>JADKLZ010000130.1:9061978-9078617 GCA_021533235.1 Biomphalaria straminea
AGTGTGGGATGTAAGTGTGGGATGTAAGTGTGGGATGTAAGTGTGGGATGTAAGTGTGATAGATACTACAATGACTAACTGAATGACAAATAGGAGAAGGGATAAAAGCGAGTAACTGGCGACTAAACCAGTTAGCTTCAGGCAAGAGGGGCTCGTTAACCATGGCTAGCTACCCACCCAGGGAAAGGAAAACTTCGAATTCAAACTTCTGCTACCTTGCAGTTAAACCCAATGGTAGTCGACCCTGATGAAAAATCAGGATCTGGTGACCTTTAGGTACTTTGCAGCACACAGTGCTAAACCTGCAACATCTCTGACCCCAAACTGAATTAACACTAACTTTTCTTTGAATACATCAGCTGGGTGGAGAGGGGGAAACCAGTAATGTGAGCGACATCGTTCCGACCACAGCTAATGCAATGGCATTCATCTCATTTACATGAGCTGACCCATAGTCGCTTTGCGACTGAAGGAGACCATAATAATAAATAATACAAATAAGGATTTAGTTAAATGTAATATCTACGAGGTGATAAGGTGAAGGAATTGGGAGTTATAAAACAACATAGAGACAAACAAATGTATGTTAAAAATATTATAACAATGTAAAATAAAATCATAAACACATTTTAAACAAGGTTAAAAAGACAGTTTGTGAGGACACACAAACTCAAAATCGGACCCCAAAGTGTCCATTTAGTCAGGCTTCTATATTTTTAGAATCAACATCCGAATGAAATTATATCAAAGACAAATGACAGATAAGAATCGAGAAAGAAGGTTCACAGATCTTTTTTAGTGCCCCTTTGTAAAGGCTCAATCTCTTATTCTTCTTTTGTTTATTTACTAAGCATTGTTTTTATTTCAAGATACTTAACAGGTCTCTCTCAAGGAAACACTAAATACAACATTTGAATTACTCTAAATTTTTGTTGTAATCATTAATATAACAATAGCTGCAAATTCTTTATATGTATATATATATATATATATATAATTATAATTGATACATGATTAACACGTTTTTAAATTATGTCTCCACTCTTCAATCAATGAATTTGCTTTGGTATATTCATAAAATATGGCAAAAACCAATGTAAAATAGATGATATCGTACACACAAAGTGATTTTATTTCTCTAATAAACAATAAGTAAGATTACATAAATAAAAATAGATTTTGTGCTATTTAAATTAATTGTAATATATATTGGTAAAACCTAATTCGGTTTTCTTTTTGAATATCAATTGTACAGCCTATTGCTGGTTTGAAATAAGTAGGACTATTAAAGAAAGCTTTGTGTAATGCAAAAAAATAATATACATTTTAACAATCTTTTTTTCTAACTAGACAAAATCAATGCAATGTATCATTCTTATGTCATCAAAAAAATATGTCATAGATCTAGGTCAAGCTCATCACAGCAAAACATTGCAATGATGACACAAACTTGATGATAACAATAAAAAAAAACAACAGAATAATTGCAATAAATAATAAACAATGTAGTAAATAGAATAGAAACAACTGCTAGCAAAAAAATTAGCAACAGTTTTGTTTTGAAGACTGTTCAATTATGGGTTGTTTTTGTGCTCACAAATAAAAATAAAGACTTAAGTTTTATCTTTCCTTCTTAAAATGAGATTAACGAATATCAGACTCGGTGAGAAGTTTTAAAATGTACACAGAAGTTAAATACAGAACAAAGTTTCAATAAGTCAGAGCCATCATAATGTTAATATTTGTTTTTAGCATCAGATCAGTGCTATGTAGAAACACAAGTCATTGTATGACATTAGGTCAGAAGAATGGTGATGCACAGATAACGTAACATATTGAAAGTTGTCTGTTTGGATTATAGATTGTAAGAGGTAATAGATAATAATTTACAAATTCTATAAGCATATTGGATCAAAAGTAAGAAAAAATAAGGACTTCATCAACAGTATTACGAATAAAGAAAAAGAATACAAGTAATATTAATATCAACAAATTCTCCTTGAATAAGACATCTCCGAAACAAGAATGTGTGTAAATACATAAAAGGTATAATTTAACAGTGTTTTTTTTTATAAAGCTTTATTTTCAAAGAGTAACTATAGACTAACATCAAAAGCTTTCAGATGCAGAGCATCATGAGATTTAATATTAAAAAAAGATTTTACATTTTTCGGATTCCCCATTAGTGATTCCTAGCTCATAACCCTGCAGCATTACAAAGAATGAACCCGGGATCTTCAAGATCATTAAAGGACAGTCCAGAGCGCATACTATGTGTATTACATTCTTTTAGAAATATGCTTTTTGGATTAAGCATGATTAGATTTTGTCTGATACTATTTTAGAGTAACTGTCAATCTACTATCATAGATGGATAGATTTAACAATTAATTATAAATATTATCCATTTCATACAATATTGCAAAACAAAAAAATTATTCAGACAGTCTACATGATTAGTTTTGATTAATATTAGATATTAATTTACTTAAAAACACTATTAATGCAGTAAACTATTATCTATAGTTGTTTTAAATTATGTCTAGCTTATAATGCAGACTAATTTTTTTCTCTTTAGAAAATAGTAAACATTTGTTTGTGTGTAAATATAGTTCTAAGTATAACAGAACATACATAACTTAACAATACAAATATAAAAACAAAAACCTTTTGACAAAAAATCTACAACCTCTTGCATAAATGTATTAAAATATAGTAAACTGTGGTCTCTCCTAATTAAAAGCCTCAAATGTTTAAGTGTTTAATAGTTAATAGTTGTAAAATGGTGCATTTTTATGAAAAAACTCCTTGCGTAAGTGATTTAAAAAGTTAAGATTTTTCGCTTTCAGAAAAGAAAAAAGGATCCGTTGCATTAGAACTTTAAATAATATAAAATATTGTCGTGTCGGATTTTCACTATCTTTTGTAGTTCTCGAGATCTAAACGTGACGGTCGAACATACTGACAGATAGACAGACATTTCACACAAAACTAATAGCGTCATTAAAACTCCTTTTGGAGTTTGCTAAAATTTACTTTCCAGACAAATTAAAAAGAAAAAAAAAACAAGCGAAAATTAATGTTAAAATCATCATCATGTATATCATAACAGCAAAGAAGATTAAAAACAAAATATTTGAAAAATGATAATTTATTTAATCTTATTAAATTTAAATAAATAAAAAAAATGTTTTCAAATTTATGATAGCAAAAAGGGAGTTGGTTGATAACAGTGATACTAGAGTTAACAGTCCATAAGTGAGTGTTTTTAAGATGACACTTTAAAGTGGGGTGTTTTAATCAAACGTGACATTATTATAGCTTTATTATATCTTTTTTTTAGCGCTACTTTCATGCTTATAGCGTGCTCAGAGCGCTTTGGTCCAATCTCATTTGTGGACCAGTGGGGAGGAGGGGTATCTAGGAGCTGGTTTTCCGTGCTGCCTTTGGGCACTCAGTAAATACAACTATGCCCGAGTCAGGTGTCGAACCTCGAGCCCCCTTCTAGGTAGCCAAGCCAAGCTCAAGCCGCACTTAGCCTCTCCACCACGCCAACCCTAACCCTAACATATACTAGAATACACTACACTGGCCATAGGAGTGTAATGAAGTTGTGCAAGTCTATTTCTATGGTGACAGTTCGAAAGAGGTAAGCGGTAGGATATAATGATACAATAGAAGAGGCGGTTTTTGATAGGACTGACATTGAAAAGATGTGCTATTATAGTGAGTTATATTTTTAAAGAATATAATTACAAAAGACTACAATATCTCTTTATTTCATGTTAAAATTAAGTTAAATATATCTATAATGTGATACAAGTTATTTGTAATATTGTGGACAAAAGAATTGTTTGAAGTTACTTCAAAATTTTACAGGTTAAATTATAATACACATACAGCGGTTTAATTGTTCTCTAAATCGATTGGGGGCTACAAGTCAGTGACCACCACAGCAAAAAGGGATTGTTAAAATAAAAAAAAAAACAATTGCGCCTATTAAATATATTTAGTAAGAGTTTAAAGGAGAAAAATAGTCAGATAGTGATACAACTTTAATTTAGTTTGGGGATGGGCGAAAAGTGATACTCGAATCTATTTTCGGGCAAAATTTAAAGTAAAAAAAAAAACCACTATAAATCGATGTCTAAGGAATGTATTAGGGGAGTGTGTACTTGTGAGCCTACCTTTTATTATTGTTATGAATAGCATAAACAAAAAGAAGGGGTCAATGGTAAAGTATACAATATATTGCTTGTCAACAAATCAATTGGCGTAGCGGTATGGAATGTTAGTTATTTTAAATCAATATAAATCATTAGGCGAATGTAAAATGAGCTATACAATATTGATGAAGATAATAAAATACAATCAATGTAGTGAGAAAAAGAATTATTTTTTAAAAAATGTCGCGATATTTTTTTCATTTGACGATGCATTTTCAATTACTATTAACAATTTACCTTCATGTTCGTATACATGTTTGAGTGAGCGTCCATCTTGAGTCCACTTCGTAATTGGCTGAGATAATGTTAGTTGTTTTCTAGCTAGCCTCATATATTCTTTTTCCGGTTTTTCTGAATTTAGTTGAGAAGAGCTTAAATAGTTCCAATGCTTTGAGAAGTGAGTAGCGGCAGTCATTGGGCTTGAGAAATGTAATCCTTCAGTTTGCATTAATTTTGTAAATCTATCGACTATAACTTTATAGCTATTGTAGCATTCCATTTTAAATGTTTCATCAGTTACAAACATTTTTAATATTTTAGTTTCCTTGCACTCTATTGCTGTTTCACTCTTTAGGTTAAAACAGTTATTTCCTTCCTTTATTCTTTTAGCCAACTCTCTGTATATATACTCACCACATGCACAAAAATCAGCGACGTTATCAACCTCATTTATCTGTGCAAATATTATGATTGCATCTAAATAACGTTTCATTTTATCGTTATTCCAGAAAAGGTCGTATAATCGTTTGATTTCATAAGGTTTGATTGCAGCAAAAATTGACCTAGCATTTATTTTTACATCCCGTAAAGAATCAGGATGAAATAATTTCGAAAGTTCAGTTTCTCTGAAGACGATGAGTCTATCGAATTGAAGTTCATAGGCCTTTAATACTGTAATGCATTTTATATGACAAGTGTTGTTCTTAATATTTAAAAATTCCTTAATATTTACATCTTTATTATTTAAAAGTTGAGCCTTTTCAAAAATGTCATCTTTCTCTTCTTTCTTAAGTTGAATTAACGCTATAGGATGAATTTTTAATTGACCTTTTATATCAAAGATAGGCAGAATAAGGTCTGGAAAAGTACTAACGCCTAATTCGTTATTACTAATCCAATGTTGGGCTTCAGTTTCTGTTCTATTATGTGTTAAAACGTTCATGAAAGCATTGTATTCACTTTGATAATATGTTTCTAATACGTGCATTGTATCTGACATGTTTTACGAAATATAACCACATTTAAGTAGAAATGTAATAGTTTTTTTTTTTTTTTTGTAAGTAAAAATCGTTTTTCACATTTTAATAAACAAAAATAAATTGAGGTAAACATAAAAGAATAGTTTTTAAGAAACTTGTGTTTGACTATTTTCAATCCACCATGAATGATTCTCTGGTATGTCGTCCGGCCTATAAAGACAATCAATAGGATAACATTCGATATCTAGTCCAACAGTTAAATCTTGTTTCCAAAAGCTGATTGAATTGTCCAAAGCTTGCAACACACCACTGTTCAGTAATTTATTAATTAAATTGTTTTCCTTCCTATCGAATGGAATATCTAATAATTTGTCTCTCACGAACTGCAAAGCCGATCGATATTTTAAAGCACTTGGCCCTTCCTTAGGTTCGAAAAAGTAACTAAAAATTTGAATTACTGATATCAGTTTGTCAATGTGTTTATCTAAAGCACAACATATGGATTTTTTCTCTTCTGGTGTAAAACTTGCTTCACCTCTACAAGCGGAGTATATTGCTTGTAACGCTTTTTTGCAAAGCTCAGTGCATTTTTCGTTTTTGCAGTCTCCTATTTCGTTAAGTGCACTCAGAATAATGTCAGAACTATTTTCTTTTTCAGATGACATTACCTGGCCTTTAGCTTTGAAACCTAAGAAAAATAGCATATAGTATTATAATGCAATCCTTTGCGGTTACTTTAACTATTAAAGCAATCATCTAGACTCTTTCTAAAGAATGTTATTAATAATAGTGTCATAATATAGTGTAATAAAAGAATGAGTATTACTGAATTAGGCTAAAGCACATAGAAGTCTATCGTCAGACAAGTAAAACATAATGCAACTAATTGACTGCAAGAAACGGGTGACGGGTGAAAACAGAGAAGATTACTTGTTCTCACCCAAGTCCTCTTTTTTACGTGAGGTAACTGTAGACCAATATATATATATTTCTATGTCTTTTTAATCGAGGGACAGATAGTTGGCATGCGTGTCCCTTAAAGGTTTAAGCCTTGACGCCAAGAGTTTTCTTGCATTTTCATTTCAGAATGCGGGCCATTTTAATTTCTTACACTCGTGTCCCGGGCCACATCATTTTAAAAGACGAAAAAAATATTTTAGATAGCTTATTACAAAACTGTTGCTCTAGTAAGCAACGCAACATAGAAAACAACTGTCTGCATCGCTTGAAATTTCTCAAGCAGGTGTTTTACTTTGTAAGTCAATCAGTTTCAGTTACAGATCTGTTGGGGCACTCCTCAGAGTGAGTCAGTCGATATCTGCTTCTCTGTTGTAACAATCTTTGTCTCATTTAGTTTTTAATGGATTGTGTACCATGTTTTCCACTCTTTTTGCAACTGTCATGCGAGAAAGACTAACTGCTTCAACTGTATTTTTTTTTCAAGAATTAATCTCGTTCATAACTGCAAGCAAACACCTTTTTTTAAACTTCATTTCTGAACTATGATGCAACCAGCTCTGTAGTTTGCCCTTACCACCAACTCATTATTTTGTCTCTTTTTGCTAAATATTTTCGTCAATAGCACAAATCAATCCACTAGGCCCAGGGTCGGCAACCTGCGAGTCGCGAACCAAATGTAATGCTAATCGGGCAAGATTTGTGGTACTACTAGAAATTGCATAAAAAGGCAAACCAATTACAGAAGGTCTGCATCTTAAGAACTGTGTCGTGACTTCAAAGAACAAACCAAAAAATCTTGAAAAAAAAATCAAAGACACTGCACAAGTTGCTCTTTTTTGTCATGAATATGTTTTCTAAAGGTTCAAAAGAATAACTTCAGAATTGCTACCGCTCTTGGGACAAACTAGAGGGAATGATATATTGCATGTCATACAAAAATAAATTGAAAACAATAAGATCGATTTAAATAAAATAGCAACTGATGGATCAAGAAATATGACTGGAAAAAATAAAGTGCAACAACGATTTTTGAAAGCAAAAAAAAAAGTTTTTTATGTTTTCCTGAATAATACACCAAATAAGCACTTTGTGTCCAAAACAATTCGAACCAAAATAGTTTAGGTAATGAATTAGGCAATCAAGATTGTTAACAGTATCTTGTCAAAAGCACTCTACCATCGTCAGTTTAAAGAATTTTGAAACGAAATGGAGACTCAGTATTCCGAGCTCCTTCTTCCCATTTAAGTGAGATAGCTTTCCGAAGGTATAGTGTTGAGACGTTTTGCTTTGTGGTTGAATTAAATAAATACATTCCTAAATGATAATGGCATTAATCTTTCTGTATTAGAAAACGACAAATATTTGTAATTTTTTTTAAATTTTATTTTTGATATAAACGAGAAATTAAATGAGCTTAAACTAAAACTGCAAGGAAAGGGAAACCCATGGTATGTTTTGGCAGAAGAATTAGTTTGTTTTGAAGAAAAAATATTTTTTACAGAAGATTTTCAGTCTGTTACGTAACAACATTTTCAATCTCTAAAGCAGTAGCGCAATAAAAACAGAACTACTGTTGACACGAATTACTTAAGCACATAAAAAAACAAAACAAAGATAGATTTATTGACATATTTAAGCAGTTTAAAACCGACAAACCTTTCTAGCATTCCAAGTAAATCCACTTAACATAAATTTACTAAATCCACATTTATCAATTTGAAATTGATACGGGATTTCTAGAAATGCGATAGGTCGATTTTTAAATTAAAGTAAAACATTATGAGATGGACAATTTACAGAGTTAAAAAATAAAGTTGGAAAAGTTAGAGCTCCAGAAATGTATGAACGTGACGCAACAAAAGTGGACAGTTTTCAAAGAAATGCTCCGAGTTGATCCAGCCGATAGAATAATCTTCCTTATTGCTACAGTGATGGCATTTTGAGTGCTGACTATCTTCAGATCGACATATAACTATAATTCAAATCTCAAAACAAAATAATTTTGAAGCTGGAAGAGAAATTTAGTGGAAAAATTGGGCTCTATTCTGATTTTTTTTTCATTTTTTGTATTGAATCATAATTTGTGAGTTACAATCATTAATTTAGTTATACAATTGAAACTAAAACAGCGTAGAGGTTGGAAAAAGGCGACTAGGAAAAAATATTTGGTTTCAGAACTCATCTCAATTGTAAGTATTATACTGAAAAAAAATCTTTCTTATAATGATTATGATATATTCATTTGCAGTAGAGGTTAATTCAGATTAAAAAAAAAAACCTTTAGAGGTTTTTTTATCATAACGTGATAGACCGACCGACAGACAAAACGCAAAAAAAAAGCGTTTTCTATTCTGATTTTTTTTTAAATTTTGAGGTAACTGGTTAGTACCATGCCTTTTTGAAGTAGTATACGAAAGTCGCTGCATAATATGTCCATTTAAATTAAATGTCCGTGATATTCACATACAAAATGCATTCTTGGTCTTTATAAATAAGCATTAACTTTTTTTTTTTAATGTTAGCATAAAAAAAAAACGTCTTCAAGTATTATGTATTGTAACGAACTTCTCTAATCAGGCCTTCTGCAAACACTGCTTAACATAAATACAGCACATCTAATACAAGAACTTAACAAGAGCTTCATTAACAACAGTGGCGGTTTAATAACACATACACATCAACACAGCCAGTTCACAATATTTGTCTACATTAACTTCACATTCTTAATAACACAATGGAACTGTCTACTAACACAGTCTCTAAAGCGCTAACAGACTACATTTTCGAAGTCTTCTTATTCACAAACACAAACACAGTCCTTCTGCTACTGTCTTTCTCTCTGGACTACCATTCTGCCTGTGCAACACACACACAGTTCTCGTCCAAGCTTTCGGGTCGCTTGCGTACAGCACAGGTCACACCGTTGACCTGTGACCCGCCTTCGTATGTGCGTGTCAGTGGGTCTCACATGTAAACACATTCAGTCCACCACTGTAGAGTTGTAACAGTATATTTGTTGTGAAAATTAATTGTTCATTTTATAAATATGATTCACTTACTGATACTGAAAAAAAAATTATTGGTAACATAATAATAATAAGGCTTGTCTTCGAGTCCGAAGATTAGTGAGGACTGAGGAATACAGTATTTCCCGTGGCTATGCAGCCCCAGCTGCGACCTACATATTTTGTCACACCCAGGGCAAGCTAAACCATGTTCCGCAGGTGGTCGATTTAGATTTTCTTTTCGTCGTCTGCGTTTGTCCTCGGCGGCAGATTTTCTTTTGGTCTCAAATGTGTATCCCGCGGCCTTCGTGAGTGACCTCCAGCTGTCTCGTTCCGACGCCGCCTGCAGCCAGGTGCTCTCTTCTATGTCAGCCAAGGAAAGTTGACGCCTAAGCTTGTCTTTGAAGCGTTTCCGTGGGGCGCCTCTGTTACGTCGACCATCTTTTAGCTCACCAAAAAAGACTGCCTTTGGCATACGTTTGTCTCCCATACGGGATACGTGCCCTGCCCAGCGTAGCTGTCGGACCATAAGAAGCCCCTCTATACTGTCCATACCGGCGTTCGCAAGGACATCGCTGTTTGTAGTGCGGTCCTGCCATCGTATGTCCATGATGGAGCACAAGCATCTTTGGTGAAAGCGCTCAAGAAGTTTTAGCTGTTTTTTATATAGTGTCCATGTCTCAGAGCCATACAGAAAGGTTGAGAGAACCACAGCCTGGTAAACGTTAATTTTAATTTACGTAGGCGGAGCGATTTGTTCCAAACTCTCGCCTGAAGGCATCCAAAAGCGCTACTGGCCCTGGCCAGACGGTTATCAACTTCCCTTGAAAATGAGGCGTCATTTTATTATTATAGCTTTTATATAGCGCTACTTTCGTGCTTATAGCATGCTCAGAGCGCTTTGGTCCAATCTCATTTGTGGACCAGTGGGGGGGGAGGGGGTATCTAGGAGTTGGTTTCCCGTGCTGCCTTTGGGCGCTCAGTAAACACAACTCTGCCCGAGTCGAGTGTCGAACCTCGAGCCCCCTTCTAGGTAGCCAAGCAAACCAAGCTCAAGCCGCACTTGGCCTCTCGACCACGCTTCCATTTGACACTATGCTACCTAGATATGTGAAGTGGTCTACCACGTTAAGAGGCTGTCCGTTTACTGTGATCCTTGGAGCTGAGTATGTTTCATTGGGCGGCCTCTGGAACATGACTTTTGTTTTCCGGAGGTTTATAGATAGACCGCAATAGGAGGCAGCGTAGGCAAATTCGTTTACCGCGTTCTGGAAGTCATTTTCATTGTGAGCTAGCAGGGCGCAATCATCGGCATAGAGAAGCTCCGTTATGGCCATCTCCTTTGTTTTTGTGTGCGATAGTAGACGTCGGAGATTAAACAAAATGCCGTCAGAACGAAACCGGATGTAGATGCCTTCATGCAATCGCTGCCTCATTTGACCCAGCATTACGCCAAAGAAAATAGCGAATAGGGTAGGGGCAAGTACACAGTCCTGCTTCACGCCATTTTCTATTGGGAAGAGATCAGAAAGAGCACTATAGTGTCTGATCTGGCCTCTTTGTCCAACATGAAACTGCTTGACAATGGTAACATATTGTAACATTATCTCCCTTAAATTTATTTATTGTTTTAGAATTTGTGTACATTAATGAACAAATCGCTTGTATATATATATTTTTTAAACTAAACGGTTAGCTTTTAGAAAACCAAAACAAGCCGTTGCTGCAGCCGTTGCACCTAAACTTTTCAAGCCGCACTGCATGAAGAACTCATATTTTTCTTTCCTCTTCTATTTTTCGATATCTGAGTGTGACAGACGGACAGATGGACATTTTCTACAAAGCTAGTGTAATGAAACAAAAAATACTAGTAAACCAATAACATTTCATCTGATATGTAGCTTTAACAGTTGTCAGTATCTATGAGAGCTTGCATCAACAACCCGTATACGTTCACTTTGGCGGTAATATGTGTTAGTCTAGACTCTAGACTCTAGAGACATAATGGTATACAATGTATGGTCTTCAGAAGAATTGGATATTTCTAGATGAGAGTGAGTGGGCGTTTTTATTGCCCCTCAAGAGTTTTCGTTGAATTGTAACCCCGTGTTGCGTTGTGGCTGTTTGTAACACCTATAGCGGCTTTACCCGTTATGGTGGCCGCTTAAATGTGTTAGAGAAATAGATCAAGGTTAAGTATTGGCTTCGTGAGGACTATAGTGTTATTGACTATTACATTCGGTAATTTTAGAATTTAGGCAGTATAGGTTTAAGAGTTTCATTATTATACATATTTAGTAAAAGTTTGTGCATTATCCAATTATAAATCTTTAGTATTTACTATTAGAACATTCTAAAGTGTAGAGTTATTTATTCGCTAAACTAAGATAATTTCTCTGGGGGAAATTTGGGGAATGGGGTGGATATAAAAAAGATAAATTGTTAGTAATCTAATATTTAAGTTATTTTGTATGAAAAAAAAATCGCTGTACAAGTTGTACATAGGAGATACTTTCATTGAGAAACCATGTTACAAAGAAATTTTTTGTGGAATTATAAATTACAAATCGTCACCCCCTAGATTGGTAAAAAGGCAGGTTTTAAGATTTTAAAAAGAACATCAGAATAAAATTCTATCAAAGACAAATGTCAGACAAGAAAGAAGAAAAAGGTTGACAAATCTTGTGGTACAGCAGACCAAATGATAAGTTAAAGTGAAGTTAAATGTGAACCTGGCATAACTTATGTCTTATAATGTTCATCTGATTGATCAAATTGTTTTTAAAGGGTCCACTTCTTATTCGAATCATAAAGAAAAAAAAAACTCTTTTCTTTAGTTAAATGTTATATTATGTTTGTGTTCAACTGCAGTTTACGCGATAATATGAACAAATACCAATTAACTGTTGTTTTAAATTGTGTCCAACTTATTTGCATACAAAATGTTTTCTCTTTAAAAACAAAAGTGTTTTGATTTGTAAATGTAGTAGCTAGTACGACAGAACTTAACTAACTTAGCTATACAAATGTAAAGGAAAACAATATAGACAAAAAACCTGAAACCATTTGTTTAAATATGCTAAAAATATGGTACATTGCCATCACCCATACTAAAGAGTCTTCCTTTTTGTTACTATTAATAGTTAATAGTTGTAAAAATGGTGTAATTTTATGAAAAAGTTGCTTGCATAGTTGATTTTAAGAATTAGAGTTTTGCTTTCAGAAAAGAAAAACGTAGATGTTGCATCAGAAGTTTGAATGGTCTAAAATATTATTACGTCGGATTTTCACTATCTTTTCTATTTTACGAGATCTAAACGGGATGGACGGACCTACGGACCGACAGACATTCACACAAAACTAATAGCATCTTTTCCCTTTCGGGGGCCGTTAAAAAAAATCTTTTTTAATGTCTTTCTTTGATTTTTTTTTATAAAAAAAAAAAAAAAAAAAGAAATGCTTACAAACTATTTTTTTTTACTTAATTAAAACGAATCATCTAAATATTAACACAAGTCAAGCTACTCTCGAAGCAACATAAAATGATGTATGACGAAAAATAAAAATAAAAATGTTGTACAGTTTATATGTGAACTAATATTATACTTACTAACATTTATTTCGACAAAGAAAAGTGTATGGCATTGTCTTAGATATTTTCTCTTTCTTACAGTCATTTTTATACATCACCGTAGCTAAGCAACTTCATGCGCATATATTTGTCATCGTTTCCTTCTGCTTTTCTTCCTCTGGTTCTTTTCTCCCTCCCTATTACAAAAAAAAAAGTTAGTATAAGTTTCATTGCCCATAAAGATAAATTGGCTTTTTTAGTCATTGTATAATTCTCTCCCCTTCTCTCAACAAGAGTAAACAATAGATAAGGTATATAAGTTATAAAATATACACTCTATAAACGCCACAATCAGCCAGAGATATATAGCAGCATGTTTTATTGTTGTGCACCGTTGGTGTTAGAACTGTGGTAGGGTTACAGATACCAATACTCCTTAGCTTGTAAATTGCGTCATATGTTATTTCACTTTTACAATCGTAAGACCCTCCACCACCTCCGTCCGCATCTCTTCATTTAATTTGTAGATCTTCTCTCTAAATATAAAGCAATATCAACTCGGTTTTGTTAAATGTAATCGTTTATTTCATCCCATTTTAATGTTGTGAAATAAAATTAGATATTTTTCTTTTCAATGTTATCTATGATTTACAAAGCTACATTACTTGCTCTCTCTCTCTCTTTTCTATCACGATCTCTTGAATTTGAAAACGCTGCAGTTTTGGTTGTGAATGGTGCACACGGAAATTAATAACTGGTTGAATTTTCATATTTTTCGTCCAGGGCAAGTGGATTTAAATGGGACCGTTGTCAATGTAGTATACAATTTATGAGTATCATGGCGCCGCGCTGTGAGATCCGGCGCACAGGTTGCTGAGGAAAAAAGAACAACGCTTGCGAAAGAAAAACGCCAGAGAAGGAAAGTAAGGCAAACGACACTAGCTCCAGCTGGAATTACCTGCCCAGAGTGCGGCCGAACATTCCGGGCTCGCATAGGTCTCACCAGCCACATGAGGAAGCACAAAACCCCAGTGCAAAGCCTTCAGCCCACTGGATGACAAAGTGGTCATCATTGAACCACGATGGACGAACTATAGATACAATTTATGTGAGTATGTATGTGACTTGATGTATTTGAAGCAGTGTTTCTCAACCTTAGGTGAAAAAATAGCGCTGGAATTTCACCTATTTAACATCATGAGGGTGTGGAGAGCTCTGCAATCTCCCCCAGTTCTTTTGTTGTTGTTGTTTTTTTTCGGGAGGGCGTAAATTTTGTCTCAGATGAAGGAATCAAACTGAACAACTAGCCAGAATTCCAGAATTGCACAGTCCACAGAAGCACTTGCAAAGTATTGTAAGAAGTATAGCCCTTTACACTAAAGTTATACTTAAGCGATTCTTGGTTATGTTCATTATCTTAAATGTTTGCGAATCTTTCACTTTAGACAAGATTCCTAGCATTAGAATTGAGGTGCTACAGAATGATGCTCGGTATTAGGATGGCTGCCTGGTCTTGCGGTATGAGCGCAGTACTGTCGTTTGATTGTCAAGATTATCAAGGATTTATACCCTGTCTGCTGCTATCCATCTGTCGTCCTGCAGAAGGTTTTGACTAGGAAGTAAATTATCTATAACGCATACGACGACATTTAAAGGGGACTAAATCAAGTGAATCGTAAAGTCGAAATAAATAGTGAAAATTTGACATAATAATATTTTAGTCCATTCAAAGTTCTATTGCAACGATACTTTTTTTTTCTAAAACCGAAAGATAATTTTTTTAATCACTTACGTAAGCAGATTTTTCATTAAAATACACCACTTATACAACTTTCCACTATTAATAGTAACAAGCAGGGGAGTCTCTTTGGTAAGGCACATAACAATCAACCCTATTTTTAACATATTTATGCAAATTGTTTTCAATTTCTTTGTTAATTTCAGGTTTTTTTTTTTACATTTTTATTGTTACGTTATTTAAGTTATATCGTACTTACTACAACATCTACCCAAAAAATAATGTTTACTTTAAAAAAAAATCTATTTAGTATGCATATAAAGTTGAACAAAATTTAAAACAACAATTAAAAAGTAGGTTTTCCAATTAGCGCGTGAAATGCAGTGTGACACAAGTCACCATAAAACACTTAATAAAGGTATTTTTTTTACGTAAATGTTTTTTTTTATAATATTTTCACCATTTCAATAAGAGATCAACCCTTAACAATACAATTAAATCAATTTGATAATTATTATAAGACATCAGTTAGTCCAGACTAACAGGTAACATAAAATCACTTTCAATATCCCTGAGTCTGCTGGACCGTTTGGGGTACCACACAAGATATCTCAACCTTCTTCTCCATTCGTCTATGTCATTAGCCTTTGATAGAATATCATTCTTATATTGTTTCTGAATATATTGAAGCATGCCTTTTAGGGGTTTGAGTTTGTGTTTCAACACAAACTGTCTTTGTAACCATGTTTTTATTGATTCTTATGTTGCTAGGTAAAAAAAAATAATTGTTCTTAATTTCAGCTTGATTGGTAAATAACGTGTACAAACTTTTTGACAGATAGAAATACAGAGAGAGTTGAGCTTTGTAAAAACAACAACAATTTTTACTAAAGTGTTGAAAGATAAGAATGAATTTCTGGAAGAAAATATATTATTAAACTACGCATAAGAGAGTGTCACGTACCCAGCAATAGGATGTAACATTCATATGACATACATTATTGCAAAGGGGTTAGATAAAAATACATAAGTGGTATAAACAAATAAAAAATTACTGTTCTTTGTTTTCGCCCTGACATGGACCCGCAGTGCTAGATAAGACACATTCTTTTTTTATAAACATTTTTTCTTAATTTTTAGAACTAAATACTGAATCTAGCTTAAAATGATTAAATGATTAAAATTTATTATTTTTTCTTTTACTTAGATAATTTTAATCACATAATTTTTATATATTTAATTTTTTTTAGCCCCGATTCAACAAGTACTAAACAGATAATTCCTAATGTTCTCTATTGATTTATTATGCCTATAATGCCTTCTCCTGACCTTTGCACGTATGTAAGGTTACTATCTATTACTATGTGATATATCAAACAAACTCAGTGGCGTCTCTCGTCTGATCTGCCAAATAACAATGAATATACACGTTATGATTTTTGTTGATTGCTAAAATAATAGCCTTTTACATATTCGTTTGTCGCTGTTACTTCAGAACAAATTAAATACCGTATCGATAATAAAGATAATTTTAGGTTTTTTTTTTTTTTGCAAGAAAACTAAATGCAATATAAAGAAGAGCGGTTTTTGAAAATCATTTGGTATTATTGATTTAATTACAAAGTAACCAACCACTGCTCATCCTATTGTCAATAATAAGATTTCAGAATATTTGTTTATGAAAAGAAAAACATAGTTTCTCTATATATTGAAACCGGTTGCTTTTCTGAACTTTTTTGTCACCTTCAAAGTACAAAGTATCTGCTGATTGCAACACTTTGCCAGTACCACACGTACGTCAACTGTGAGTGTGCACTTGCAGATTGCCAAGACAGAAGAACCTGAACTGAACTGAAGTACTTTATAATTAATATCATAAATTACGCACATTCGTTCATTAGACATGATTACGAAAGGTAACTCATCTCTCTATTCCTAGA
>JADKLZ010000130.1:9082465-9094501 GCA_021533235.1 Biomphalaria straminea
CATCAAAACATTATCAACCATCTAGATATCTTCAAACATCAAAACATACTAAACCGTAAAATATATTTTTTATTGTTTTCTTAATAGCCTAATTGTGTCTAGAGTCTAGAACGATTAACCATTTCGTATAAACACTATTCTTAGTCTTAGTATTTCTTCTAATATGTGTAACATATTTGGATGGTGTCTCTTTATTATTTACTTGTCGGTCTATCGTATCCATTGATACCTTACACTATTACATTACAGACAATGTTCTTTTTTGTTTTGTTTTCAATACTGGGGTACCCAGAGTTCTGTAAATAATCATAACAGGAAATCGGGAAAACGTTTTCATAATAGACCGTTGAGATGTAAATCGATATAAAAGGAACATTTCTGAGACCATAGGGCGATAATTAATGTCAACAAGACCTAAGAGTGTATATTAATTTTATTTTTTCAACTTTTGTTTATATTAATAATCAAGTAGAACAGTAATAAATATAATAAGGACTGTCTTTGATACAACCTACTTCATTTATTAACCAAAGGTAAGAGGTATTTTTCCTGATTTTGTTTTGTTTATTTACACTTGCCATTATGTGTGTGTAAGGGGAGGGGGGTTAATTCAAACAATCGAAATATATGTGTAAAAACAATCGTAAGATATGATATCAAATACTCTTTGAGGACATTTAGAAAAGTTTTATAAAAATGATAATATGATATCAAGTTGATTGCAGATAGATGAGCCGTTGAATTTAAGGATATCTGTTGGTTAATTATATTTGGTTATGGATGATATCTCGATGGTTGATTATATTGGGGTGGTTGAGGTTTTCTAGATGTCTGGGTGGTTGATGGTATCTAGATGTCTGTGTGGTTATGGTATCTAGTTGTCTAGGTAGTTGATTTTGATGTGGTGGATGTTATCTAGATGTCTGGGTGGTAGATGTTATCTAGATGCTAATGAAGTTCGTGTGGTCATTGTCAAGATGGTTGGTAATGTTTGGATGGTTGTTGATGTCTAGATGGTTGATGATTTGATAATGGTGATTAATATTTTTTATGAATGAAACTCAAGCTTAAAGTGTCACGGAATGATGTCTACAACATAATAATAAAGCTTGTATTTTGAATCCAAGATTTATGTAGAATGCAGTGATTGATATGCAAATAATAGAAAACAGTAAAAAATGCAGCTTTCTGGTAGGACTACTGTTTAAGGATAGAGCCATATATTTACTACCAGTACGTAAATATATTCTCCTTTGGTAGCACAGAATTCAGGTAACCCTACTGTTAAGGGATGGAGGGATACATTTCATATCCATGTGAAAGAATCTACCTTTTAATGGTGGCGAATAATGAATACTAATGAATAAATAGTAAGAACAAATTGTATTGCCCGTAACAAACTTCTGTTAATTTGTTAATTCTGTTATTTATACATACTGTTTTTATCCTCAGGGATAGAATGGCCTTGACATTGTTAGGGTTACTCACTTTGTTCTGCCTGACTTCTGCAGTTCGAGCAGGTAAAAATTAAATACCGCCCAAATGATTTGTTAAGTGTGGCTGACAGTGGCGTAGCTAGAAATTTGCCATCAATTTGGTGGAAAAGTCTGGGGAGAGGGTTGACTTCTATGGGGGGGGGGGGGGGGGCGGCGTTTTGTGTAATTTTAAATATTTTATGTTAAAAAAAAATATTTGGGCATCACCCTCACGAGGGTCCCGGGGGATTTTCAAATTATCCCTTTCCTTCCCCACCCTAGCTACGCTTCTGGTGGCTGAGTGGCTAAAACCGTTAGCTACCTATTAAGGGGTGATATGGAGTGTGTATGTGTGTTTCTATGATGAGGGTGGGAAGAGGTTATCGATTGGTTGTGAATTATGTAACATAGGTGGCGTTGTCATCACTTGGTTTTAGTTAGGGGAGACGACTCCAGAACGTTTGAGCGTTTGTGCTATTGTAATAAGTTCGATTTTGTTAAAGAATATTTTTACTAAGGTCTTATACTTTTATTCTATTTCATATTAACGGGGGTTTTGTTTATATTCTAAAAAAAGTTCTATTTAGTTTTGTTCGCAAAAAAGAAGTTATGTAAGCTATTTAAAGTTTTATTAGTTATGAAACATTACGCCTAAAACGATTTAGTTGTCTACCAGCAGTTAATGCTAGCAATGGACAATCGGCAACATATAACAAAATGGGGGCTAGAGTTCAAATCCCGACTCCAGCTAAGTTGTGTATCCTGAGTGCCCAAAGGCAGGACGAAAAGCTCCTCCAAAATACCCTCTCCCGTACTCACTGCACGTGATTGGACAAGGAGTACTAAGCATGTTGTAAGCCTCACAGATGCGCCATATAAATTTTACCTTTAAAACTACATAAATGCAAGACACATTCCCTCAGATAAAAATTATGATTCATTTTTATTATTATTTTATTATAATTAAGCCTGAAGATGAAAGTGGGAAGAGAATAGAATAGTAAGAAAAAAGCTTACAGTGAATGGTTTCCATCGTTGTAGTATTTTAGTTGTTTTTTAAAAGGAAACATAAATACTGATTAGTTTTAAACTGACATATATATATATCGATATAGTGATGGTAAATTTATACTTTCACAGAGCTTTCAGAAGAGGCTAAAATTGGATTAGGCGTCGGCTTGGGTGTGCCAGGATTCATCGCTATAGTTGTACTCATATATTGCTGCTGCTGTGGAAGGTACAGTGGGGTATACTTTCAAAAGGGATGCATGTGTTGTAACCAGAGCTAGTTGAATAAAAAAACACTACTCTGACATTGCATTTTTGTTTCTCATCTTTGTTCGTCTGTTTTCTTTGTTTACCATGAAAAAAAAAAAGTAAAAAAAACAAACTTTCAATAATACTATGGCTTGTCTTCGAGTCCGAAGAATTATGAGGAATGCAGTAGCTCTCGTGGCTGCGCAGCCCCAGCTGTGACATACATATTTTGCCACATCCAGGGCAAGCATAACCAATGTCCGCCAGTGGTCGACTAAGATTTTCTTTTCGTCGTCTGCGTTTGTCCTCGACAGCAGATGTTCTTTTGTTCTCAAATGTGTATCCCGCAGCCTTCGTGAGTGACCTCTAGCTGTGTCATTTTAGGCCGCATAAGGCCAGGTGCTCTCTTCTTTTAAGGCAAGGCTGGTATTTAAAACGTTTCCGTGGGCCGTGGGGCTCCTCTTTTACGTCGACCACCTTTTACCTCACCAAAAAAGACTGCCTTTGTCATACGTTCGTCCACCATACGCATACGTGACCAGCCCAGCGTAACTGTCGGACCATAAGAAGTTTCTCTATACGTTCCATACCGGCGTTCGCAAGGACATCTCTGTTTGTAGTGTGGTCCTGCCATCGTATGTCCATGATGGAGCGCAAGCATCTTTAGTGGTGGAAGCGCTGAAGCAGTCTTACAATACGAGAATAACATTAAGTCAGAAGGTTAAATAAGTGTAATTCTTCATTGCTTACAGTTACAACAGTTTCAATATTTTAAAAACAGATTTATTGATTATAGAACAGATACCCATAAAGGTAACACGAGCTATTGTATATGTGTCGTTTGCCTGTCAGTCTGTCAGGCTTTGATCGAGAATCTAAAGGTGCTAGCGAAAATGTGAATTAACTATTTCCTATAGTGTTTTCAAAATAAATTTAGCTTGAGAATATTTTGTAAATGTGTATTCTGCTTTACTTAGTTTAACATGAAATAAAATACTTGAGCTAAAAGAGATTAATCCCAGTAAGAAACCTTAATCCACAAAACCCACCTGTGGAGCTGTACACAGAGAAATAGAAAACATTGGAAAGTACTGTAAAGATAATTTTTTATTATTAAATGTAAAAAAAACCAAGGAGATGATAATTGATTTTCGTAGGGGAGAGATTGAAAATGATATTGTTACTGTAGCTGGAGAGACTATTGAAATAGTGCAAACCTTTAAATACCTTGGTACAATCTTAGACAATAAACTAAATTTTACAGCAAATACTGATTATATCAGCAAAAAAGGACAGCAAAGATTGCGATTACTAAGAAAACTGTCATCTTTTAATGTTAGCGAAAAGGTCTTAGCTATGTTTTATCACGCTCACATCGGCAATATTTTACATTTTAATATCACTGCCTGGTATGGCAATCTAAGCACTAAGAATAAAAATAAACTCCAGAGAATCCTAAATGCTGCTGGTAAAGTCATTGGCAAAAAGCAAACCCCCCTTGAACAGCTGTTTGATACAAATATCCTTACAAAATCTAAAAAGATTCTAGAAATAAAAAATCACCCTTTGGGACAGGATTTTGTGATTTTACCATCACAAAAGAGATATAAGACACCGATAGCAAAGACAAACAGACACAAAAACTCTTTTGTTCCTCTGGCAATCAAATCACTAAACAGTAACAATCTGATGTAAACTTTTGACATGTAAATTGTGTGTGAGTCTGGTGTGAATGAACATTCTGTTTCTCTTTATAGTTATAATGTTTTGTTTGGTATAATGCACAAATTGTAAGACAAATTTCCTTATGGACAATAAAGATTATTATTATTATTATTATTATTATTATTATTAAATGAGAGAGTAAACAACCAAGAGTTAAGAACAAGGTGCCCGTTGCTGATCTTAATGGCACAGAAGCTGGAATCAATACAGGACAGGCCTGAAATACTGAAAGACTGTATGTGGATCTCATTCTATACTAGTGGTCTTCAACGGGGGCGATATCACCCCCAAGGGGACGTTTTCGAGATTTTGGGGGGGGGGGGCGCTGGAAGCCAAAGGGGCGGTAGGCCAAAAAAGGTTGAAGACCACTGTTCTATACGATTATGAAAACAACTCATGACAGATTACAAAGATTCCAGAGGTCTCGAGAGCGATAGACTCGGTGCAATTAATCCCTGTAAGAGGGCACTGAGGAACATTGCCAGTTTCTAGGACCGTGCTGCAAGAGACGGATGATGACGTTAATTATTAGATCCTGGTGTAAGTAATTAAAGACAAGAAAGAAGAAGAAAAACAACGAAATATTGTCTCCTAATTAATGCAAAAGTGATTTGTATGTTAGAAAATGTTCTTTATGAACATAGCAGTGGAAAGATAGTAGTTCCCTTTAGCAAGCAAGTGAGTCTGGAAAAGCGCTGTAACCTGTCCCAACAGGGTACTGGGCGGAGCACAGGCACCAAGCACTTTCCTACATTTATAATTTCAGAAACTACTTCTGGCGTCTATTGCGCGATTTTCAAGTAGCAAAACGAGGACTTGTCAGACAAAGTTAAAGTAAAAATGGATGGGACGGGTTGATAAGAATGGTTTTCTTGTAAACAGGCCGCAGAAATTATCTTAATTATAGCAAAAAAAAAAGTTATTGGTTAAATACCGCTTTAAAATGAGCACTTGCTTATACACTATTATTATACGAGGCTGCGTCGAGGCACTTAAAGCGCACGTAAGCATGTGATGGGTGTAATAGTAGTAAGATCATATTCGTGTTAAGTAAGACGTCCTACCGATGACCTTATTGTCGCCTAAAAATCACTAACTATGTACAACAGTGTGGGTAAAAATTTAATTTTTTTTTTCTGGCACAAAGAAAGACAAGAAGAATAGCTAGTGGAAACGCTTTAAAATAAAAATAAAAAAAAATTATCAATTTTTTGTTTTGTTTTGTTTTTTGTTTAGTACTGTTGCAGAAACCAATAGTGAAAAAAGTACATATTTTAGAAGGTTCTTTTCAGCCGATGAAACGACGTCTCTAACTTAAGTTACACATTGGTAATAATTTATTTTACTTGGTTAATATTCAAACATGGCTTGATAAATACAATTAAATTACAACTTTTTTCTTTCTTTTGACAAGATTCGCTCCTTCCCCCACCCATTTTCTTTGTCAGGATTTGCATCCCCTACATGTGCGCGAACCTCAGTTTGAGAAACGCTTTTCTAATAAGGAACAAAAAATTATAAGAAGTACAATTAGTGATAATTTGGTGAGTTAAAATGTGAAGGTTTTGACTTGCAATAGTGATGATTTGGTGACTCAATTAGTAATATTTAAGACGTGCATTAGTGATAATTTGGTGAGTCAGATTGAGAAGATTTCAATATGCATTGATATAAATTTATATTAAAAACAAGTACATTATAGTAAACTCGACTTACAATGTCGCAATGGATACATCGGGAGGTAGGGTTATCCAGACAAGAAATGATATAACTTACAGATTTCAGAAAGTCAAAAATAGGGTATAGATTTGCGTCAGACCTAAAGAAAGACATTGAATTCTATTGGTCAGATATGGGATTCATAAATCTCTTGGCTGAATAGTAAAAGGCCAAATAGTGACATTGGACCCTCTACAAGATAGAGGATAGCAATGACTCTATCAAGACTTAGGGAATGAAAAAAAAATGACTTCTAGCTTTCAGGAGATTCTGAAGGCGCAAAACTCATGGAAGGAAGGAAATAAGGGCAGTGTTTGAACCCGGGACCATGGACATGACAGTACTGATGGTATACCACACAGCCGGGCGATGTGTAACTATTTAACAAATATTTAATTCTAATGATGCGACTATTATAGTTGACACTACAGGAAACTATAAGAAACATTAGTAAGGATATTAGCCTCTGTGTTTCAAACCGTAGAGAGAGATGTGTCTTATTATAAGTGGGGTAAGCGTAAGAAAGAGAAAGAGAAAAAAAACTCGCACTTGCATCTATATATCTCAAGAATGTAGAAGTTATTTCCCTTATTCAATATCAAACAAAATAATTAATTGACAATAATTAATTGACTGAATTTTTTAAAAACATCAACTTGATCCGAGAATGGATTTGAGAGAAAAGGAAAGCCTTTTCAGGTCTTACAATATATGGAGCCAGATGACATGCATTTTATCTGTTCCTAGTGACAATGGTTAACAAGGCTGTCATGTGGCCAGCACAAAAGTCTAACTATATTTACTACTCTGCCTTTCTCATTAAAGTTGGCTGGACTGAGAGGGTTAATAAAATCCCAAAGCTAAAAATCTCAGTGCTTAATACACTTAATAGGATTCGAACCTTCCGTACAGAGTCCGAAACATTGACTTTACCACTCGCTCTTAGTAAGTTAGAGAAGTTGCAAATATGTAACACTAGCGATGAGAAAGGAGACCAAAAACGAAAGAAAAAAAAAACAACGAGGGGTGGGGGGATAGGAGTCGATGTCACGTTTTATTTTATTAAGTTTTCTTTGTACTTGAAAACGTTTAACCTCAGCACAAGCATGACGTGGATAATTCTTTTTTTATACAGATTGACCTATTTCTTTTTGAAAATATAAACAGAATTGGGAATTTCTTGCATTTAAATTTGTCCAAATTTATCCTTTGCTTGACCTCCAAGTCAGTAATCAATTCCTTGCCCGAAACACAAAGAGTAGCTAATGCATGGCATGTTTTAAGGTGTACCTAACGTGCAGTCTTTTCATTGGTTGAGAACGAGTCACGTGTCGCAGCTTGAACGTGAGGCAGTCTGCTAAGTGTGTGCGGAAAACCGGATCTAAGTGTGTCACCAGACTATACCCTTCACCTTGAGGCTCGTTGGCTGGGATGGAACTTTGCCAGGACTTGACTTCTGCTCGTTTTTATAAACACCCTCCTCCCCTCTTTACCTCCATCCTCCCTCCAAGCACACTCCTTGACTAAGACGTCAATCGGATATTCTAGAATGATACTCATTGGAGTTGGCGGCAAGCGCTAAATTTAGAAATCATTCAAAAATGTTCTACAGAGAATATGTGTATTGAGTGAAGGAGAAAATAACACAACAGCTGAAATATGTGTGTTTGTGTGGGGGCTGTGGAAAGGAAGAGGCCAATGAGCTGGGGCTATGTGAACCCTCACCCCCCTCCGCTTTTTAGCAGGGTTTCGCAGTGTGTCGTCACATTTGAGAAATATCCCTTCATGGTAAATCCATAAGACTTATTTAGATTCAATTTCATTTTCAATATCTCATGCATATTGGATTTTTGTGAGGATGAAAACATTTGTGTTATTCTCTCTCTCCCCCTCTCTCCCTCTCTCTCCCTCTATCTCTCTCACTATCTCTCTCTCCCTCTATCTCTCTCACTATCTCTCTCTCACTCTCTCTCTCCCCCCCCTCTCTCTCTCTCTCACACTCTCTCTCCCCCTCTCTCTCTCTCCCTCACTCTCTCTCTTCCTCGCTCTCTCTCTCCCTCTCCCTATCTATCTCTTTCTCGTCATTCTCATTTGTCATATTCCTCATCAGTAATCTTCTCACTCGAAGACAAGCCTTATTTTTTTTTATAATGTAACATAAAAATAAAAAAAAATAAAAGTTACAAAAGGGTATAAAAAGTATTTTTTTAAATCTAATATATTGATAATGTTAGAATAAAATCACTTGGACTCTAGATCTAGTTCTAATTGAAAGAAAAGGGAAATACTAAATGTATCATTTAAAGGCAGGTCATATGATAGGTCTAGAGCTTTTATTGTTTTGTTTAAGTATATTTTACTTTGAGCGCATAGAAGAATCTAGAAATAACAATTTTCTGCAATCTAAGAACACCGATTATTAGCCAAAGTTTTTTTTTTTTTTTTTTATCTTTCTTTATCCTTATAATATTTTCTTTTCTTAAAGTTATGAATCTTCAAATAAAAATATTAAGAAAAAACAAGAGGTATAAGTATAAGCGCATGAAGCTGTTAAACGCACAGATTGTGTATTTCATTCAAAACGCCGTACAAAACATATGCCTAATCCGTTATACATGTCCCTCGACTACTCTCTATGTAACGATTGGGCTAAGGGTAGGTCAAATAACGCAGTGCTTGTTTATGTTTGCGCCACTAGAAAGTAGGTCACGACTCAATCTCTTGTTTTATTTATTCTGAAGATAGAACAAATTTGTTACCAAATCATTTTCAAAGAATACAGAACTGCAACATATTTCTATTTTAAATATATCAACATGTACACATTGAATCGCATTAAAAACACATGATGATATAAGTGCATTGTGTACGTTTAATGCGTGGGAAGTCCCCCGACACAGTTTGTCTCATATCACAGAAAGCGCCACGCAAATCGCTAGTCATGTGACGAAACAAAGCCCCGCCCACTACTCTCGTCAGCGCAGACGAATCAATAACAACGTGTCGAGGGGGAAGGTCCAATTCTAAATAAACGAACGCCAGCTGAATGGATCTAAATTCTAGATAGTTGGGTTTACTGGAATTTATTCGATATATGTTCAACGCTATGACTAATTAGATGATATCAGATCTATACTTATTTAATATTAATATTTATACAAGGCCTAGAATATAAAAAGGCTTAAGTAGGCTTATCTTTTTTTTTTTCTTATACAAAGTCTTTGTCGCCTAAAATAATCTGGAATAGATTTATACGATTTTTTTTCTTCTGTTTAATAAGGAAAGGACACGAACAGGATTCAAACTGCGGATTTAAGTGAAGCACAGATCAGGCAATCATTAAGTTCTGAATTAAAGTATCTATAGTCCTTTGTTTTTCA
The DNA here is from genome assembly GCA_021533235.1 of Biomphalaria straminea. NCBI lineage: Eukaryota > Metazoa > Mollusca > Gastropoda > Planorbidae > Biomphalaria > Biomphalaria straminea. Next base: position 9,092,022 of record JADKLZ010000130.1, read on the forward strand.
TGTTTAGGGTTCTTTCAGAATTGAAGATTACTGTATCCTAGCAAGGATGGCGTCGGGCAAGGGTCAAAACCGATAACTAACGACAATTCAAAGCGCATACCGCCCACGACTAGACCCCCCACAAACACACACAACCCTCAACAGCCTTTTATATATATTTATTTATGTATATATATATTAATCTTATAGATTTCCCAAACCTTTTGGACATTCAGCGTATTTAACGGAACACTTTGCTTTTAGAGAGTTAGTTACTTGTTAATTAATTCAAATAGTCCGTGGAACACCGAGGAACAGTTGGGTATCATGGTACACAGTTTGGAAAACACTGCAATCACGTATAATATTTTACTGTAGTCTAATCCAAGTGTCATAATTAGACAGTTTTAGGTCGCAACATGTTGCATGAAACACCAAGGAATGGATTCAGGCGGGAATTTTTTCTTAATTCAAACATTCAAGTTTAGCAGACGACAAAGATTGAGTGAAGATGCGCGCCCCTTCTGCCCCACCTTTTATTATCTGATTGTTGGAGAAGGAGGCTGTGGGGGGGGGGGGGAGCGGATGGGGAGCGAATGTGTAGGCAAGGGTGTCACTGAATGTTTAGAAATGATAATGTGGACACAATTTTCTTCTGGGTGGGGATTGGCGAGAGGAGAACTTAACTTTAAAAAAAAAAAAAAAATCAACACTTTCGGATATGATTGTTTTGAAAGTAGCACGTGACGAAGAATGAATAAAAAAAAAACCCAAAAAAACCTTGCACTACTTTGTATTCTCCCTTCTCCCTGTTAAGCATCTAACAGTAACAAAAAAACATGTAAGACGATTAAAGCTAAATTGTTCTAATTTGATTAGTTCATTTATTTGTCCTACGTTTCCGTTGATGACACATGTAGGTCCTCACACTACAGATTTGTACTCACATCCTACACTAACAGTGTAACAGCCACTAAGCGGTAAAACGCTTGACTACTGAACCGGGGGTCCCGGGTTTGAATCCTGGTGAAGACTGGGATTTGTATTTCGAGATCCTTGTGCCCTCTGAGTCCACCCAGCTCTAATGGGTACCTGACATTAGTTGGGGAAAAGTAAAGGCGGTTGGTCGTTGTGCTGGCCTTATGACACCCTCGTTAACCGTAGGCCACAGAATCAGATGAACTTTACATCATCTGCCCTATAGACCACAAGGTCTGAAAGGGGAACTACTACACCAACAAAGTCCTTGAATTTGGGACTAAGTACTTTAGTTACTACAGACGCCTAAATTTGTCTTGTTTTTTTTAAGTCCTTTTTTTTTGTATTTTTTTATTTGTTATGCCAGTTGGACGTTGTCAAAGTTAGTCTTATGTATCTACTAGGAACACGTGTCATGGAATGTCGCCTTGTTTTCTTTCTACTACTGAGGCTTGCAGATGCCATACACAACAGAAGCAGAAAGACGGGTGAGTATGCAACGGCGTCTGGTGTTTACATATGCCCAACCTGCGATCGCAGCTGTGTATCAAGGATTGACCTGTATGGTCACACAAGAAGTTGCAAAGTGAAAAGATGAACTATTGATTGAAACTAGTGTTCTAATAAATACTTACGGAGCGATCCATCGTTGTAGTTGAACCCATGCAGTGTTGGGAGGTTTTTATGTAATGAGTGTGTGTTACAATTGTTCTAATGATGAATGGGAGCACTAATTGTAAATTATGAAGAAGGGGAGTGCCAATTGATAGTTAACACTCATAGTGAGGTCTAATATGATTATGGGTGTAGAAAGAATTAGCTTACTTGGAAAGCATACAGTTGTCAATAATAAAAGTGGTTAAGGTTATTTTTAAATAAATTGTACAATCTTTGTTAAACAAGTAATTGATATTCTGCATATTTTTATTTTTAAACCATAATTACGAAAGTAGGTCATCGAAACACACGTAGTATAGATTCTATGCTCATTCGTTGTTGTCACTGATATCGGAAATTACCATTGAATATGACATGATAGAGCTAGTAAATCTATTGAGTCTATATTTATAATAGTATTCTCCTTTCGCTTTCTAGCCTATATAAACCCACAGTCTCTTTAAAAGTTGTATCTCACACGTGAAATAAATATACTACAAAGATATAGTGCGATCAGCCCAGAAGATATTATTTTTTAAAGATAAATCGAACAGACATAGGTAAGATCGACATTGAAGTGTTGAGTATCCTTTAAATATGATACTTCTTCTGCGTTCCCATCATCCTGTTAGAGGGTTTACATAAATTGTCATAAATCAGGGGTTTCTTTGTCCTAACCACATGACATCCTGTTAACTGTTGCGCAAAGAAAAAGATGACCTTATCATCACCTTCCCTTTAGATCACAAGGTCTAAAAGGGGAACTTTACTTTCTTATATTTTCATGATTTCTTATATTTGTCATGATTTAAATAATGTTAAAATTAATTATGGTGTCATTTTGTCTCCAACAGGATTAAGCAGGA
>JADKLZ010000130.1:9110251-9124767 GCA_021533235.1 Biomphalaria straminea
ACGTTCATACATTTCTGGAGCTCTAACTTTTCTAACTTGAATTTTTAACTCTGTAAATTTTCCGCTCATAGTATCAATTTCAATTGGATCAATGTGGATTTCGTAGCTTTGTCTTGAGAGGATTTACTAGGAATGGTAAATTGGTTTGTTGGTTTTGAACTTCTCAAATCTGTCAAAAAAATTATCTTTGATTTTTTAAAACTGTGCTCAAGTAATTCGTGTCAATAGTACCTCTGATTTTATTGCGATACTGCTTTAGACATTGAAAGTGAAGTGACTTAACTCTCAATATATTCTGCCAAAAGAATTCATTTTCTTCAAAACAAACCAATTTTTCTACCAAAACATAGGATGGGTTTCCCTTTCCTTGCAGTTTTAGTTTCAGCTCATTTAATTTCTCTTTTATATAAACCAAAATAAAATACTATGTTTGCAAATATTTGTCGGTTTCTAATACAGGGAGATCAATGCCTTTATCATTTAGGAATGTATTTATTTCATTCAAGCACAAAGCAAAACGTCTCAACACCTTACCTTTGGCAAGCTATCCCACTTTTTTAGGAAGAAGGAGCTCAGAATACTGAGTCTCCATTTTGTTTAAGAATTCTTAAATTTGACAATGGTAGATTGCTTTGGACAAGATGCTGTTAACAATCTTGATTGCCGTATTCATTACCTCAACTATTTTTGGTTCTAATCGTTTTGGGTACATAGTGCTTTTTGGGTGTATTATTAATGTATTATTCAGTGAAACTTAAGGATTTCATGGTTTATTTTGCTATGATGCTATTTGAATTGATTTTATTGTTTTCAATGTATTTTTTACGATTAACACTATATCATTCCCTCCAGTTTGTCCCGAGGAAGCAATCCTTTAAGTTATTCTTTTGGACCATAAGAAGACATATAACTGACAAAATGAGCAACTTGTGCCATGTCTTTGATTTTTTTTTTTTCAAGATTTTTTTTGTTTGTTTTTGAAATCGCGAAACAGTTCTTCAGATGCACGTAGGAAGCAGTCTTTGACATTCTCACCATCTATACATGGTTTGCCTTTTTGTGCAATTTCTAGTGGTACCACAAAGCTTGCTCGATTAGCATTACTTTGTAGATTGCATATAAGATTGAGAAGATAATCGCTTCTAACTCATTTACTTGAAACAACAAAATGTACGTCACAGCCAAAGCACGCAGTCTTGTTGCGTCGAAAGCGAATTGAAGCCTACATAGAAACATTCGACGATGGCGTCCATTCGAGAGCTTCTGACGGACTGGTAACATAGACGACGCGTGTATTGGGGGAAGGGTGTGGTGAAAAGCGAGCACAAGTAGCTGAGAGATAGAATATGTGCCTAACCCTCTTTGAAGTATTCAGAACTACTTTAAAAAAGGTTTTGATAAAATTAATAATATTTGCGTGTAGAACTAAAGAGCCGCAGCTTCACACCAAAAGAGCCGCATGCGGCTCGCGAGCCGCGGGTTGCCGACCCTTGAACTAGTCATAGGACAGATGAATATACATGCACGAACTGGAGCCATTTATAAATCATCCTGTACACCAGCGGTTTTCATCTTTTTAAGCTCGGCGACCCCTTTTTACAATCCCCCACTCTGCCGCGACCCCCTCCCCCCCACACACATACATCAATAGAAGAGTAGACAATAACAATCCATATTTTCGATGGTCTTAGGCTACCCCTGGCAAATCGTCAATCAACCACCAAGAGTGTCGTGATCCACAGGTTGGGAACACCTGCTGTTCATAAACAATCATTCTGTCAATTTCTTTAATATGATTGAACTTATTTTTTTTAATCAGCAAGTAAGCTTTTAAAGGCGCGGTGGCTGAGCGGTAAAGCGCTTGGATTCCGAACCGGAGTCCGGTGATTTTGAATTTCAAGATCCTTGGGGCCTCTGAGATGAACTAATGTGTATCGAAGAGACCAAACATTTATCTAATTATTAAACATTCTTTTTTTTTAAGGATAAGACATTAGAGAAAGGGAGGTGTGATAATTTATTTTTTTAAATGATGTAAAAAAGTCTAACCTCTCACAAAACATCTGCTACATCTCTCTGACGCAGCTTCCCATTAAAAAGGAAGGATAATGTTATGGTAAGGGTTATTGTTTTGTCAGGCCCGTTTCGTTAGTGTAACCCAGTAACCCATATTGCTGACTTGTCAAAAGAATGAGCTAAATGACGGATAGGAGGGATAATTTAATTCATGGTAGTCTCTACTAGCCTACTATTACATGTAATAAAGTAAATAATTTATATCAATAATTAATATATATATAGACACATCTATTTGTTACTTAACAATACAAAACACAAGTTATTAAAAAAGATTATGGTTGCAAAGACAATCTAAACTAGAAATGGAATGGTCTACAAAAAAAAAATGGATTGAAATCAAAGGGCACTTTTGGTACAGTGTTTAGCTCAGTTATATGGATTTTTTTTTCTAGAAATAGAAATAGCCAGACGGGCGGCATTTTAAAATTTCGCACGCAGATATACCACATGCCCTGTGATCTGCTAAAACTACCTGCTAAAAATATATGGACATATTACAACATCTTCGGGGCTCGCAAAGACCTTCCTTCAGGGAACAGTACCAGGATAAAGGAGAAGAGGCAGACAGAGAAAGCGATGGAAGGACGACATAACAGAAAAGATGACCCTGCCATTGAAAGAGACTCTAAGGCAAAAAGACAGAGAGGAATGTTTGAGAAGAACTGTCGACGATACTTGCTTGGTGCCACAACAACAGACTAAGAAAATACTATGAAAGACACATTTGGGTCCATAATCTGGGACACAAATTTCTCATTTTCCTTAAAAGTCATAGCAGGAAACGGTTTGCCTGAGTACTCCAGGAAAATCGATGATTTAACAGAGATTGGCTTGCACGACTAGATTAACTAATGGATTCGCGAGAGGTCAAAAATGATTTTCTTTAACCTTTAAGATAATTAAAGATAAGAACAAATAAAAAAGCTAAGATACAAAAGATACTAAATAATTATTACAAAAAAAAAAAAGATGTGAAAAGATAAGATAAGAAAGTGTACAACGAAAAGGTCCTAAAGCTACAAACACACCGATATTTTAATTTTTTAGCCAATGCTGGTCAAATTGCTGGTTATAGTTTTTCTGGAGTCGGACTTTGGATTTTTCTGTGTGCTATCTACAAATTGTAGACATGGTTTTACAGGTGACAACTATCATGATGTCCGTGACTATAACATAGACATGAATAAAAATTAGAGGAAGGACTAGACACAGAAGACTAGCTGAGTACAACATGTGGGAAGTCACTTCATGGACTGCTTCTTCAGAGTAATTTTAATTTGAGAAAGTCGTATATTTTTTAACTCTTTCTCTCTGCATATATTTTCCCACGTTTTGACATATTTATTCATTTGGATCATTTTACTGTAAAATGTTTGTTTTACATGTTTCGGATGTTCCTTCAGAGTTGAAGATAGTTACTTCGACCAGGCAGCCATACTATTTCACTAAATTGATTAAGTTTCAATAACTTTGTCGTTTGTTATCTGAAAATGTTTTATTTGGTATAGAATAAAAGGGAGAAGCATGTTCCTTTTAAATTTACACAAAATAAAGCTTATAAAATTAAACGTTAATTTAATTAAATGAGGTCAAATCAACGATGATAACGTCAATTAGGAGAGAAAGAGTTAAGAAGAAAAACACAATAAAAGATTTATCATTACTCACCATTGTGTTATATCCTTTTATGAAACTGTGTCTTTGATTGTTGAAATCAATGAATTCATTACAAACATTACACATTCAACTAGAAACCAAGGTTTAAGTTCATTGCGCTAGAACGATTAATCTTTTTCACAAAACAAAACTAAATTCAATTTTACAAGAATACAAGAAGATACAACACTACGTGATGTCATGCTGTCAAACTAACAATAATTTTATCGAACTCTTTTTTACCCCCACTAAATCTTATTTAACTGTCGAAATTACTGAGAAGTAAAGTTTCTAATGTGAAAAGATTGTCCTTAGTTTGATGCCTTTCATCGTTTGATGTTCCGTGCGGCCCGCACCAGCCGCACATTGCAAGCTACGCCTCTGGGATCTTATAATTATAAGTTCTACTATCTGGGATCTTATAATCATAAGTTCTACTATCTGGGATCTTATAATCATAAGTTCTACAATCTGGGATCGTATAATCATAAGTTCTACAGTCTGGGATCTTATAATCATGAGTTCTACAGTCTGGGAACTTAAAATCATAAGTTCTACAATCTAGGATCTTATAATCATGAGTTCTATAGTCTGACATATTAGATGAAATATAAAGTTATTTTTTTAAAGGCTATTAAAAAACGTCAACTTTGCTTAGTTCAAATAAAAAAATATCCATTTATAAATTAACCGTACAAAATAAAAATTAATTCATTTCATCAAACATTAATTCTTTTTCACAGAATAGTAGGCTATATACTATTTATACCTGGCTAAAACTTTCACTCGACAATCTGATTTTGCAAAGCGTACCATTTATACGAGAGAGACGTTGCTACAAAATAATTAGTTGTCTGACAAAAAGGGAGGATAGCTCCCATTTCGAAACTGTCCAAGTTTGACAAGCCATGACTTAATAATTAAAACTACTACTTTGTCCAAATTATCTACCCCGAAAAGATAATAAAAAAGAAAATGCTTTATAATTTGTAAATTAATTTTGAAATGACAAGCCTAAAACATATGGATTTTGTAACAATTGGTTCATTGAGAGGGAGTTGATTATAAGGGAGTTGTAAAACTAGAAAGGAAACAACAGATCTACTTTAAAAGTCATCTATAGTTAACCATTGGTGCAAAATGTTTTAAATTTTTTACAATAATTGGAAGAGGGAGAAGGGGACACTCATTAAAGACAACTCTGCTCTATTATTATTAAAATGTATAATATAACATTTTTTTTGTTCCAAAAATAATTTTTCTTACCTTTACTATGGAAAAAAAATTGATCCATTAATAATTAAGCTTGGTAACTACTGATCTATTTTAATTATGTGATATCATTTATTGCCTTGTTTTCATTGGCTGATTAATTTTAATATCCATGAGTTTTAAAAGTCTGTATTCAAATGCGCATGCGTAGATTAACAGTATAAAAGTTTAAATTTCAAATACTCAATTAATCTGGATTTCTAATTTTCTGAAAGTTTTCCAAACCTAAGGTAAGCAATTTTTGAACTTTGAATTTTTACTCCATAATTATCTCTATTGTTGTGTGTTTTTAAAACTCATTCTTAGATTAAGACTTTGGAGTCAAATTATTAATTATAAAATTGATACAGTTGTAATAAATAAATAAATAATAACTTTTATATAGCGCTACTGCTTTTATATAGCAGTAAAGACAACTGCGCTCGAGTCTGGCGTCGAACCTCAAGCCATAGGTAGCCAACTCAAGCCCAATTCAAGCGTACTTATTTTCTCGAACCACGCTTCCCAAAAGTACGTAGTCCCTTCATTCTGATCAATAGATGTATACTTCAAAAAATTTAACTAAGCCTTTGAACTATTTAAATAACTTTTTTGGAGCAAAGATGGCGTGACTATTTGTTGTTCCGATTTTCCCATGTTAAAACTAAAAAATTAAAAAAAAATATCACTAAATTTAGAAAGCATTCAGGAGAGCAGACTTTAAAAGTAAAGTAGAAATTATACATAAAAAAATGAACCTTAATCTGCAGATACAAAAACGAAATCTAATAAAATACTCAGAAAGATACAACGAATAAAAGCACATTTTTCGTTTAATAAGCTAGGACAAATTTTACAAAAGCTCATTTTTCACTAGCGCTATTAGAACATGGAATGAGTTGCCTGAGTCAGCCAGGAAAAAAAAATAACTTGGCAGAATTTCTTTTATTTTAATTTATTGATTAAAATGCATGACTAGATGGACCTAGTAACAAGTGTAGGACGTATCCTAATCATTTTCTTTTTTGAAGTAACGTCCGTATTTTATAAGATAATATAACCCTGTCAGGCCTTCCGGTAAGATGTTTGGATTCGGATGTTGAATTCTTTATTTCTAAAGGAACATAAGTTCCTGTCAAGAAATAGTTGAAATAGTAGATTCATCATAACAAACACTACTTTGATATAAGAATTATATATATATATATATATATATATATATGCATTACAATATAAACACTATATATAAATCATTTTTAAGTCCGAAATTTGACCGAATGAAATCCATCTTGATTGAAAACTAAATTATGGCAATAGAATATAAAGTAACACTTCCTAAAAATCTATTTTGAATTATTTAATCCAAACAAAATGCAGTTATTTGTTAGAGATGGAAGTACAATATACACTTTAGGATACAGTGACAATGTCTCCAGCTTATAATTAGCCTCATTTAAAACCTTATTTTACAAATTTAGGCATTATTGGTCACACATGACCTAATGAAGTTTTATCCTTGCTCTATTGGGTGACTGAACGGGAAGATCGATAGTAGGATTAAATGATTTGTGCTTTGAGACACGACCTCCACTATAGACGCTATAAGCGTCTCCCCGGACCAATTACTGACTTAAGTGGCGTTAAACGAACACACGCTTCTGGTATAGATGGTAGTTAAATTTTGTCTTTTAAGTCTATGTTCAGGAATATTGAACTATTGAATAGAAGTCATAAACAATAGGATTTTACAATAGAACTAACACTCATTTTACATTTGTATAAAAATCAATGCAAGGAGATCAACATCCCACTCTATTGGTTCAATAACAACAACAAAAAAATAGTGTTTATTGGGAAATGTTTGGTGAAAGTTGATTTGGGAAGAGGGTGACACCCTGGGGCTAACCGCAAGGGATAACACCGACCCTAAGGACGCCACTGTTTAACAACCTTAATAGTTATGTTCATTAAAAAGCGCTTTTAATGTAATTTTTCCTCCCATAGATACTGCAATGTCCAAGAAAGGGACATCGTCAGACAGGGATCCGGATAGAAAAACATCGCCTATCCCGAACCAACCATATTCTGATATCCACGTGAAAAAAAAAGATATAGAGGAAAGCCAAGATAAGAAATGAAAAAATGGACGCAAAAAGGATGTCCTTTAACAATCTGATTCATTCTTATATTTTCATATAAAGATTTTTTAGTTATAAGATATATCTTGTGTTCTTACCATTTTTGAAAATTAACCGATAAGATGTAAAAAATTGCAGATTGTGTTGTTTTTTTCTTTGTTAATGCATAAAATAAAGTAAATAGATTTACTTTTAATACTTCAAAGGAAAAAAACTTAAAACATTATTGTAATGTAAGAGTATTTCTAAAAAATTACACTTTCCACGAGTACATTTAATAAGTATTCATATTATGTAATTAAGAGTTTCATCTATTAATCTATGGCGCACAAACTATGGAAAACTAGCATTATCAAGGGTTTATTCGGTTTATAGAATAAAGGAAATGGTGATAAACTATGTAATTTGTATAATTATACGATAACTTTTCTGAATATTTTAGCATTGCAGTATCACATTGTTTACATACTGACGTTTGTTATTCAGTAGAGAATATTCACGAAGAGCCGCGCTGTGGTTCTTTTGTTTTTCAATATTTATATGTGAGCACGTTTAAGAAATTATTGCATGATTTTGCATATATTATTGTATTTTTGTGTTGATATTTCGGTACGTAAAAGAGTAAAACGATTATTAGAATCAGAAAATGAAATGTTACAATTATAACATGATCAAATTCAACATATTGTTATTATTAACTGCAGCAGCCACGGGAAATACTGTATTCCTCACTAATCTTTGGAATCGAAAACAGGCCTTAATGTTATTAGTGTTATTAACTGCAACAGTAAAGAATTATTTGGTTAATTTATAATTGCCCAAAAAAAATCTTCTGTAGTTTTCCACTATCAGTTTCACCTCTCAGAAAATGTATAATTATATTTAATTAATTATTATGCATTTTGTCTGTTTGTCTTGTAATATTTTCTACGTTTACTTGTAAACGTGTGTTAGATAATAATTATCTCTAGGCTTATCTTGTATTATCTTATTTTAACAGTTTTTCTTGTTGTTGTGGCAATATAATTCTACTAACAACTTTATATTCTTTAAATTTACCCTACATTCTAATACGAAAACTAAAACGTTTTCTTTTCCGTTTTATTCAGCAGTTATTTCAATTTTCATTTCTATATTGTATAAAGATGTAGCCTCCATTAGATTATTTCTTAGCTAGACCTTTGCACTTTGACAATTCACCATTTCTAGCATGTATTATCAAAACTTATTAAACGAAGAAATTATATATTTATTAAGCGAATATAACAATAAAGATCAACTGAGTGCACTACACTATATTGATTGTCCATTAAAAAAACAAACAACTATTGTTGCTATGTCGTGTTGACCTAATACAGTTTTAGAGCGACTCTGGTTCCTTTTCAACACTTGTTCATGCGGCTCTGGGGCCCTATTTCGTAGATAAGTTAATTTAATAATTTTTTAATGCTGACTTCAAAGTAATATAAATTCATTCCGCACTGACCTAAATATGTCAATATCTATACAACACATTTAAGTACAAAGTAATTTTCATACCATAGAAAAAAAAAGACGACTGTCGAGTGCGTAAACTGAGTTAATTATGTACTTGAAAGAACATCCAACGACCGTAATAAAGAAAAGCTACTTACTTACTATTCAATAGAGTACTTTGTGTTAACTTTTCAAACGAAAATCAAAGCGGTCTAAGTAACGCATGGGTTGATGGGAAGCATTGAACTCATGGGGGTAGATAGAGTAGGCCTACAATATTCACGAAAGAGACTATTCAGTTGATTTAAGGTCCAAACAGAGCAATGCAGTCAACTGCTGTTGAAATGAATAAATCTCAATGAATGTTTTTTTAGCAGTTATTACCTTTGTACTAGCTGTTTACTTTGCCCATAGTAATGAAAGATGTTGATTAGGGTTTTGTGGTGTTAGAAAATATACTGTCTAATCTGAGTTTTTTTGTTTTTTTTTGCTAGGTAATTATGTATGGTTATATGAATATAACCAGCAGGGCCGGTCCTAACGATAGCGGGGCCCTTAGCGAAACTGATTGCGCTGGGCCTAGTCTGTGTGGGAATAAGGATAATAAGTAAAAATTAAGATTTTGTATTAGAAAAAAAAAATTCGACTTTGAATTGTATTAATTCTTTACTAAGTAAAAAAAAATACAAATTGCGATCAAAGTAACTCTCTGTGAACCTTGCAACCTATGACATATTTATATGACAGTGACAATAAAAGTAAATAAAGTATTGGAACTTCCGATTCAGCCCGATTATTACATTTTATTACCTGAAAGCTGACAATGCCTTTTTTCTTTTAGGATTGGCGTTTTCCGTATAGAACGACACCCATGACCCATAAATGACAATTATCTATTTTTTCAGGAAATTTTAATATATGCAGAAGATTTCCGGGATGTTTGAGTATATATTTTGCAAATTAATAATTACACATAGAATAAGCGCGGGGCCTATGAAAGCGTGGGGCCCACTGGGACCGCATAAGTTGCAGTGACCTAAGACCGTCCCTGATAACCAGCACTACTGGGACATTAAAGAAGATGTAAAGACGGAAAAAAAACAGAAGAAAGTCTTATAAAACAGTATGAAAGTAAATGGTTATGCTGAGGTTGCTATATAAGAATTTTAGTTAGGGTCATTGTTTCTACTTAAAAAAAACATCGGGCTGCAATATGTGTCCACTTTAAATACAATTATTTGTGGGACAATTATTTGTGAAATGTTGGCGGGCTATGGCCGGATCTTGTAGTCACGTGACCCTAAGTGACGAATATGGTGAAGATAAAACCATTGACTTGGAAGGCTCTGTTTAGGAACCTGGATGTTTAAATAAAATGTTAGGCTCTAGTTTCACTCGGTTCGAGCCCTATCAATGTTTCATCATATTTTTTTCACATTCTGCTGTTATATGTCACATGACACATTATATGTCAAATGTCACATTGTAAGTCACATCATATGTCAAATGTCACAGTATATGTCAAATGTCACATAATATGTTAAATGTCACATAAGTCAAATGGAACATTATATGTCAATGTCAAATTATATGTCCAATGTCACATTATATGTCAAATGGAACATTATATGTCAATGTCAAATTATATGTCCAATGCTACATTATGTCCCATTATATGTTAAATGTCACATTATATGTCCTATAATATGTCAAATGTCAGATTATATGTCCCATTATATGTCAAATTTCACATTATATGTCTATTTTCACATTATATGTTACATGTAATGTTTATTCATTATTTGTTTTACCATTAAAAAATGTGACCTGATGCTTGTTCAATTAATATATTAGTTTAGTTCATCTTACTTAAATACAGATTGAAGATAATTTGCTGCGCAAGAAAAACTAATTAAAAAGAAGTCAGCAGTCATGATCCAAACGCCTACGTGTTAAGTCTATAAGAAAAAAGTATTCTTAAGTGAAGAAATGTAGGTCATTTGCTTGCACCAGTTTTGAGCTTCTGTGTAGACTGTCATGTTACAAGGCAGGATTTTGCAAGAGTCAAGGCTGTTCCTAGATGGTAGCCAATGCTACCGCCACAATGTTGCTTAGATGCCAGCACACACTGACGCACATTAAAACACGCCCACACGCACCCAAATCCATGACTCCACAGCATGACAGGTCAAAGTGTTGGGGCAAAGTGACAGGTCAAGTGTTCCCCCCTTCCCCTACCTCCCAACCACCCCCAGGGAACCAGGAGACCAGGACATTCCCGAAACGTCATCTCATAGAGAATCGTTGTATACATTTTATACACTTTTGGTAGTTGGCGTGAGGAAATAGAGAATCGATACTTCAGTCAGCTGATCTTTATAAGTCAATATTTTTTCAGTCTGAAGTCAATTGATTTATACAGAAAATCGTGAAGAATGCTCTCTCTCTCTCTCTCTGCCTCTCTCTCTCTCTCTCTCAGTAATAAATATAAATAGCCTAACTACCATTACACGTATAAACAAGTATTTATAATAAAAATAATAATAAAAAGGCTTGTCTTCGAATCCGATGAATAATGAGAAAGGCAACGTTTCCCATGGCTACGCAGCCCCACCCGGAACCTACTTATACAAGAATTTTGCAAGGAGATAAACAATGATTGCTATAAGTTTAAAAATCGGAAATTCAAATTCTGAATTTTCTGAGATCTGAAATGTATTGATTGAAATTTCTACTCTCCATGCTACAAGATAAAACATGTACGTACAAGCACTGACTCAGAGGGAAGTTATTTTTCTGTGCTATTTTATTGGCATAGGGCCAGGAATATGTTTAGATAGTTCGGCTTATTTAAAACTTCCATCCCTAATCCTATCCCCCCACCTCAAAAAAAAAATAAAAATAAAGTAAAGCTCCTCCCCCCTTACAGACCTTGTGATCTACAGGGCAGATGATGTAAAGGTCATCTCTTTCTGTGGCCAGCGGTTAACTAGCAGGGTGTTAAGTGGCCAAGCACAACGACCAAATGCCTTTATTTTCCTAACTTAAGTCAGGTAGTCATTAGAGCTTGGTGGACTCAGAGTCGACCTAAAAATCCCGGATTTCAAAATCCGAGTCTTCACCGAGATTCGAACCCAGGACCCTAGGTTTGGAAGCCAAACGCTTAACCAATGAGCCATCGCACGTCCCCCCCAAGTCAATTTCTTTGTTAAATATGCTATGAGATACGATATATATATGAACTCCTAATTTTAGTGGTTTTTGATCTAAAAATGTAAAAATTGATATAAAAGTTGATTGAAGTAGAAGTGCACGTTATATAGAGAAACGGAACTAAAGAAAGAGAGAATTTTAAGATCATAACTTTCATTGATACACTTACAGCTACTAAAAGAACAGAAAAATTTTAATATAACCATGTCTTACATTGATTAATTGTTAAAGTATAATAAAAAGGCTTTTCAGTTTCTGAGAGGATATAGATCTATAATTAAAGCAAACTTTTACACATTAAAAGCTTCATTTTTTATATGTTGGGAGATTGAACTATTAGACTTTAACCTGTGGGTCGCGACCCCCTTAGGGATCAATAGACGATTTGCCAAATACTATCGAAAAAAAAATGTTTTTGTCAATTCTTCTATTGCTGTGTGAGTGTGTGTGCGGGGGGGGGGGGGTCAAATTTGGGGATTATAAAAAGGGGTCGACGAGCTTAAAAGGTTGAGAACCGCTGTATTAGAGGGTCTCTCTTCTCATAACTTTGAATGGGCAAAGGGGAGGGGGCTGGCGTGGTAAGGCTTTTGGCTTCCGAATCGAGGAAATACCGTTTTCTAATCTCAATGAAAACAGGATTTTTTTTTTGTAAATACATGACTTTTGGACGACATTTTCTGTTGTTGTTGTGCTGGCCGCACGACACCCTCGTTAACTGACGACTATAGAAACAGATGAACTTTTACATCATCTGCCTTATAGATGGTAATGTCTGAAATATCTTAAATGTCAAATGGCAAGACAAAATGCCAGATACTGAAGTCCTTCAAAGAGCGGGTCTGCAAAGCATCCACACAATCCTGATGCAGTCTCAGCTGCGTTGGGCAGGTCACGTATGTAGGATGGAGGACCACCGCATCCCAAAACGTCTCATGTATGGCCAATTAAGAGAAGGAAAGCGCTCGCAAGGTGGTCAAAGAAAAAGCTTCAGGAACATCCTCAAAGCTTCTCTAAAGGAGTTCAACATTGACCCAGGCACCTGGGAGACAGAGGCACATGACAGAGTATCATGGCGTCGCGCTGTGAGATCCGGCGCACAGGTTGCTGAGGAAAATAGAACAACGCTGGCAGAAGAAAAATGCCAGAGAAGGAAAGCAAGGCAAATGACACAAGCTCCAGTTGGAATTACCTGCCCAGAGTGCGGCCGAACATTACGGGCTCGCATATGTCTCACCAGCCACACGAGGAGGCATAAAACCCCAGTGCAAAGCCCTCATCCCACTGGATGACAAAGTGGTCATCATCGAACCACGATGGACGAACTAATAATGTCTGAAATAAGGTACCATACTCCCCCCCCCCTCCAAAAAAAGAATCTTAAACAAAAACTGTCCAGAAAAAAATAATCAATCAAACAAACAAATCAGAAGTTTAAAACTTTTTTTTTTTAATCTGGTCAGCAAATGTAAATTACAAAAACAAAGAACATTACCAAATAATTAATATTTGTCGCAACCGCAAATTGACAGGAAAAAAAAACCCCACCCTATTCAGTAAATATCCTTGACCTATTTGCATGTCATTAACAGAAAAGTCACGGGAACACCACGTGATTTCCTTTCACAAAATGAACCGACCACTAGTGATGTGCGTAGTGGCAAACTGCTTGTATTTCAAATTTCCAGAAATCGGTTTAAAATAGCTCTTACGAAAGTTGCTATTGACAAAGAGCATAAATATATTCCTAGCAACCCCAAACTGCAACGAGTACAAACCGCCTCAATCTGGTTAGATGCAGATTTTTTTCCACAAGTTCTCTCATATGTTAAGTCTGATACTGTCTAAACTTTAAAATCCATTGTACACCCCCACTTTATGTAAATTTTATTTACCAATCATTAAACACATACATGAAACATTTCGAGAAGTTGTACTATGTATATTGATTATTACATAAGTATATATAACATAAAGCCTACGGGATTTTTTCCTCTTTGATGTTAAGTAATGTTTATAATTAGAACAAAAAGCATCGAGTTTTGTTTTTGTTTTGTTTTTGCTGTGAATACACATTAGCATTTCCCTATATAGAACCCACGTCAATCGGGAATCTCTCAGCGCTGATCTGTGTTTGGTTAGATCTAGCCACGCCAATATATAGATTTTTTCCCCTTCACAGCTCTCCTGGCAAATGCAATACCTGGCAAGCTGTGCATTCAATCTCTATAAGGCCAAGTCATAATTAAACGTCTTGCTCTACATCCCATTAGCACGCTTCTTCTATTTTACTGTAAAACTAGATAATGGATTCTAAAACCTGAAGTTAAAATCTGGGTTTAATCAAGAGATAATATCTAATTTGAAATGCAAAAACTGTACAACAAAGTGTGTTATACATACAGACCCAGACACGAGACTCTAGCTTTTGAATAGAAAATTGTAATTCTATGATTAATGAAACAAAAATGAATGTTGACATTGTATAGAAAAAGAAACAGTAAAGAAAATACACACATACATTTTAAATATATTATATATATGAAGTTATGTATATTAAGCAATATTGGATATATAGAGAGAGATAGTTACTATTATATATATATATATATATACAGAGAGAGAAAGAAAGAGAAAGAAAGAGGGTGATGGATAGATAGATAGATAGATAGATAGATAGATAGATAGATAGATAGATAGATAGAT
>JADKLZ010000130.1:9124777-9137332 GCA_021533235.1 Biomphalaria straminea
GATAGATAGATAGATAGATAGATAGATAGATAGATAGATAGATAGATAGATTGATAGATAGATAGATAGATTCCTTAGAAAAAAGAAAAGCCATTAAGTTTCTGCCCTAGTGTTTTTTTTTAAATCAATGACTTTATCTGTTTGGTACTACATGCCTACGCACTCGGCTAGTCTAGTGGAGTCGTGACTCAATTTAACTTCGTGTGCAAAGACATTCGCCCGCTTGTGTGTGTACGTGTGT
Organism: Biomphalaria straminea; assembly: GCA_021533235.1. NCBI lineage: Eukaryota > Metazoa > Mollusca > Gastropoda > Planorbidae > Biomphalaria > Biomphalaria straminea. The sequence continues at coordinate 9,125,019 of JADKLZ010000130.1, forward strand.
ATGTGTGTGTTTGTGCAAATTTAAAAATAGTTCTAGTTTGCTGATATATACACATCTTTCTCTTCCATACTACACAATTCGAAACTAATAGCATTTTATATTTACAATCTTTTATCAAAACCAGTAAAATAAGTACGCTACGATGCGCATGCGCAGACATTTATAGCGTAAATAGGGATAAGTGATAACAAGGAAAAAAAACTTAAAATTATTATTCTAAGGAAAGGAAAGAAGTTAGCCAAAGCAATTAGATCTATTGGTTCTCAGTGTTAAGTTTTCTTGCAATACAAGGTAAGAGACATATGTATTTGTATATAGCTTACTTCTCGAAGTACTTTTTAATAATAAGTCTAGAGAAACGAAAGTCACTTGTAATTAATACTACTAGCTACTAATACAATGTTATTCACGCTGACTGGTTTTGATAGCTCATTTTAATTCAAATATACAATGATCGAAAAATAAATCAATTTCGATAATAGTAAATTTAAAAAAAAGGAAATATTAAGGGTCATGATGAAGAGTAAAAATGCATTTAACCCTTATAGTGCTGAGCTGTTTTAACATGAGTGCATGCAAAATGGAATTGCAATTCTGATGTTTAGAGGCTAAAATACCACAGGCATTTTAAGGGTTATATTATTGTCTAAAACCGAAAAAGCCAAAGATATGATGCTTTATAAATTATATATTTCTGTACCAATCCACTTCTTCAAGTTTAGTTGATTTAATATGATGTATGATGTATGTGTTGAATGCATATTTAGAGTTGGTAGAAGAACTCTTCATTTTGGAGAAAATTTTAAGTCTCAACATTGTTTCATGTTAATAGTTTTAGCATCGCTCTAAAAGGAATCTCCGTCTAACAGTATTCTTACATTTTGATAGTTTATAATATATAGACATTAGGTTGATACAAGAATACTCATTTCATGTTTACTATCTGATACTGTAGATATCTTCTTGAAAAGTCTTCAAGAAACAAAAAATGGAGTCCAGATTGTCGTCAATCTTGAGAACGTTCATCGTGGCTTTGTTTCTACAACTTGCAGCAGCTGGTAAGAGCATCAGTTTATAATAACAATGACTTTGTTTCAACTAAATGCCAATAATAATGTGCAATGGGAGGGAGGGAAGGAGGAGGAGGGTAGTTTAGACTTAAATTCTCCTATGCTCTTCAGCGCTTCACAAGCTGCCTCCTCAAAGATCTGTCACTGGCAATGCCTGAAGCTTCTTTCCTCCTTGTGTCCACTACTTTAAGGTCCACCATGAAAGTGTGGCGCCAAGTTATAAGAGGACATAACTGTTTGCAATTTGCTCGAAATGAACTCCAGGTCACTGCAACTCTTGTTGTGCTTGGCTCATTCTGTCGGAGGACATGACCCGCAAATCATATGCGACCCTTGGTCACAACATTATTAAGTGGTCAGGTCCCAGTTTGGCATAGGATTTCTCTTTTTGTGGTTGATCTGTTTAAGTGACTCCTAAAAACCGTATTAGCCACTTTTTGTTAACCCAAATTTAATATTTTCCCAAATTTGAAAAATGAATTCAATATCTCGCATTCATATGTCTCTGTTGAGATGGCAATTGTGTTAAACAAGTGGATGTTGTCTCAAGTTAAATAGCTTGGCTTGTCCAAATAGGCCGCGGCCATTTGTTAAATGTCCCTGCCTTTCCCATTAAGAAAACTACGTCATGGCAGTCATGAATGAAAAAAGGGGAGTGATTCGAAACCATCTCCGGTATTAAATTCTTGACTATAACTATTTATTTGTATTTTATTATACTATTATATTGTAACCTAAAGAATATAACCAATAGATTTATTTAGCCATACAATCGTCCTTATTATATTTTTCCTACAGAAGCTGAGATCGGGAGCACTTCAAAAGCATGGGCAGTTATCCCTGCGGTTCTCTTTGTGGTTGGGGCTATCGTTGTAGTTGTGTATGTGCTTAAAGGAGCTGGCTCGGACCGAAACCCTGCAGGCAACTCCAACTCTGGCACTAACTCTGGCACGAACACAAATACCACAAATACAAGCTCCAGTAATGATCAAAACCAAAGTTCCGAGAGTACGAACAGCAGCCCTGAAGCGCAAGGCCAAGGAAATTATAAACAGATTAGAGATTTTAAAAGAGAGATGCAGAAGAGACAAGAGCAGCTCTAAGAAGAATGAACATATTTATTGAACATGTGTTATTTTATAATTGAATGTTGCCATTTTTTTGCTTCGCTTGTGGAAAATTTTAGAACTATTGTTCATTATGTGTATACAAATTTTCTTTACAGCGGACATTGGTATAGATTACTTCAAAGGATGGTTCTCATACGCTTCAGTCGTTGTTGCAGTGATTGGTATTTGTATGTTAGTACTTGTCACAGTTTTATGTGGATGGTTCAGAGAAAAACCTGATCGCTCCAGAGATTACACAAATCTACATCCATACAGGAATGAATACATGGAACGTCAGAGGCGATACGATCAAGATACTTATATTAATATGTAGATCTATTAGCACAATGGAGTGTCACTTTTTTTATGTGGTCAAGCTTAGTATAATCATAATAAGATATTTTAGGCACATTCGTAAAACAAATTCCTCTAGTATAATGGAGATTTTTATTATTAATATTACTATAGCTATATAACATGCTGGAAATATAATGTGATTCGGTATACCTGTTTTGAAATGTCCAAATGCATAGCGCATCTAACTATATTTTTAACACACTTTAAAATATAGAAATATAAAGGAATTACCAAAAAGAACAACACAATTAAATCTTAGAAATACACTTTGCTTCTTGATTAAAACTGATTACAAACAGCACTGTAGTATTAAGGATATATTGTCATTAAAAGTTGGCAACTGATTACATTTTCAGAAGACAAATATAATGAATTAAATTTTGTTTTGTATTTCAATATCTTAAATTTTGTTATTTCTTTAATTATTTTTTTTAGTTTGGTTATTGTTTAATTTTGTAACCGGTGATATTGTGAACCAGATATTGCGTCAAGCCTGATGTCAAGCCTGATGTCAAGCTTGGTGTATTCGTTGGAACGTTAACATTCCTAAATATATATATTTGCTTTTAGATATCTAGTTATGAAATCTTATGCTATCTATGCATTAGGAAATGTCTGCAATGTCACTATATAGATTTTTTCAATGTGATATATATCTTAGGTATATAACATTTTGTTAAAATCTTTTAGTGAATAATTATAGCTAATTAAAGTATATCCAAAAACTTTCATTTTTTCCTTTTTTTTTTTTTTTATTTTTTTTATTTTTTTTTTTTTTTTTTTTTTTTTTTTTTTTACTGATTTTAAAACAAAATAAAAAACGTGAATAAAAAAATAAAGGAAAAAATGGTCAAAATGTACAGATACATGCAGTAGTATAAATAGTTGACCACTACAAGCCACTACAAAGAAATTACACAACACTAAAGTGATTAGGAAATTAAATTTAAAATTACATCATAATCATATACAGTAATAAATAAACAATAAACGAAAAGCTGAAATGAAACCTGCATTAAAAAATACTTTAATTCACCCATAAACAGTTTCTTTGATCAGCACAACTTATGAAAAATATATAATACACATCTTCCATTACACATCGTGGTAAGTGTCTCACATATCAAATTGGCGAAAGTCAGCAATAACAATTTTAGAGCAAATAATATAGAGCCCTTTTAAAAAGTAGTACAACAACAACAGATGATGCTCTTATTACACATAATGTTGACATATTATTTTCAAACCGAATTGGTATAGCACGGCATTCAGGGAAATTTTTTTTAGGTATTCCTTTCTCATGAAATCTAGTGGAAAAAGTACCCAGCAAATGACTAGGGGCATCATTCCATATATATGACATATGTATTTAAAAAAAAACAACTAAAGAGAGCCAGAGAAAAGACGATAAAAAGACTGAGAAGAGATCAAGACATGGGCGAGTCTTACCGTGGAGGGGGTGCAAAGAGTGACAAAGGATTGATAGAAACGCAATGAGCTGTTGAACTGATTCATTGCGGCGCCCAAAACGTTACAATAGGTTTCCGTTTATGTCACGTGTATGAATTTCCTATAACTATATTTCTTTTTTTTTTTTTTTTTTTTTACTTTCCCGAAGCCATCTTTAAACTTCATGCCCTGGTGAAGTAATGGCATCTAGAGCATAACATTTCTATTAGAAAGCTTATATTAACTCTGTCTGTCTATCTGTCTGTCTGGTAAAAAGTGTGTACACCAGGGGCGTAGCTAGGAATTTTCCATCGTTTGGGGGATGGGGGGCTTGACCTCTTTGGGGGCCTCTGCAGTTGCTTATTATCTAATTTTCAATGGAAAAACACTCATTTGGGGGGCCTTTCTCAAGTTGTGGCCCGAGGGGATTTTCAAATTCTCCCCCTCCTCCTCCCACCCTAACTACGCCACTGGTGTACACATTATTTCTCCCACATCCATTCTCAGATTAAGCTAAAACCTCGTACAGTGATTCAATGACATAGACATAACATGAATCAATACAAAAAAGTAATTATGTGTACAATCAATTACAGGTAATTCATTATTCTGTTTAATAGCAAAAAGGGAAACTAATCCTTTAGTACACACGTATATGACTAAATTAGTTGGGTTTAGTCCCCTTAAATAACTGTTTCTCCCTCACACATTCTCCGCTCAAGTTGAGACTTTAAACAATAAATATTTATACCAAACAAAACATGAATGAATAAACAAAAATACTCAGTCAATTTATTAATAGTAATTAATTATTTTGTTTGATATCAAATAAGGGAAATAAATTATTGTAGATATAGTTCAAGCACTGATTTCTTCCCCTAAAGATAAGCTTTGTTTTCTTAAAAAAGTTTTTTTTTTTTTCTTTGTCCTGTGTTATGGACTTAGGACTGTTGTTACGAAAGTTACCAAGATCTAAACCTCTAGCTTGCTGTCCTGCAGGACGTTTGTGTGAGATTTGTGTAAGGTTTGTGTAAAGTTTGTGTATGGTTTGTGTGAGGTTTGTATGAGATTTGTGTGAGGTTTGTATGAGGTTTGAGTGAGGTTTGTATGAGGTTTGTGTGAGGTTTGTATGAGGTTTGTATGAGGTTTGAGTGAGGTTTGTATGAGGTTTGTGTGAGGTTTGTATGAGGTTTGTATGAGGTTTGTATGAGGTTTGTATGAGGTTTGTGTGAGGTTTCATGCGAGGTTTGTATGAGGTTTGTATGAGGTTTGTATGAGGTTTGTATAAGGCTTGTCTGAGGTTTGTGTGATGTTTGTGTAAGGTTTATTTGACTTTTGTGTGAGGTGTAAGTTAATTAACTGAGTGGCTGAGTGGTTAAGCTCTTGGCTTTTGAACCTGGGGTCTTGGGTTCAAATCTTGGTGAAAACTGGGATTTTGAAATTTCCGGATTTTTAAGCCGCCCTGTGTCCACCCAACCTTAATGGATATCTGACTTAAGTTCAGAGAAGTAAAGGCGGCTGGTCGTTGTGCGGGCCACATGACACCCTGCTCGTTAACCGTTGGCCAAAGAAACATGAAATAAATGCACTCAGAGAAGACATAAACAATATGTTTATAAAGCGGCTTGTCTAAGATAGTGATATAAATATATTAATATTGACTGTGTATTCCCAAACACTGACATTTCCAGAAAGTTATTTTTGTACAGATGCAGCTGTACCTATTTTAAGGAACTATGCTGGACTTTTGCAAGCTGTCTCTCACCCACCAAACCGATATTATTTAAGGGTAAAGTCTATAAAAAAAAGTCCTAGCTATATAATGTTGCTAAAATAAATAATAGTAAAAGGGAAAATAAGCGAGTCTTTGAACGCCATATTTCATGGCTGACGTCACTTGTTCGCTTCGTTCTCATTGGTTGTCTAATTATCTCTATGGTTTGATATAAATTGAAAGTTCGACTACGGTTATGTCTTTACATAAGCAATGAAGGTTTTTTCTTTGAATGTGTGGTTTATCTTAACAACGGTAGGTCTGCTATAGTTTCTAAACGAACAAACTGTAGTCTCTTTAGATATGTTCTCTATTTATTCAAGATATGGATGTTAAAGGAGAAAGCAAAACAAAAGCTTAACTACTATCACTTAATGAAATAGAAGAGGTGTACTATTAAGTTTATTTGCACAAATCATGTTAATAATCAATGCATACAGTAATTTGTTTACTTTTTATTTCATAGTCAAATTTAAAAGAATAATAATAAAAAATAGAAGAATAACTTGTTTTGAAACTAGTTAAAAAGTATAGCTAATGAAACGAACACTATTTATAATTGTGCTATCCGAAAATGACACAAACTTTAGAGTCCCAGAGTCTAGTATAATTTTAAAAGAAAGAATGAAATATAATGAAAGATTATGGTTAAATCTTTTACTTCCAAAGTAATGCCTGGTACATATAACTTTTTGTTTTTCTTTCAATCTCGTTAGGGACTTGCTAATTGATCACGTCAAGTGTATCTGTAGCTGAGCTTAAAGCCAATATTAAGCTCACTTGATTAAAGATGAAGACAAAAGGAGCAGACGACAAGGCTACGGTGTGTGCTACAGACTATCGTCACCATGGTCCCAGGTTCAAAACCTGACCATTGTCACCCCATTGTATTCTGATGAAGGTTATGGTTAGGAAGTAACCAATTTTATTTGGGAATCTGGAATTATACAAATCTTGAAGGTAAAAAGACATATTTTCATTTTTTTTTAAAACTTTGAAATCTTTATTATGTTAGGATTAACCCTTTCAGACCTTGCGACCTGTTGGAAAGTTGATGTAAATGTGATCTGTTATAATCACCGTCGGATAACGAGGGTGTCATGAGGCTAGCACAACGATCAATCAAATATACATCTAGGGCTAGTTATAAAAGTCGACTAAATAGATCTGAATTAGTACATCTGTTGGGGTTTTTCAACCAAGAGACCGCCGTCAATATTTATTAAGACTTTCTTCTAAAAAAAAAAAGTAGAAACTATAAGAAAATTTATACGAAACAAACAGACAAAAACAAAAAAAAAACTTGTCCGCACTTCAGCACACTGAGTGACACATCAATATGTCAGAGGAATAGTTTGTTGACCTTCACCTAGACCTAATTTTCTTAGCCATGACGGAAGAATGATTGTTTCAAAAAAAATTAATTCAGAGCTTAGAAATATTTCTAGCAGTAGCGTAAGGTTCGTTATACTAATGGCGACTGAGTCAGTCTGGGTAGATCTGGGTAGATCTTCTTGTTGTAGTTTCAACCTAGAGACCAAAGTATGTTCTTCTAAAAAACTAGAATCTAAAAGAATCTTTTAACAAAACGAAAAAAAATTCCCCCATGTCACGACCACATGACTCATCAACATGGGAGTGGAATATTTTGTTGACCTTCAACTACAGACTTATCCCCCTTCCTCCTCCTCATTTCTTTTAAAATCGTGTTGACAGCAAAGAAACTGTTAGAAAAATAAAATTCCCTTTAAAAATAACGAAAAAAACTAAAAAAGTCAGGTGTTAATTTAGCCTACTCCCATGACCCCATTAGCTTAATGTTTATTTTTGGAAACACACTTAACAACCGCGTGATTTCTCTTTAAATGCATAAATTATCCTCAACCTCATAAGGTAGAACGGGAGGGAAAGAAACCCAGGGGAGGGTGGAGGAGAGTCCGAAACATTTTCAGCCCATATATGGCCAAGGGGATATTACTATCAACGTCTGCAGCGGGTGTGCTGAGCAGACGACATGGGCTGCAACCTTGAATGCAACACTTTGAACGCCCGCCAAAAGTTCTGCAGCAGCTTCACACTCACCTAAGCGCAAACACACATACAACATCAGCTCATTAGCGCAAAGCCTGGCCACGTCAGACCTTATGCAGAAATCCCAATTCCCACCCTCCCCCCTTGCATTCTAAGAAAAAATCTTGTTACAAATAACGCAACGAACTATTTTTGAATCCTACGCAAGGACTATTTGTTTCGTTCGTCTCCATGACAATAAATAATTAGAGCAGCTTTATCGGAAATTCGTTTTATTAACAGATTCTATAGTATTGAACCTCGATAGAAGTGTACTTCAAAGAAGGAAAATTCCCCATGATTAAAATATAGGCTATTTTTGTTGTTTTTTGGGTAACCTCATTTTAATATAAACACCACTCCTCCCGCTTTTTAAAAATATCTGCACTTTTACCGCTTCCTCTCTTCCCTCCAAGTACTTACTCTCTGAAATTCCAAAACTCAAACATAACAAAGAAAACATGTTTTACTTAACTTTATTAAGTAATGTCTATTTTAGGAACAATGGATCATTACCAGAAATAGGAAAAACACACAATTCTAAAATCATTTCTTGCGAAAACATATTGACCTAATGACCAGCTTAAACGTGTTTGTAAAAAAAACGCAAATCACAAAAAAAAGAAAAAAAAAATGACAGCCACGTCGGCCTATAGGAAATTCTGTCGCGCTAAGGTGGCTGACTGTCATTGGTCGTTACGTGTCGCTTAGCCCCGCCTATTCTTATCGAGCGAGCCAGCGCGCAATGATACTAGGCCATAGTACAACGGCAGACGACCAAGTAGTCCGCTATCAGACGGTCGCTTTTCTAATGTGCTCCTGTGATATTAAAAACATACATTACAGAAAAATCCTTTATAGGCCTACGTTTTATAGGTTTTATCTATGAAAAACTATGAAAAGAATTAAACTTAAAAAAAAATTAATATACAGATAAGCCTATCTAGTTTCCTTATATTTCTTTTATTAACCTATTCTTATAGAATTATCGTTAGAACTGAGACTAAGAACACGAATCCAAGCTTAAAATCAACAATCTAGTAATTAATAAAAATTGCTAGTATCAGAGCCATCTAGAACCATTTTACTTCTATCTATTTATTCGGCTTATGTTGGTATATAAACGCTTATTATTTAAAACTATTCCACTGTTTGTTATATCGATAAGTTTGTTGTTAACAACACTAATTAGATTCATTATTAAATAAACATTCTTAAACATAGTCCTACAAAAATCAATATAAACATAACTACAATTATAATATATATATAGAAAGTGAACTAAATACAGAGAAAGTGGAAGCGAGAAAGGAATTTGTTTTCAAAGTATCTCACTCTTTAGTCTGGAATTTATATTTTTATATCGATTGCTTATATATCCTGTATTTTATTGCATGTTCTATTTTGTTTACAAACACAAACAGAAGCATTTGAGAGTTTAATATTAGCAGCATTTATCATTTTACAGTGTACTAAAGCCAGATTTGTAAAGTTATTTATATTAATTACTTAACTTACACATACACACACACACACACATACACACACACACACACACAAGAGGCATACACAGACAGAAGATTTGTCATATAGGTCTATATTCACTTATGTATATTTTCAGAGAAAATTCATATAATCGGGAAAATATTTATTATAAAACAGAGGAAGCAACTTTACTTATTTCATATGATTTATTTATAAAATTATTGATAGTCGGATTAGAGGTATTCAGGTACCAGCTAAACAATGGCGACAATCGGGGAGCTCCAGTTTGATCAAGCTATGCTAGTATTCATTAGCTGTCAGGGGGGATTTTCGTATTCTATCTTTAGTCTCCCACATGTTTCTAGTGTATTCCAATAATTTAACAAAACCATTGGTCGGGAGGGAAAATCATCTAACGCGCATGCGTGCATTTAATAATCATATATAATAGACAAACTTACACGATTTATGCTAAATTTTTTGCCGCTACCATTGTTTTGATTTTTTAGTGTTAATTCAAGATTCACATTTTCGAAAAAGGTAAGAGCCAATCATATTTATTTATATGTTATAAAATAAAAACGTTATTAGAGTCCAAATCTAGATTATATTCAAGCTGAACACAACCAGAAGAAAACAAACAAAAAAAAAACGAACGATAACTATGTTATCACGTAAGGCTCTCAGGAGAAGAAAGAAGGCAGCCATGTTTAATTTTGATAATTATAAGAATGTTTAAGGTCTACAGATAGTTTGTAAATACTAATATAACCTAAAACATATTCTATAAATCACCTCTGTAAATAGTTAAATGTACTCTACAGCTTTAGGGTTCTATCTGTATGTTATTCTTCCCTCTTTGAAAGCAATAGTGATAGCTGGTTCAATGGTAATAATTGGCGCAATGGCGCTATAGTGCTTTCAGAAAAGTGGAATAACTGGAGTTGAATTAGTGGTCAATTAGACATTAGACAGATTAATATTAAATTATTATTTTAGTTTTAAAACTTTTTTTTTTTATATTTCTTATCCTTCTAATCTATGGCTTCAACATTTTCAAATTTAAAGCCACCCCTCCACCTCTCTGCCTCTCTTTCTCTCTATGTTATGTGACTGTAGCGGTCTAGCCGTCAGCCAACAAGCAATTTAGATAAAGTCAATATAAATTTCGATGAAAGATGCTAATGGAGCGGGGATGTGCAGGGTGTGTGTGGTTGCTGTGTAGACTAGCGGTTCTCAACTTTAGTCTGGTGATGTGTTTACCGGTAAACATGGTTTGATGACATGCCTGAGCGCTGATTCATATCTCAAAGTAATGCTCATTTTAGAAAGGGGCCTTTAAGGATTTGGGACATTAATTTAAAATGTCAGGACTTTTATTTAATATTCTCTTTTTGTGACATGAGTCAGACACTTAGTCTTATTTTCCAACCTCAAGTCTTTTTTTTTCTTTTAATGAAAGTTTTTCACATATAAATACGATTGTTTTGCAGTAGTGCACAACTTTACTTGGCGTAAGTGAAAGTAAAGTTCCTCTTTCAGATCTTAGGATCTATTAGGCAGAGGATGCTAAGGTCATCTGTTTATTTGGTCAACGGTTAACGAGCAGGGTGTTTTGTGGCCAGCACAACGACCAACCACCATTACTTTCCCCTAACTAATTTCAGGAAACCATTCGAGTTGGGTGGACTCAGGGGCGCCCTAAGAATCCCGAAAATCAATAATCACCGAGATTCGAACCCAAGACCCAAGTTCGGAAGCCAAACGATTAACCACTCAGCCTCAGCGCCCCCTTGCAACTGGCCTACTTAGAAACTATAACAGTACTGATGGCAGAAAAAAAACAAGAGGGTATTTACTGTTTGGCCTTATTGGCATGTAGAGGGGATTATTCGTGATTATTAATTAATTTTTATATTTTGTTACAGAGTATAAGGGTGAGTTGGTGGCGAAATATGTAGGTCGCGGCTGGGGCTAATTAATCTTCGGACTTGAAGACAAACCTTATTATTACCACTATGGGTGCTATAGTGTGATAGGAACATGTAGACTTGCAATTTGTATAAAAACAATTAGTTCATATAAAAAAATATTAGTTGCTTCAAAAATAACAGATTGTACATTGGGTAGTTGTGAGGTGAGAGAGTCAAAGAAAGAATCAACAGGAAAACATGTATTGTTACAAACCCAGTACCAAAAATACAAGTTTTCAGCACTAACATCTTGTTTATAGTGAGTTCCATTGTTTGGTAAACATCCTTGCGGTTTAAATGGGATCTCGAATGTCTGAGGAGTATTGAAACTTTGGTAGAAAATACAAACTTAGCATTTGTCAAGTAGACTTTGAAACAATACTAAAGGAACCATAATTACGTTCCACTATCACCTACTCAAAAAGCACCTACATGCACATTTTCTTATACTCAAAAAGACATCCACAAACACATATTCACAAACTCACAAAGAAATAACGTACACATATTAACATACAAAGCACTCACATACATAAAAAACACATACACACTTATACAGAAGACACACTCACACCAACACACATGCACACATTTATTCAGCACCCAAACACATACACAAACCAGCACACACTCATACAGCATACATGTAAACACAGACACTCATACAGCTTTCACATACAAATAAAACACACACTAGCACACACTCATACAGAACCCGAACACACACACATACACTAACTCAAATTCGTATACACTTATTCAGCATAAATATTGGGACACATTCATATATCAACAACTCTAACCCTAACACCAACACACCAGCATACACTTATACATCACCCACATATACACACAGGACACACTCATACATCACCCACATACACACACAAGGACACACTTATACATCACCCAAATACACACACCATGACACACTTATACATCACCCACATACACACAACAAGACACACTCACACATCACACACATACACACAACAAGACACATTCATACATCACCCACATACACACA
>JADKLZ010000130.1:9145880-9156762 GCA_021533235.1 Biomphalaria straminea
ATATTGGCGTGTGTTTGTTTTGGTGTGTTTGCATATATTGGTGTGTGTTTGTAATAATGCGTTTCTGTTTGGTTGTGTGTGTTTATATTGGTGTGTGTTTGTATTTATGCGTGTTAGTTTTGGTGCGTGTTGTTAAACACTTTATTAACACCATAATCATTCAACTAAAAAAAAAAGAGGGGGGTGGAGAGATTAAGAGAATATAAGAAAATGCTTAAACAGGGAGGGGTCGACAGCGCTAGTGCATTCAAGCGTGACCAATCTTAGAACGCCTAAACACTGACCCGCAACGTAACAACCTATGGGCAGTTCAGACCAATGACACGTTTCCACGTTAGCTATTGGTCTAGACATAAGTAAAAAAATTGTCATTATAAATTTTAATAAAAAAATAGTTATATTAAATCATATTTCTTTGGGTTTTACAAGGGGCCCCATTAGTACTTATAACAGCCGATCAATGTAGGCCTTGGCCTCTACTTATTACTAATAAAAATATAAGTGATTGATAACGTGTTATTTTTTTTTAAGACTACACACGCATGTTTAAAAAAAGCCTGCACCCAATGAAATGAACTAACTACTGAAATTATATCAGTTGTATTGTTTTCTATTTCTTTGCAGCCAACGAACAAGAAAGTACCTCGCAAGGCATTCTAAATTCAACAAATGTTATAATAGTGGGGATTGTTTTCATAGTTGTAGTAGTTTTTGTTGTTGTTGGATGCTTGTGTTGTAAAAAGAAAGACAATTATGACGCTGTGAATTATTATATGAGAGCTAAAGAAACTCGTCAAAGTAGTTATTAATTATTTATTCATACTAACGCCAGCTGTTGATAGACATAAAAAATTGAAATAGAAGCCAAGTCTTTAAGTGCACATAGAACCAAAATATAAACGAACCAGTCTGACATTTGTCTGAGACTAGCGATTGAATGGAGCTATGCTAGATATATGCAGATAAATGTAGATGTGATTAAGTTTTTTTTCAGAAACAGTGTGTTTATAGAGTTGGTGCGTAACTTTCATCACAACATTACACCCCTTGTTGTCCATCTCCTTTGGTTGAATTGTGAAGCACGGTGCTAACGGGGTGCTGATCTAATTGGCTATAGATGCCATGGATCTGGCAGATACCACAAGGGGTTGGCGGTCGTCATTGTTTGGGGATAAGTCTATTTTACATTTTTTATGAGGTGCTGTTTTATGATATCAAACTTTGATGTATTGGAATGGTTTTTGGATGTTGTTAAAATGTATACATATTGTGCTCTTTCTATTTACTTTATCATTAAAACTAATTTATTTAAATTTATGTCACCATCTAGGTATATCGACATAGAATTCTATATAGAATACTTTTTTCCCAACTGGGACGTGCATATTATCACACCAAATTGTAACCAAATAAAACGCTTCGTCTGTTACTTAGAATGAAAATCGAATGACAAGGTACTATGGCAATAAACTGACATAGTCATTTTTAAAAAATCTGGACAAACTAAGAACAAAAGTACAAAAGGGTTAATGTAGACATATATCAAATTATTATTACTCGATTTTATAAAATTATTTAATAGACCTGTATTTTATTTGTTTGTTAGTGCCACTAAGATTTACATTTGGAGTCTGAATAAGATGTTAAAATGAAAGAACAGTAGTCTGACACTTATATTTTGTTTATTGTGTCAACAACATATCCCACACATTCTACAGTTTCATTTAGTCCACAATTTTCAACAACCTCTCGAACAATAGGCATGAAAGGTAAACTTACAATATACTCATCTCCGCAACTTTCTGTCTTTGGAGTGAATTCTCTTATCCTTTTAGGTAATTCTTGTCATTGGTTTTTCTCCCATTTGGAATCTAGGGATCCCTTGGTTATGGCGCCAACTTGACAGCACAATATCTGGAAATTAAGGGGGCGCGGTGGCTGATTGGTTAAACGCTTAGCTTCCAAACTTGAGGTCCTGGGTTCGAATATTGGCGAAGACTGTAATTTTGAATTCTGGGATTTTTAGGGTGCCCCTGAGTCCACCCAACTCTAATGGGTACCTGACTTTAGTTGGGGAAAGCAAAGGCGGTTGGTCGTTGTGCTGGCCACATAACACCCTGCTCGTTTACCGTTGACCAAATAAACAGATGAATCCGAAGATCTGAAAAGGGACATTTTTATTTTCGGAACTCAGGGGATAACCTAGCTCCTCACTCATCTACATTCATTGTCTAGTCCTTCTAGCGTATGTGTTCATTATTATATTGATATGTTGTATTGGTGATTTTATTAATAATCCATGATTAGCTTAAATTGTAACCTATGCAAAGTTTTATTTTCTTAAAAAAAAAAAAAAAAAAAAATTAAGAATATTTGATACCCTTGTTTGCTGAGTTTATAATGTTGTTTTGATATTTGTTTTATTGAAATATTGTTTCTAAATAAAACGTACTAGAACATTGTGATCGACTTAAGTTATTAAATGTGCACGTTTTTTAAAGTTATTTCCCTTGTAACATTTTGAAAACATTATAAAATGCTTTAATTTATTTCAGTGAGAGTTTGTCCTTTATTAAAGACTAGCCGGTTGGGTATTACTGATCTACTGGATTGAATTTAGATCTATCTCATTTTTTTTTATTTAAGACAAAAAAACTTCTGACATAAATATATGTCTACTTTGGATCTATATGATCTCAGAGACAAAATAGTCATCTTACACTAAAATTCTTAAGCTGGCTAAGTGGAAAAAAAATGTAAGTTCTGACAAATTATACATGACAATTAATACCGATATATGTGTGGGGGGGGGGGAAGAGTGTTCTTATCGGTCGTCACATGTAAAATGAAAAACTTATACCAAAATGATTTACCAAATACAATAATAATTATTATAATAATAATAATATCAGATTTCAATTAATATAATAATGTTAAAATAAATAAAGCACAGTGAACATTAAGACATAATAACAACAAATGATTGGCAAAAAAAACCCACAAATCATAGTGCCGTGTTTTTAAAGGGAAAGAAATTTTACCTTACTAAAATGGTGATATAAGGGGAATTAGTCCCCCTTGGTAGGTAGACGCTTTAAAGCAAGTTTGAAACAAACAATAGATAACTATAAAATCTCAATAATTATAATCTTTTTACTAGCAGAGTGTTTAGAATTTTGGGTTTGTAAGCTTTTGTTCCAATTTAGGTCGTTCCACCTTTTTATAAAAAAGGCGAAAGGCTCCATATCTTATTGAAAAATCTAAAAACATGAAATAGTGCTAAACAAAAGCAGTCGGTAGGAATATTTCTAATCGCATAGATCTATCACTATTAGTGTAGAATCTCTAGATCTATTACTAATTAAATTACATGAATAATCAAAAGTATTTGATACAATCAAGCTATTTCTATTTTAGTAAATATTTCTTATTTACGTTTCTCTTGTTAAAAAGCTTATATCAATTCTCTTGACTGGTAAAAAAAAATGTGTACATGTTATTTCGTCTACACCAGTGGTTCTTAAACTATTTTTGTCTCGTGGACTCCTTGACATGTTTTCTGGTTTTCCGTGGACCCCCTGTTTAAGTTATATTGAATTTTTGAAAATTCATCAATTTCAAATTACACATTTTGTTTAGATAATTTCCAACCAGTGAAGTGAAATAGTAATTCAAAAATACATTTTAAGTTTAATATATCTTTTTGCAATAAATTTATTAACAAAATTTAAATTTAAACCCATTATGTAACAGTTAATATGTATCGTTTACTATCACTAAACACATTGGAAACTTTTTGTTTTTAAGGTTTGCAAGCTTGACTTCCATTGCTACGGAGATTATTTTTCATATTGAGATTTGTTGTTTTAGTAAAAGGTTTTACAAAGAAATGTTTTTTCGTGGATTTTTTGAGCCATAATAATTTAAATAAAAAAAATACATCATAACTAGACAAGGTTGACTCGGCCAGCTGTATAGAGAAATATATTTTTTACAGAAATGTCGTTTGCAAAGACTTACATTAGAAAAAAGAAATATTTAGCTACAATCCAACACAGCTCAATAATTTAGTAAACTCTTCTACAATACCATTGCCCTAACAGAGTTTTCATGGATTGTTCTCAGAAAGCCACCACAAACGAAGGAGCTGGAATACTTATTGAATGGCCCAATGGAGAAAAAATAATTTAAAAATAACAACTTATGAGCTCTATGACAACCACAGAGAAGAAATAGGAGCACTGCATCATAAAAATGGCACATTAAGACTCTCTTGTTTGACAAGGAAGTAATGAAGTTCAATTTCAAATACTTAACGCTGTACAATCTACATTTCTTATTCTTAAAGTTATAACTAGACAAAACTACACTAAGCACTTTATTAAATTACATTAAAAAAATTTTCACACATACATCACGCACTCCTTTGTGCTGAGAATTAGTTCTGCTGTAATTTGGTCCTCTCCTTATGCTTTGTAATTCAACTGATGAATGTTCTTGTCATTTTCTCTTCACATTTGAGAAAGTAATTGCGTATTTAGTTTCTCATAAGTGCGTTGATAACAAATTGAAGATATTCCTGCAATCAAGATCTACTACTGCTCCATTTGTTGCTACTGATATAATAGTTACAGGGTTTGCTTTTTCTTCGAACGATTCTTTCAAAACATCAAATGCGTTCGACTTTATAGTCAATAATCTTTTTTTCAGAAAACGAAATTTTGTCGTGAATTTCGTTATCCATAAATAAACGAACATGTGCCCAAAAATGCTTCTTGGCAGGCACAACTCGGTTTATATATAGACCTTTGAACTATTTGTTGCTTAGAAGAATTCTTAGCAAATATTAGATGCAGGTTTGTGTACAAAATAGTTTTAAAAACTTTAGCGGCTGGCTAAATCATACATTTTTTTTCGTCAATTGTATATCATTTTCATAATTTTGCAAGATATTTTAAGACACAGCAAACCATTATATTTTCCTTAAAATTTGAAAGCAAATATTTTGTCAATTGTAGATCTTTTCTCAACTTTATCATGGAGTGTTCAATAGTTTTTCAAATCTAATCAGGGTGGCTTTGTCTCCAACGATCCTCCAGCTTAGGTGGTTTCAGGGTGTCATTACATAAAATGTTAAATAAAAGACACATATGCAATGCAAGTTCGACGAGAAAAGAAAGAAAATTAACATCACCGTCTATTTTATATTTAGATTCAGCCATGTTAAATATTAGTTATCTCTAGACCAAATTGAGCTATTTAAATGAGGTATTAAAATTTAAAACATGTTTTTCATTCCAATAGAATATGAAATATTTAATGACCTAGCTATAATAAAGTAAAAATAATGATTATTTGTATGATATAATGGGTGATTCCATTAATGTGAGATTTATATTAAACTCAATTCCTTCTTAAATGAGATCCACTCTCGTGGACCCCCATTTGGATGTCATGGACCCCCAATTCTTTTTTTCACTTTCATGGACCCCCCTGGAAGTCCCCGTGGACCCCTGTGTGTCCATATGGACCACTTTGGGAATCACTGGTCTACACACATTCACCGATCAAGTCTAAACTATAAAAATATATTCATTGGGGTAGATAATAAATTAAATAACTGTAATTATTTTTTTTTATTACCAACAAGGGAAATTAATCCTCTAGTATAAACAAATATGGCTAAATATGTAGGATTTTGTCCCATTTGATAATAGAACACGTTTTGTTTCTTTCGCATCTATTCTCGGACCAAGTTTAAGCTTTACACAATTATTAAATGTTTGTAACACAATTTGAGTCAATTGAAATATTCACTAATAACATTTTACGGATGATTAATTCTAACACTAGTCTACTCGGGTGAAAACTAACCGATACATTGCCCAGCTACGACGTCTTCTCACTGAATTTCTAGATGACTCTCGGGCAATAAGTATAGAGACTTTAGAGACTTGTAAATATTCACAATAATGTGCATCTGTTATTGTTCTCTCGGTATAGCTTGAGACAAAAAGTGGATGGCCCTATGCCAGGGGTGGGCAAATTACGACCCGCGGGCCACATGCGGCCCGCCGAAGTGTTTTATGCGGCCCACGAAAACCTGAATAAATCATTGTAAATATTTATAAAAATTATTGAAACTTTTGATTCTTATAACTTGTAATAAGGAGGCATAAGAAACATTGTCTCTAAACGTCTTAATAGTGTATCTGCGAGTGAAAACAAAGATTATATTTAATAGCAATATTAAATAAATTCAGTAAAAGACATAAGCACTGGCCATTAATTATTCAATGCTATTGAGAACTATGTTGAAAGAGTTGGGTTGGATTGTACAAGATGGCAAGGGTAACAACAGATGGAGCTTTGACTGAGAAAAACAACCTTTTAATAAAATAAAGAAAATATAAACCATAAACTAGTAACTGGAAAGTTTACACAAAGCTACATTGAATTCACATTATTCAGCTTGTAAGCAACTTCAAATTGTACAATGCTCATAGTCAAAGTATGAAGCTGTTAAGGTCCAAGAATTGATATTACAGAAAAGGAGTAGCCAAACTCGTACTCGGTGTTATTGTTCGAAGTACACCAGATCTTTAATAAATTGCATAATTTTATTTTTTTTCCCCTTTAATTTGTATATTCCTATATTATTCGGGGCCACCAAATTAACTTCAACCATGGCCTCCAATTATCCAAGGCTGGTCCCGACTGGCAGTTCCGAAAAGTATGTGAAGATTCGGAATTAAAACATTCTGATGTTCGGTAACACAGTTGTATTCACTGACCAATCATTAGATCAATATGAAATCTCAAGGAAGAAATAGTTAGTTTCCTTGATGGACATTGAATGTGACACCTTCCCAATAATACTAATGAAGATTTGAAGACATACTTCAAGTTTATCATCGGAAGCATTGTAATTTGTTGTTTGTACATGAAATGTATGTGCATTTTCAATATTTTCAAACAAAACATATATATACTCTAAATATATAAACTCTACTCAATTGGTGACGTCAAATTCAGTAAATTAAAAAAGTTAGAATAAGAGTTGAAGGTATATGGTTGACATGTCTTCTCTTTCTTGTTAGCACCTCGTTAAAATGTCAAACCACCACATTCGAAAGTTTTCTACTGGAACTAGGACTCATCGTTTTGAAGGCCGGGTGAATCATCGCCCATCTGCTATTCAAACACTTGTCAGTTCATTGCCAAGCTACTTCTCTCTTTGGGTAAAAAGGCAAGCGATTCATCACTCAGATACTATTCAAATCTTTTTCTCCTCGGGTTGAAAACAGAGCGATTAATTGTCAGGCTTGTATTCACACCCTTGTCTCTTTGGGTTTAAATCAAGCGATTCATCGCCAAGCTACAATTTAAAATTCATCGTCTCCTCGGGTTGAAAACCAAGCGATTCATCGCCAAGCTACTATTCAAATTATTGTTTCCTCGGGTTGAAAACCAAGCCATTTATCGCCAAGCTACTTTTTAAATCCTTGTCTCCTCGGGTTGAAAACCAAGCGATTCATTGCCAAGCTACTTTTTGAATCATTGTCTCCTAAGTTTAAAAACCAAGTGTTACATTGCCCAGCCTTAATGTGTTCTCACTTAAGTTTTAGATGACACTCAGGCAACAATTGCAAAGGTTTATGAAGATACAAAGTGAATGATGCGCATCTTTTCTTGTTTGTTTTGCAGCTGACGCGAAACACTCTGAGACAAAAAGTGGATGGTCTAGTGCTAGTACGGCTGTTGTCGTCGTCATCGCTGGTTTAGCTTGTTTGTTGCTTATTGTTATGTTGTGCTCATGTTGTGAAGATCAAGACCCTCCAAGGGAACCGAAATCGGTTCTTTTTGAACGAAGATTAGAAACTCAAGACCGCAATCATTAGTTTACTTAATATAAATACTTTGAAATCATGTGACAGAATACACCCACAAAGTTTCACTATGAATACAGACATAAAAGACACACATTTATTATTGTTATTAATTTTTTATATAGTTAGTTGGTAACTATTATTTTTTTTATTTTCCTGTTATTTTACTTGTTACGCGTATTTGCATTCAGTTTGAAAAACTCAAAGCAGTGGTATCTAAGTAATTGTAGGATTCCCCAGATGACCGATAGATACAACGTGCGCTAAATTGAACTTCATAGTTGGTAAATAAAAAAAAACGAAATGAAATATAATTAATTATATATCTTCTTATCAACTCTGCACTTTTACCCTAGTTTATTGCACATTGTAAATGATTGTTACAAAAATAAGTCTTAGATCAAAGAATGAAAGCCTAGTTCTTCGCTTATATATAAAAGTGCTGACAATTTTAATTTTGCAGTTCTAAATAGTGCAAAAATATTTTCCAGCATATTTTTAAGAAACAAACCTTATTAACACATCCTTATTTTGTACATCGGATACATAAAAAATCTGGCTATTTATAATTTCCATGATGTTTTAAGTATACAGTACAAACTTTCTAAGACGACATAAGTTAAAGACTTTAAGTAACATACACATTGATCTGTTCTAATGTTGAAGTAGCCGCTACAAATGTATGAAGTAAAGATAGTAATCCACGTTTTGTTTTTATCTTTAATGGAGCAAAAAAAAATCTTCTTTGATTTTAGTAAAGGAAACGGGAGAGAAATCATCATTGGTGGAAAGTGTTAGCCTCCCCCCCCCCTCCTTTTCCAGTATCGAGGGGTAGAGAAAGCAGCATTCTTGGAACTTTGTGAAAGTCACAAGAAGGTCTAAATGAAATAGAATGAATTTGAAACGAAATAACACTATTACTGATAAAACCTTAAATACGATGAAGTTATGATGAAATCATCAATGAAATCTGAAGACAAATGTCACACCCACATCGGTTACAACACTACATGACACAGGTTGTTACTTCGTTGCTTAAATGCGTACTACTGCGAGTATCGAAAATGAGAACTTCATCGTCTCAGCAGTATCTTAGCAAATAAGTCTTCCTACATGGTTCTCTTTTTATTCTTTACATCTGCTGGTAGTGTGTTTTTTTTTTAAATTTCGCGCCTAATCTAAAAATAGCATATAGACAATTAGAGAAGAGAATTAGACATTTTTGACAAGAATTAGACATTAGATAACGTAGACTCGTACCAGTAGAAATGTAAAAGTTAATAAATTTCTTAAGAGATTATGTTATTATGATTTATTAATTATTATTTTTGTAACAACACATCATGTACAAGTTATATCACGATGAATTATTTTTGAATGTTAATAGGCCTAGCTTATCATTTTGTATCATGATTTAGCTTGTTGACAAAAATATAGTAAAAAAATGTGAAATCATGATGTGTGTATCTTGTCCAAATCATTAAAACATGTGTCAAAGTTTTCTCATACTCCCTATGTTGTCTACGTCATTTCAAAGTTCATTCAAATTGTCAAAATGCCTTTCAGCTCGTTAGTCCCTCATTAAAGATGAATAGTGTTTCTCAAAATTTCATTAGTGGCGCTTCTCTATAAATAAAATAAACTCGCTGCATTCTTTAGTAAGTTAGGGGAGCGTTGAAAAAGCTTTAAGATTGTCATCCAGGTACGGGAATGGGACTCAGCGCCAAGTGTTTTCCTATAATCTTAGATCCAGAAAAGCATTCTCCTAGAGTCAGCAATTCAATTTCTTCAACTATTTTAAGAGATGTTGATACTGGAGTATGAGAACCATCCCAGACTAAAGAGTTGATTAGAGAACGTATGTTTGAGACAGTCTTTATTGTAGTAAGGTTATCCAGCAAGACGTTTTGTAGTGGACCTTTTATTGCTTATGGAAAGTCGTCAAAAGGACGACAAAACGCCCCTCGTAAAACGTTAGACCATCCTGACCTAAGAAAGACTGCTAGACTCTATAATTGCATTGGCGAAAACGTATTGAGGCGTCTGCTATAAATTCTAATTCGAACTCATTGCATAAGCTTCTCGCGCTGAGCAATACCTTACTAGGAAGATGAATGATGCAATACTTCTTGAGGTAATACTTCAACATTAAAGTTTTCCTGTCAGACCTTGCGGTCAATAGAGCAGATGATTAAAAGGTCATCTGTTTATGTGGCCCACGATTTACGAGGATGTCATTTGGCCAGCACAACGACCTAATGCCTTTACTTTTCCTATCTAATGTCAGGTACCCATTAGATGTATGTGAATTCAGAGGCGCCCAAAGATCCCAAAATTAAAAAGCCCACTCTTCATCAGGATTCGAACCCAGGACTCCGGTTGGAAAGTCAAGCGCTTTACCAGTCTCAACATAACACATTTTAAAAATGTTTCCCTTTGAGGTCGAATACTTAGGAGGGCGTCATGTGGCCAGCACAACGAATGTTCGCATTTACTTTCGCTTACACTGTCAGAAACCCACACTAGAGTAGGGTGGACTCAATCCTAAAGTTCAAATCCAAAGTCTTCACTAGGAATTAAACTCAAGATCCTTTCTTTTAAAAGCCAAGTACTAACCTCTCTGCCACCACGTTCCGTGCACATCTATAGTTTTTCCTTTTTTTTTTTTTTTTGAGAGAACTACTTAAATAGTAAATAGTTAAAAAAATAAATGTAGGACTATAATGAAAACTGACCAATAAATTGTGTTGATTAAGTCTTGCCATTATCTATATATATATTCCTCAAAGAACTAGGTCAGACGGGCAACATGCAACAACAACAAGTAAATAGGGAAGATCCCATCGCGCACGCACCACGGTGTGCATGGACCCAATCCGCACTATTTCATTCACAAAATAGCATAGCATGCGGCGCAACGCTATTTTGTGAATGAATTTGGTGTATCCTATATAATTCTCTTCTTCTTTTAATATTATGACAAAGTAAAATAA
>JADKLZ010000130.1:9161260-9174390 GCA_021533235.1 Biomphalaria straminea
TTTGGCTTCTCAATTCAATCTGTATTGTATTTCGATCGTGATCTATTTCTACTCCTCTTTTGGGTTAATTTTATTATTTTGTTTTTCAATTTTTGCAAATAAGTATTCAATTAAATTAAATAGTTTTTCGAAAGAAGTAACTAAGGTACGAATTATGTATTCGTGTATGATATTTGAAACGTAAGTCAGTTAAACAGATATCGTGATCAATCAGTGGTGATTTGACTTATAAATAGTATGACCCGAGGGTAATACCCAACTAGTATAACGTATAATGTAAAAATAAATGTGCTTACATTCTGAATATAATTAACTGTTTATGAGACTAATTATGTGAGATAACTTAGTGTAGATAACACAGGATCCAAGAGATATCAATACAATCATGTCAGGAGAGTAATAAGAGCGTTAAGTAGGTGCATCCGGTATAATTTGACAAGTACCTACACTAGTTTAGTAGATACATAATAATAGAAACAAATGCAGTGAGCTAACAAAAAAAAAAAGAAATAACAGAAAACTGCATTAAAGAAACGCACTATATTTTATTTTCTCAAAATTTTAGATTACTTCTGTCCTTGAATAATTTGCTCTCTTCCTCCTCATATTTCTTTCTCTAATTGTTTTCTTATTGATTCACTGTCTTTTTTTTACTTTCTCTTTTGTCTAATTTTGTTCTTCAGCATTAAAGATTGATAATCTTATCCAAAATCTTACGCAGAATCGATTGACGCTGACAACTGACAAGGTACCGAGAATGTTTGTGTGTGTGGTTTTATGCGTGGTTGCTTGTGTGGTTGTTGAGCTATGATCGCAAAAGTGCGCTTGAGTGAGTGTGTGAGTGGTGTCAGTGCCGGATTCAAGTATTCGGAGGAAACAACAATTTTTCGAAAGGTTTAATAAAAATCCATGTATGAATGAAAATATTAATATCTAAATGCATCTTATATTTTAGGATATAGTATACAGCTGAGTTCCATTTCAGAACTTGCAATTTATGGGGTAGATGATGTGAAGGTCCACTGTTTCTGTGGCCCACGGTCAACAGGGTGTCATGTAGGCAGCACAACGCCCAACCGTATTTACTTTACCCCAGTTAATGTCCGGTTCCCATTAGAACCTGGTGGACTTAGAGGTGACCAAAGATCCCGATATTCAAAATCCTAGTCTTTACCTGCATGTCTTAGTTTTTAAAAGTGTGTCTTTGTGAGTTTGTGGATGGTAAGGCCCTTGGCACACGCATACTCGTAAATCCGGAGCTATATTTACTTATTCCAAGCATGATACAAGACTAACACTTTTTAATCACGACATTTTTGGTCAGATGTAAAAGTGAGAAAAACAACAACAACAACACATTTTCGAAATTCGGATATATTTTTTAAAATATCTCTTTTGTAGGCCCCTGGGTGCCCCTGTCAGACTTGGCGAGTCAACGCTTGAAGAGTTGGACAAGTTCACTTACCTTGGCAGCATCATAACAAATGATGGGGATGCATACCATGATGTAGTGTGACGAATAGGAAAGGCAGGGAGCATTTTCCAAAGGCTGCAGCCTATTTGGACAAGCCAAGCCATTGGACTCGAGACAAAAATACACCTTCTCAACACAATTGTCATTCCATCTGCAACATATGCATGTGAGACATGGAAGTCAAAATTGAGAAGAGACTAAATGTGGCTCAACAAAAATGGCTGAGACGGATTCTGAGAGTCAGTTACACAGATCGGGTCTCAAACAAGGAAATCCTATGCCGAACTGGGAGTCGAACACTCAGTGAGGTTGTGACAGAACGTTGCATGAGGTTTGCGGGACATGTTCTACGACAAAATGAACTACGCATACCAAGAATTGCGATGACATGGAGGCCAATACGAGGAAAACGCAAACAGGGACGTCCTCGTATAACTTGGCGTCATACCTTCATAGAGGACCTCAAAACAGTGGACACCAGATGGGAGGAGGCTTCAGACATTGCCAATGACAGATCATTATGGAGACAGCTTGCCGCCCAATGCGCCGAACGGCGCGGGAGGACCTAAGTCTAAGTAAGTAAGTCTTTGTAGGCCCATATCCTGAGGATATCACGGGATGTAACCCTAACCTTTTCTTTACTCATTCTAGTTCCGGCACAGAGTGATGTAAATACATATAATATAATTGTCACAGTTCTCTTTAATGAGATGTCAGTTATATTACAAGATGTTACTGTGACTAAGTTTAAATATATTTTAAAAATGTGTTACTGTGGCCCACGGTTAACGAGGGTGTCATGTGGTCAGCACAACGTCTAGCCCCCCCCCCTTTTTTTCTTCAACTAATGTCAGGCACCTTATAGAGATGGGTGTTTTCAGAAATTCAGAGGTGCCTAAAAATATTTCAAGTACACTCAAATTAGTACAAAAAGTATTTAAATATTGAGTTTTCATGTCTTTTCAAAATAATTATACACCGGAAGTCATGATAATTATTTAATTTTAAAAATAAATATTGCTGTTTCGAAAATCTATACTATATATTGATAAGTGCAATATAATCGACAATATAAAATACTCAATATTTTATATCTGGCTGAAATTTCCAGAATGGATATTTAATTGTATTCTATTTTTGAAAGTATTTTGTAATAAAGTATCATATTGAGAGCAAGACTGTCTGTTTGTGATTTGCATGTATTATTTCAACGGAAGATACTTTTGCATTATTTACCAAATCATCAGTGGTATTATGTTCATTACATATATTGCAATATTGTGCTTTTCCATTTAAATATTGTCTTTTAGAAATACATATAGCTGATCTTAAATGGGTTTTGAAGTATTATTTATAATATAATTATGTTCGAGGCTTAGAATGTTTGCTAGCAATTAAAAAGGAGGTAATAACATTTGTGTTAAAATGTGTAGTACAAATATCATAAAGGGAAATAATACATCTAAACAGAAAAATTCTACTTACAATATATTGTAGCTTCACTCCCTTGCTTTACAGTTTGAAGGTTTCGAATTACTATAACTTTAAAATGCAGGTATTTAGTAGCATTGATAAAATTAAATACAGAATTTTAATGACACTTTAGTCAAACTATTTTTTCGGAGATCAGATGTATATATTGAAAAAGAAAATATAAAGTATGATGGCTAATATGTATGAATAGATGCAAGACGCGTAGGAAGTAACGCCAGTATTATTTAAAATAAGATAAATCGCTTGAAAAGTGTCAGCGTAATAATAGAGAAATTGACTCATCATAAGTTTTATTAAATTATAGGGTAAGGGAGATAACGTATATTATAGTTTAATTGTTTTTTTTTTTTGAAAGAATTATCTTACCTTGAGTAGACAAAAAACAAAAGTGTGTACGAAAACTTATATTTTGCTTGGATTGGAGATTGTTGAATAAAAAATACTTGGATACTTTTTTTTTTTATCGCGCTTACGATTTGCACCCCAAAATGACAATTTTGTCTCATTTTCAGGAGATTTTTATGAGTTTTCAAGATACTTAAGAATTTCAGGATATTTCTAGGAGACCCTGGAAAATCAGGATACCGCGGAACATTTTTTTTATATAAGTTATTATGATTTACTTTTATATTTTACATCTAGATTAAGCGCGGTGTCGTTGAAAGTGCAGGGCCGCATATGTTACAGTGGTCCGGCCATGACACCAAGACAAAAGAGTGAAAGAAATTGTTTATGTAATGAGTTAGGTTTTGTTGTTTTTTATATTCTAATAAAAGTAATTTATCAAAAAGTTATTTAAGTTCATTCAACTTTTAAAAGTCAAAATATAATATGACTAGAGCCAGATCCGGTCCTACAGATTGCGGGGCCCTATGCGAAACGGATTGTGCGGGCCTATTTTTGGTTGTGATAAGGACAATAAGTGAAAATTACAATTTTGTATAAGAAAATAGTACATAATCACTGCTATTTAGCTTTGCGAGACATCTACAGTAGATAGCAGTTTTTCAACAAAAAGCTAATTAACATTTAGATCAGCCATTGAGATTTACTATCGACTAGGATTTTTTTTAAGAGGTCGAGATAGAGTTATATCTATATTTCTATGCTAGTGAATGTTAAAGTAAACTAAGAATTTGAACTTCTTGTTTTGGTTAAAACTCGCCTTTTTATTACATTTTCATTAAATGAAAGCTGACAATTACTTTTATTAAATTTTAATTGCTAGTAGTATATTTGGCGTTTTCCATATTGAATGTCACCCAGAAATGACAATGTTGTCTGTTTTTCAGGAGCTTTGCATCACTTTTCAGAAGATTTTAATAATGTCAGGAGAATTTCGTGACTTTTTCGAATATTTTACAATTTCAGGAGAATTCTAGAAACCTTTAATGATAAGTTGATATTGGTTACTTTAATAAATTACACCTAGAAATCGCGCGGGGCCTATGAAATTGGGGGCCCACTGTGGCCACATAGGTTGCAATGGCCTAAAACCGGCCCTGACTAGAGTGATTAAGTTGTTCATCAGCAGTTTGGCAGCAGTTAGTCAACGAGGAGGACCTATGTTTTTAATTTTACGGTATCTCTTTATTTTTATAACTTTGTCTTCAAATGATTTAACATCAGAGAGTAAAAATATTTTTCAGAAACGCATTAACAATGCATTTTAATGGCAGTAATGGCATTAATTAATTTATTATAACCTTTATATGCGAAAAAAATAATTTCGTTCGTAAATGTGATACTTCGAAGAAAAAAAAAAAGTGTCACTGATTGGATTTATGAAAAAAAGGGAAACCAGTTTTATATTAAAATTTGGAAATTTGACTTAAAAAAATTATATGAGAACATATCCAAAACACTCTTAAACAAAACATTCAGAAAACAAGGTTACAAATACAGTTTGTATCGAAACAGATACATACACAGAGCAGTGGTCCACCCAGGTAGGTAAAAGGCAGGTTTTAATATTTTCATAAAGAAAATCAGAATTGATTTCTATCAAAGACAAATGACAGAGAAGAATGGAGAAAGAAGGTAATGGATCTTGTGTGGTGCCCCAGCAGAACAAAGGATATGTGAAAGTAAATGTGAAGTTAAATATAAACCTGGCCTAACTGATGCCTTATACTGAATATCTCATTGATCGAATTTTTTTGTAAAGAGTCTAATTCTCTGTAGTACACTCCGTCACGGAGTAATAGTTGAAAGTTATATGTTGTGGACATTTCAGTTTCAAATTATGTCCAACTTTTATGCATACTAAATAGATTTTTTCTCTTTAATTTTTTTTCAAATGTAGTAGTTAATATGACAGAACTTACATAACTTAGCAATACAAATGTAATAATATTTTTTGGACAAAAAATTCTAAAACCATTTACATAAATATGTTAAAAAAATATGGTGTATGGTCATCCAGCCTTTTAAAGAGCCTCCCTTGTTTGTTACTATTAGTAGTGAATAGTTGTAAAAGAAAAACTGCTTGCAAAAGTCATTTAAAGATGTTGATTTTCGCTTTCAGAAAAGAAAAGTAGCCGTTGCATCACATCCTTAAATGGTCGATAAATACTATGGTGTCAGATTTTCACTATCTTTTCTTGTTTACGATGTATAAACGGGACGGACGGACAGACGGACAGACATTCCACACAAAACTAGTAGCGTCTTTTCCTCTTTCGAGGACCGCTAAAAATTAAAAGCCACTTTTGAAAATTACAAGCATTATTAGACTTTTTTCTTTTGTACCACACCCTTTGTCTGATAAGATCTGTTTGAAACGATCACATACTGTGCTCACGTGCGACCTACATCAGACAAGCAGCAAAATCAAATCAATCATCACAACAAATATCAAACAGTTTGTCTGTGAAATAGAAAGCTGAATTTATATTCTTATGTTTAAAAATACAAAACTAGAACAAATAAAAAATAGTACAACGAGATTTATAACAAACAAATATTCAAATTCGACTAGATTTATACCATTACTAAAATCACTAAGCTTAGAGACAAATTAGGAGAAAAAAAAAGTAAAGAGACCATTATACGTAAAACAAAGAAGCATATATTACAAATAGAAAAACGAAACCTAATGAAATACTAGAGGCGCATTTCTTATTTTATACGCTAGAACCATAGACATAAATAAATATAGACTGGAAACAGGAAGTAACTTCATGTAACTTGAAAAAATGTATATCTATTGAATTCGGATTTCCGCAATCTGACAAGTTGCACGATCTTTTGTCTTAGAGATTAAACAAAACTACGCTAAGAGATAAAAAAAAACACTAGTGAGAATATTGTAATACTTATACTTAATAGGAATGACAAGCGTAACATTAGAACACACAAGAGGAGCTTCATTGAAGTGCTGGCAAAAGAAGCAGAAGAAGCAGTCCATCAGAACAGCACCAAGGAACTGTACTCAATCATCAAAAAGCTATCTGGAAAATTTGCCATGTCAGAGAGACCAGTAAAGGACAAGAATGGTAACGCGATAACAGACGAAGAAGGACAAAAGAAGAAATGGATTGAGCATTTCCAGGAGCTGCTAAACAGACCTTCACCTGTAAACCCACCAGAAATACCGCCAGCTACAAGAGACTTACCTATCAAGTGCAGTGCACTTGTGACAAGTAGGTCAAAGATGGTGGCCGTTTAGGTGTCTAAGGGGTTGATAGAGTTTGAGGACCTTATCTTGCACACAAACTAACAGGCACAACGTTATGAATGCAGGCAACAAATACTTTCTAAGTAAATATATGTACAGTTTAATGATGAAAAGGAAAAAAAGTGAAAGTATCAAATGCTGTACAGTGTTAAGAGGGGCCTAACTATTTACATGAAATTGAAACTTTCATCATGAGATATGAGTACCAAGTGGTCTGAGTGTCATTAGGCTAGTTGCTTAGCTTTAAGTCCTGCGCTGCTCTGACGAGACTGGTGTGGCTTATGCTGACGTTGTCTGTGGGTGGGCTGGCGTGATTGATCCTAGCGCACGGGACAGTCCAACTATACGTAGCTGCAGTGACGGGTATTCTGGCTAGCGATTCTTGATCGGACTTGCGTGTAGTAGGTAAGGCTGGTATCTTCAGATCTTGTGTCAGCAGACTGGTAACAGCATTACGAAGTTAGGGCTTCAAGTAGAAGTAGCCTGTAATAAAAGCTGCAACGAGATGCGTAGATCGTCTTAGCCATAGTGATGACACTGGGAGGTAGACGCCTTTTCGTGAAGGACATCTTCAGAATGTTATATAGAAACTATAATCTAGTTTCACAATAGTAAGGGGAGTTAATCCAATAAAATATTACATCTCATCAGGGGAGACAATAATAATAATAATGGCTAAGTCTTACGACGGGAGATAACAAAATAGTAATATTACATTTGACGTGACGAAACTACAACTTAGTTTCACAAATACCAAAGGGAGCTAACACATATGTATATATCGTATCTCATCAAGGGAGAACACAATACTAGTGATAGTGAAGAAGTCCTACAAAGGGGAGTAATAATTAGTCAACAGTGATGTACACCCGCCATGGTGAGACCATCACGAGTAGCTAGAATAACGAGTTGAGAAGGGAAGGGGGGAGATGGCTGATGGTCAGTGACCAGGTGGCTATTGTCTACATCTGGCCGTGTGGCCTGAACATTAGAGTATGGTTGAATGGAGACAGTGCCCGTTCAAGGGACATAATCTCTAAAAGTTAAAATTTAATACGAAGGGAGATTATTCATATATCTCTTCCATGCGTAGTACTATCGAGCTAGCAAAATCAAGACGGCGGTCAGCCGAGATAAGATAATGATAGGATAAGATAAATAAGATAATGTATACATGGTTTTACCTAAGTAAAATGTCTGGCCAACTGGCCGATAAAATAGAATATATAAGTAGTTACGGCATTCCTTGTCATGTAACGAGCGTAAATGCATACTTGGTAATAATACATGCTACATAAATATTATGATAGTTCCCGGTCAAGGAGTGTATCAATAATAACATTGAGGGCTCGTGGAGAGCGGTAATGTATCAGCGATAAATTAATAATAGTTAAAAGATCTAAATACATGTGGAAAGAATCGTTATAAATTCTAGTCCAGATAAAGTGGATGACTTCGACTATTCAGTCGTACAAGTCATGATAATAAAGTATGGTACATAAAGTGACTACTTACATAATCCAAGATAAGAATTACACAAATATGTACACAAATATAATGCACTAAATAAATACACAAATATGTAAATACACATAGTAAGTAAGAGGCTATTAAGATCCGTTACAAAAGCTTACCACCAAATCCAAGTAAGAAAAGAATGAAATGTATATAGTAAGCGTAAGCTCAACAAGTGTGTTCACTCCAAACAGCTCTCGGAAAGAATGAGGCGATTTGATGAATCTTGTCCGTATACAGATAGATAAGAGGTGGGGCGATAGGGGAAAGATATACTTTCAAATGTGACAGACTGACTGATTTGCTTAGACAAAGAGATCCCTGCTTGACCTGGCCGCATGTTTCCGGCGTAGACACAGGGATAGGTGCTTGAAAGATCAAATGTGGTCACCTCGCGCCTTTCCAAGGTGGTCGGATAACGAAGTTATTAGGCGACCTTGGGAGGGACACGACCTGCGGTGGCGCGAGTCATCTCTTTGAACAAAGATAAAGATAAATTTATTTTTGTCACAGCACCCACCAAGGAAGAAATTCGCAGAGCAATCAAACAATCGAAGAATGTCAAATCTGCAGGACCTGACAGCATCCCAGTTGAAGCACTAAAGGCAAACATTGAAACTAGTGTGAAGTTACTCTACCCTCTCTTCTGCAAGATATGGGAAAATGAAGAAGTGCCACCAGAATGGAAGAAGGGCTACCTCATCAAACTCCCAAAGAAAGGCGATCTTAGTTCCTGCTCCAACTACCAAGGGATAACGCTACTGTCCGTTACAGGGAAAGTGTTTCAAAACATCAAACACTACACACATTATATTCCAAGGTGAGGTGCTGGAAGAGGTGGAAAGCTTCACCTATCTAGGCAACACTATATATCACCATGGCGGAACAGATGCAGATGTCAAAACCCGCATTGGTAAAGCACGAGCAGCCTTCCATCAGCTGAAGAACACCTGGGGATCTAGGGAATTAAGCACCACCACCACGATAAGGCTATTTAACACCATTGTTAAGCCGATACTACCTTATGGAGCAGAGACCTGGAGAACCACCGTCACCACCATTAAAAAATCCAGGTATTCATCAACACCTGCCTGAGGAAGATCTCGAATAAGGAACTGTCTCAAAGAACAAAACAGCAGCCCATTGAAATAGATATCCTTGAGAGACGCTGGAGATGGATAGGTCACACCCTGCAAAAGCCGGCATCCAACATAACAAGGCAAGCCCTAACCTGGAACCCCAAAGGAAAGAGGAATAGAGGACGACCCAGGAACACATGGCGCCGCGATCTGGAAACAGAACCAGAACCGAAATGCCTAGAGAAAGCTGGTTGGTGGCCTATGCCCCAGTAGGGACCACAGGCTGAGATGATATATAGGTTATGGCGGAAATAGATATGAATACTTAACTTTTATACTGCTCATGCTGTATAGTAAAGCACACAAAATTGCAAATCACAAATTTTCCCTTCATAAAACTCTCTTATTGGCCAGTCTATATTTATTAATGTCTATGGCTAGAACTAATCATCAAGTGGTTATTTTTCCCTTATGTCTTTAAATAATTGAATTGGTTGTCCGAGTCATGCATCCTTTTTTTAAAACACAAGATGGTTTTCTTTTATGATTAAAATAGCAACCACAACTACTTCCTCTTCCGCTTAAGTGTTCTCTCCGCTGTTTGACGTGTTTATGTGTATATGTTTATTATTGGTCTGTCGAGTTATTCTCCTTAGTAAGAGAGCTCGTATCATAGTTGTGTGTGTAACCATTCCTGATGAGAGTGTGTTATCATCAAGTATGTGACCAGCGTCCAGTGTTGGCGTCGCTTATATATGATACAGACCTTACTTCAAAAAAAAAAGATGATTAAATCCTACACGTCATGCAGTTAGTCACGCATATTAACCAATGACTAAATTCTGCCACAAGTCACTGGTTTTCCTGGCTAGCTCTAGGGAAGAAGGAGCATTTGTAAAAAAAATTATCTTATCATATGGAACAAAGAATATAATCTTTTTTTATGTCTTTCTGAGTATTTTATTCAGTTTTGTTTTGTTTTTTGTATTTGAAGAATATGATTCAGTGTTTATGTATAATTGCTACTTTACTTCTAAGTCTTCTATCCTGAAGGCTTTCTAAATTCAGTGATTTTACTAAAGCTGTTACTCTAGTCAAATCTGAATATTCGGTTATTATGAATCACATTGCTATATTCTGTGTCTGTTCTAGTTTCTTAATGTTTTCTTGAGTAGAGGGGTCCCAAAAAGAGGATACATATTCTATTATTGGCCTAACCATGGTTAAATACTATTTTAGTTTTATGTTCTTATTAGATTTATAGAAATGTCTTTTAATAAACCCTAAGATTTGTTCAATATTTTTTTATAGTTTCGTCAGTATTGGGATTCCATGACAGTTTTTCTCCTATATTATAACACATAGATAAGTGGAATTAATTTGTTTTAGTCTTTTTTTGTTACTCTTAATAAACGACAATTTTCTGGGTGGAAAGACATGCCCCACTATGATTCCAATTTGTGTAATTAATTTATTTCTCTTTGTAAATTTTCTGTATCTTGTATTTTTTATAGTGTATTATTAAACTGACGACATAGCCTTATTATCACACAGACTACAGGATTTGCAAAAAAAGATCACAGCCTTAAGCAAAGTAGGAAAAAGAGTAGGTATCAAAATAAACCACCAAAAAACAAAAGTACTTAAAGAAAACAACAAACAAATTGGAGACATAGAACTGGATTCTCAGGCCATAAACCAAGTAGAAAATTTTATATACCATTGGAGTGTAGTCAGTGTAACAAGTGGAACTGTTGAAGACATTAGACCGTGGAGAGTGGCGTGTTTTTGTCGAAGCCCTTTGCTCCACAAGGAACACAAAGGAACGATGATGATAATTATTATTTATCTTATAAGTGTATTATTTAAGCTAACTAGTGGTAGCGTAGCTTGTAAGTAACAATGTTTAATTAACTGATTCTATTTAAAGTGATGATGATTACAACAATAGAAATATCATCCTTTTTGAAAGATATGTCTTATGAACTATATAAGAAAGAACTGCTAGCGTGGAATGAAATAACGGACCTAGAGAAAGAGAAAAGAGCGATAGCCGTAGCCCTTTCATTACCATAAAGCAGTGAGTCAAGGATAAAAGAGAAGGTCTTTGAGCAATTAGAACTGTTGAAGCTCAAGTGTCAGGAAGGTTTCTAGATTCTGATAAGTTTCTTGACAAGAACCTGGCCAAAGGCAACCTGGCAGACAGTATTGATCAAACTCTTAACTTTAAAGACTTCAGGCAAAGGAAAAATAAGTTCATACAAGATTTTATCTCAGAGTTTGATACAAAGTATAGTAGATTAGAACATGGACTAATGAGATGTTACCTGAGATTCTGGCCTTCAAGTTGCTCATAAAGGCAAGTTTTACGCAAACTGAGAAGATGCTAGTTCTGACAGGTATGAACTTTGCTCATCGGGAGACATTGTATGAAGAAGCGAAGGCATCAGTCAGAAATTTCAAAGGAGAAGTAAGTATTGGGAAAAAGTTTGATGACTGTATCAAACTTGAGCCAAGGTTTGTCTGGGAATGAGAAGGCTTTACGTGCAGCTGTCTACAAGAAACATAAAGCAGTTTAGCAGTTTGGGAAGTCGAGGTGAACAACAGTAGAAATATACCAGCAAGCCGAAAGTGGAACATCATGGTAATATACCCGGGGTCGGCAACCTGCGGCTCGCGAGCCGCTTGCGGCTCCTTCGGCGTGAAGCTGCGGCTCTTTAGTTCTACAAGCAAATATTATTAATTTTATCGAAACATTTTTTAAAGTAGTTCTGAATAGTTTAAAGAGGGTTAGGCAATAATTCTATCTCTCAGCTACTTGTACTCGCTTTTAACCACACCCTTCCCCCAATACACGCGTCGTCTATATTACCAGCCTGTCAGAAGCTCTCGAATGGACGCCATCGTTAGTTGGTTTCTAGAAACAATGCCAAAGTCAGTCTTTTTGGGTGAGCTGAGATTTGTTTGTCGTATTAGAGGTACATCACAGAAAGACCAGCTCAGGCGCAAAACTACTTATTTTCTAATGTGTATTAATATGTCGACCTTTGTATCTTTGTTTTAGTGTAGAATCAGGTAAGTTCAAAATTAATAATAATGTTCACGCAGAAGTAGACAAAATTGGTGAGTTTCTGTTGTGTACAGATGTCTATACTGCGACCGAAGCTGTGTATCGAGGATAGAACTCTTTAGTCACATGAGACGTTGCAAAGGGAGAAATATCTTCTATCGTGACGTAAAATCCTACAGTCATTTTGTAACCAACAATAACTAATAACAAATTTTTTTTTCATTTACTTAGAGATGAATTCACGTGGAGGCTTATTAGTTGATTATTCATGTAGATCGTGAACGCTAAGTTCCCAAGGAAAACTTTCTGAGAAGCACTGCGTTAGATAAATTAAAGCATTTTCAGCCATAGATTCAAACATATAATGTTAGTTGTACGTAAATATCTTGATTGTTAAAATTTCATAAAATCTTTCTTTTTTTGTATTGAAATAAATAATAAAAAAAAGAATAACAAAAGAATAGTTCAACAATTTCTCTTTATGCTCTTTATGTGTGTGTAAAAAGAAAAAAAAATAGAAATATATTTTCCATAGCTATGGACTTCATTTTTTTAAAAACTATTAGCCTGGTACTTAAGATCTGAAGATGCTCATTAATTGGGGTTTCCTTGTTCTATCTTTAGTTTTTCCTTGAAACCACAAATATTACGGAATTGGTGAGAATGACATAGCTAACGCGCGTGCATTTAATTGTTAAATCTTATAAGTAAGCAAACTCGATTACAGTTAAATTCATTTCGCCGCTAAAGTTTTACTTAAATATTTATTTCTCAAAGAGGAAAAGGATAAGTAAGTAATTGAATACAGCCTATATTTAC
>JADKLZ010000130.1:9177421-9209760 GCA_021533235.1 Biomphalaria straminea
GAGAGAGAGAGAGAGAGAGAGAGAGAGAGAGAGAGAGTTTAAGATTAAATAGACATAAGGGACCTAGAAAATATATGATTTTATTCATTTATAGAAAATCTGATTATTTATGTGCGTATTTATCCAGTTCTAAGAATAAATCATTTAGTCGATTATCTAATGACATAAATAATAGAATCAGTAAACAAAGTAAAATATGAATCTATGAGTGTGTGTGTGTGTGTGTGTGTTAGCAAGTAGTTATATTGCAAATCAAAACCATGTAAGTAGATAATTCCAATTCTAGAACACATAAAAACACAATCTGTAGAACACACACCACAGAAACCACACACAGTAGTCCATCGCTAACACAGTCACTCTAAACAGGGGGGACAATTTACTAGCATACCAGTCCCACACTGAGCTACTTCTCTCTCCTTCCCTCTCTGTTTCCCCATTTTCAGTGTATCAATGTTGTCATATATCTAACCTGTCTATAAATGACTCCAAATGTAGGTCACGTACTACAGGTAAGCTGTAGAGTGACGTATAATAGAGTTCATAGTGTGCGATATGCGAATAGGAATTTACTACTTCGTATGCAGTTCTTCACTTCTCTGGTCAACATTTGCATTGAATTGTCAAAACTATACATCCCCGTAAAGATTCTGTCTTATATCTTCTTAAAGATTTAAGTATACATTTTTGAAATATATGCAAACAGTTAAAGAGCTATTTTAATTTATTACTGTCGAATCAGAATGATTGGGACACAACTTTATTGGATCGAGAGCACTAGTCCTAAAATAAAAACAAAATGAGAAAATTTATAACTTTTTCAGGTATTTGGTCTTAAAGACGGATGCTGACATGATTATTTTAAGAAAAAACTTATAGATTAAATAGACTGAACATTTTGAAAAATGTTAATCTGTAGACTAAAAATTGCAATGCTAAGATAACAATTAAGTTTCTCGACCCTGTTATAGTGGCTTGAATAGCAAAGAAATACATGACTACATTTAAAAGCCAGAAAAGTAATGACGATGTACCAAGGAGTTGTTGCATGTGAGATATACAGGGACGTATCTTGGGGACCCTGGGGCCTTTACCTCTTTGGGGACCCTATATTATGCGTTATATTATTTTTTATGTAAAAGACACACATTTGGGGGCCCCCTCAAGTGGGTGCCGGGGGGGAATTTCTAATTCTCCCCCTTCCTCCCCCACCTAGCTACGACACTGGAAACATATAAATCAAAATAGTAGCAAGGATAATATTTTTAACAGTAGAAAAATACAAAATAATCCCATTTTTTAAAAAGCTTATTTCAACTCATTCTGTCTGTCTGTCATAGGTAAGTTTATCGTTGTTTATGGCGGTTCATGAAATGGCAGGATGTAAAACTCACTAGGGGCTCTTTTTCTGTTTTGTTAGCTTAGTAAATGTGTATTCTAAAGTGTGTGATGCGCTATGTCCTGGTATTGTTATTAAAAAAAAGGGGAGTAGGCATAGATCAAGTATCAAATCTACTATTTACTTTACTTGGGAGCTCAACGATCGGTAGGTAAACAGGTTAATGAAGTGGTTAAGGTCTGTCAATACGAGTGAAAGGTAACGATACTTTCTACGACTTTACATCACTGGATCTGATAATGGTTTTGGTGCACTTGTGATATTTGAATCTAATGGTTACAGCTTTGAGTTTTTAAATTGCTCGACATATGAGATGGTACCTAGATAAGCGCTGACTTTCCTAAACTCGTTAGATATGAACTTGAGCCATTCGTCTTTTCAGCGTTGATGTCATATAGCAGACATAGACATAGTAGACACAGACATAGCAGACGCTGTGTTTCCTAAAATCGACTGACGAAATATGCTTATGTCACAATGACATTGTGGTTTCATGTGTGCTTTGGAAATGGAATATAAAACCTTCCATGTAAATATTTTTTAACCAGGAGAAAGACAATGTTGAACTCTTAATCTTAAGTCTAGACTTTTGTTTTTTTACAGCATCCAGTTGCAATGTAAGTATGGCGATGTAAATGTCAAGTTGGTTCTTATGGATTCAAACTTGAACCCCCCTAATAAGAAACCAAGAGGACAAGGCCACTCAGCCACACATCTTACACTTTGCGAAAAATACCTACCAAGCATAGCAAGGCAGATTTTGAATTGGAGCCCACAAGGCAAGGGCGTCCTAAGCATACCAGGAAACACGAAGTAAGGGAACGCCTTAAAGTTTAGATACATACGAAAAAAGATGGAAAGAATGGTCCAGGACAGGAGAATAAGAATACTAATCTTTTGCGAACATGGACGTTGTACTATGGATATCTTTTGTGAGGGCCTGGCGTATCTGGGGTCTCGAAAGGGGGGGTCCATTTTTTTTGTTTTTAAATCCTCCAACTTGAGCGGAGCATTCAAATGATTGTCCGCATTTTTTTATTTTCTTTCAAATAAATATTATCTTAGGTCATAATGGCGAATTTCATAAGATTGAGTAAGACCAAATTTTCAATGCTTCAACCTAGAGTCGTACCACCCTCTAAAACTATCTTTACCTTAGTAGCAACCTAACCACCTGATAAGACATCGAATACCTTGTATACAGCCTACTTCAGTGTTAACATAAATATAGTAATAAACTTCCTTGTTTGATTTGAAAAAAAGTTTATGGTTAATGTATTCAAAGTCATATATGTGTGTATGCGTGCCTTTGTGTGTCTGTGACATTGGCAATACTTACAATCACTTGATACGATGTCTATTTTATTATACACTTGCGAATTTGTTAAATCAAAATGAAACAAAAATCAAACAAAAAAAAAACACTCTCAGAACAAATAAAGTGGTTGATTTTATTTTTACATGAAAATGAATCAAACAATAACGCTATTTTTGTGATGTATTGTATTTTCTCTGTTGTTTGCTATTCTATCATAGTAACCCATCATAAAGGAGCCTATATGAACGCGTTCAACATATCCCAATTAAGGAATCTCTTGTAAAGATTTAATACAAGTCATACAAAACTATAATGAATAGGTAACGCTTTACTCGACAAGCGGATATTCAACTGTCATAAGGTTTTCTTTGAAAACACAATTATCTCTTTTACTGGTACCGTGTAATTATCCCCCGTT
Organism: Biomphalaria straminea; assembly: GCA_021533235.1. Classification (NCBI taxonomy): domain Eukaryota; kingdom Metazoa; phylum Mollusca; class Gastropoda; family Planorbidae; genus Biomphalaria; species Biomphalaria straminea. The sequence continues at coordinate 9,180,557 of JADKLZ010000130.1, forward strand.
ACTACACACATCCCCTTTTATTAGGCGTCTTAGATTCAGAGGTTACCACACTGCACACAGTGTCAAGGTTTCTCTCTGCATGTAGCTTTACTCTGATGTGATGAGGGAAGTTTAAACCAACATGGTGGGGGTCGGGTGAGTGAAGGGAGTTAATTGTATGAAACGCTTGACAGACCAACCGAGCTATAAGCTAACGTATGCCTGGGAATTTGGCAAATGGGGTTAGCCTTGACTCCGTCTTGCTCTATCGGTATCAAAAGTCAAATGGGGAATGGAGGATGTTTTTTTCTATCGTTGCATCTTGAGTCACTCACTAAGAAAATAAACTAGTGACATAAAGATATCCTGCACCCCCATCCATTTTAATTCCCAAAAATAATATATATATATAGTAATGCTATTTGTTAAAGGGCAGTATCCTCTAACGCCATCTAAACAATAGAAATATTTAATAGTTTAAAAGATTTGAAAATTAAACAAAAAAATTTGGCGGGGGCAGATAACAAACAAACAATAAGCTTATAAAAGCAGATTAGGACCATTCTATCATTTTGTCAGTCAAAATAGGTCTATTAATACTATTATTATAATTATAATTAGCGTTTCATTCCCTTACGCTGCCATGATAGAGAATCATTAAATAAAAACGTATTTTCATTGTAATCTCCCCTTACTATTGTGCACTATATAATTTTCTTTGTAATGTTAAGCAGATCATATATTATTATAATTATTATTCTCTTATAGTTAAATTCAGCTCCGGTAGTGCGTCAACTTCAGGCTTTATTTTCCACAAATTTAAAAATATTTTTTTATTTTGCTAAAATAATATATTTTAATTTTGTTTACAAAAAAAGAAAAAAGATTAAATTTACATATATTCCAATTTTTTTTTACCTCAAATATTTGCCTTTAGATATTAATATATTATGATTAATAAGTGGATTATTTTTAATATACTCTATAAAAATATAGGGTTCTCCACAAAAATCTTTCCCCGGGCCTCCACACACTTAACTCCGACCCTTTGGTTACCCAAATCGTTTGTTTGATGTGACAAAGCTCGCCAGATAGTCCGATTCTTTTTATCCTTGATAATATTACAGAAAAGGGTGGGCGTGTTTTGTTAAGAAAATATTGATTTGTACAGAAAAAAGGGGAAATTGAAGGCACAATAAAAAAAAATTAGGTCTATAGGGATATTAGGGATAGTGCTGTTTATCTCGAAAGTATCGACACAGCTGCTATTTATTCAATTTGACCAAATCTCATCTGTTTTGTTTACTGTATTAACTCTTTCTTTCCGTAATTATTTACCACACCCGCGACGGAATCAATGTTGGTATCGTCAGTTAGGAGAGAAATAGTTAAACTCGAAGTAGTATACCAAAAATCTGTAATCCTAATTGACTTACGATTGTCTTAGTATTATATGTCAATAAATTCAGAAACTAGTGTATCCGAAGAAGTTGATATTGTAAAATAGTTTAAAACATTAACTCAAGACGTCCTCTGCTGTCTTCTTCACTTTGTATTATGTAACAAAAAAGTGTTACTGCCATCATTCTACCAGAATGTTAAAAAAGGGAGGCGAAATGTAAAAAAAAAAAAAGAATAATAAAAAAAATAACATAAATATTTAGAAAACAAAGAAAACATTACAGTGTGTTACATGGGAAAGAGTTGGTTGAATATGTTTGCGCTATGCGGCTATAGTAATGAATTGTGAAGCCGAATTGGGGAGCAGATTTATATAACAAAATTTCTAAAGACATGTTACCAAATTGATCGTGGAATAGTTTCGATCTCTGACCAATGATTAGTGTTTAGTTTAAATTAGTGTTTGTAGTTCCAAAAATCAAGTTAAAACCATTACATTAGTACAAAGACCTTGAACCGTATTATCTTTAAAATTGCTACGCCTATTAAAATTCGAAAGGAAAACAAAGGCCCAAATTGTTTAAAAAAACGAGATAATTGGCAATGCAGTTCTGGCAAAAATATATCGGCACTATAAGAGGTTGAATCTTCATCATTTTACTCTTTCTTTGGTGCTACCACTCTGGCTGACTCAGGACATACAAAAAGTTGATCTAATTAGCATTATTTTGTACACTTTTTGTGATCTCCAATGATGGGATACTTTGTCACAGCATGCATCTTATTTCTCTTTTGAATCAATTTGTCTTTTATTGTAATCATATTCGAAGTTTCAAGTGATCAAAAATTATTCAAGAATTTCTATGACACAGACAAGGTTGGCAAGAAAAAGCCAAATGTTAAGAAATTGATTCTCTGGCTACCGAATTAGCTGTTTAGAAGGTCAGATAAATGTCAGTAAATACATGTTTGATTTATTTACTGTTAAATATGGTCGTAGAACTACTAGTTTTAATAAATGTTTAAAATTTTTACACCTAAAATGTTTTAGGAATGCAAATGTGTAGAAGGAGTAATGAATGGAACTCATAAAACATTTATTTATTCATTTGAAACACCTTAAAGTCGCTTCATGATGGTAAGAAGTTTTACAAAAATTATCTTTTCAAACACTATTCCACAAATCCCATTAGAATCAAACGTAATGTGACTATTACTTATAAAATAATCTCTTCTGCATTTGGAAAAACAACATAACATTATTTTTCAGTTTTTTTTAATTTCTCGGAAATAATCATTTATGTCTGAACTATCTGAAAAACGCATCATCGGGAAAATTATTCACGGAGCCAAATGGACTATGTTATTGAAAATCATCAATTTATAAAATGTACCACTATGGCGATATTGTAGTCCTCTTTGACAGACCTCCTTATCTCACAAATAGATATCACCCGTGTCTTACCATCCATCTATTCAATTAAGGATTTTAAGGCTATTAATTAGTTTCCTCGGCCAATACTGTCCATGAACCATTGGAATAGTACTATCTCTACCCCCTCCCTTTTTTTGGTCCTCTTTAAAAATTCAATGGAATAGACGCTTTATATTTTGTTCGGTCTGTCTATTGGTCCAGTTTTCATCTCGTAAACTAGATAAGCTATTTAAAAATCCGACATCATGATATTTTAGACCACTTAAAGTTCTGATGCAATGGCTACTTTTTTTTCTTTTCTGAAAACAAAAAAAAAAAAAAACTAAAACATATAGGAATTAATGTATGTCAATGTAATTCATTATTCCAGATTATAAAATATTTGATAGACTAACTTATTTGGTTGAGCATTAAAGCGCTTGACTACAGAACCTGGGTCCGTGGTTCGAATCCTGCTGAAAAATGGGATTTTTAATTTCAGGATCTTATTAAAGAACAACAACAAAACAATAACAATATTAAAGGAAAACATGTCAACATTTAATATATACATTTTTTTTAAATGAGTATGCCTTATAAAAAAAAGTAAATAAGAGATTATTTCCCTTTTTCTTTGTCACTATTGAATGTTTGTTAAAAAAATTTTGAAATATATTTCACGGGCATGCAATCACATTTGTCTGTTCTTTAGAACGTTGGGCCGTTGAGGTACTTGCATGACCTATCGATCGTTTCTTTCCATTCGTGTGTGTCATTTGACATAATTAAACTGAAATAATAATAATATTAATAGCAATGTAATGTCAAAAGGGAAAAATCTATAACATTCAAATTCCACCAACTGAACAGGCTGTAAGTTTTCACCATGCCCTGGCTACAATTCAAAAAACTGAAATGGAAAAGTGGTTTGAGTGCTGGGACAAGTCCCAAAAAGCCCGTGGACTCTGGGAGCGCATGAGGCGCCCTGACCGCACTTCCCCGTGGTGGAGGCTGTCCAGGCCTGAGCAAGCTGTTATAGCACAGTGCAGGACAGGCCACTGTCCTGTTGGCTCATACTTTTCACGGTTATGGCCAAATTTTGACTCACGGTGCCCCCGCTGCGTGGAAGAAGAGGAAACCGTGTCTCATATTCTGTTCGACTGCCCCAGACTTGCTGATCTCCGTCTCGACAGGTCTGGGAAACCAAAATTTCTCGACCTGTATGGTGACATGTACGCACTACGCAGACAGCAGGGTTTCTGTCCAGGGCTTTTGCAAGAGAGGATTTAAGCCTCTTAAGCCCTCACTCAAATGGAGTTTGATGATGATGATGATGATAACATTCATTAACAACGCCGTACTACTAACCCACACTATAAGGAAAACTAAAGTTGAAAAACTAAGAAAATCTAAAAATCAAGGCTTTACTATTAAACGACTGTGGAAGCTATTTAAAACAACAATACTCGCTGTTGTTACAGCAGAGGGAATACAGACAACTGGCCTCTCAGACACTTTCGAAGCCCTACGTATTCTTAAGGGGATCCTCCTTGTATTACAGCAGCACTGCTGCAGGTCTGCGCCACTATAAGACAATTTTACAGTTACTACAATGAATTTCGTTTCCCGAGCTCAAATACGGTATATCGAAAGAATGAATATTAATTTCTATAGTAATAATTAAACACGTATAAAAAGTTTTTATTTTGTTTCTTTGTTCTTTCTTCTTTATATTATTTCCTATTTGAAAAAAAAAGTCAAACATTTGTTGTGAGTTGTCTGTCTAAAGGTTTGGCTCTGAAAAATTTTGCGCTATTAGGATACCCAATTTAATGAAAATACATTTTCTTCTTTCACTAATTCTAAAAAAGTTAGGCTTAGGTCTTCCCGCGCCGTTCGGTTTCCATAAAGATCTGTCATTGGCAATGTCTGAAGTCTGTTCCCACCTGGTGTCGACTGTTCTGAGGTCCTCCATGAAGGTGTGTCGTCAAGTTAAACGAGGACTTCCTTGTTTGTTTGCTCGTATTAGCCTCCATGTCATTGCAGCTCTTGGTATGCGTAATTCATTTTGTCGAGAACATGTCCCGCAACGGATAACAATCAATTTCGTAGACTTTAAGAAAGCGTTTGATAGTGTCCACCGAGAATCATAATGGAAATTAGCTAGAGAATACTGCATCCCACAAAAATGTATCCATATCCTACGACACATATGCAGTCAGTCAACTGTGTACATTAAAACAAAAGGAACAACCGACTTTTTTAGCATCGAGACAGTAGTGAGACAGGGATGCAACTTATCTCCCTTCATTTTCCTCCTAGCCATCGACTACATCAGTGATGCCCAAACTACGGCCCACGACGTGGTTCTATCCGGCCCGCCGAAACGTCGGCACAATGTGTAGAAAATCCGTTGTCCAAAAAAAAGTTTAACAAATATCTTTCCCTATCTTAGGGTAAATGGATTGGTACCGAAAACACTACCAATGCTAAACCAATATATTTGTTTCATAAAGAAAGAGTGGCTCCCTTTAAAGAACATAACATTGAACAGCTTTAAGAAATCAAATACATAAATAAGGCGACATTCTTGGTTTGAGACGCCATATTTGGATTACACCTAGAGAGGATCATTGATGAGCATATTTACCTAAAATGAGAAGAATATGAGTGGCTGTATATTTATTTTCTGTTGCCGCTGACGAGTCTACCGACATATCAAAATTTTGAGCGGTATCCATAGACATACATAAATATAGACTGGAAAAAGGAAGTAACTTCATGTAACTTGAAAACATGTATATCTATTGAATTCGGATTACCGAATTATGAAAAATTGAAAAATTGTATCATCTTCAGTCTTAGAGATTAAACTAAATTTATAGACATAAAATAATGTTCACACAATTGCAATTCACAAATTTTCGTTTCATAAAACTCTCTTATTGGGCAGTCTTTATTTATTTATGTCTGTGGCGGTATCATAATCTTGGTATTTATTCGCGATAAAAACAACAGTTTTGAAATCTGAAAAGAAATAGGCCTAGCTATTTGGAGCATGCATCCGATCGCCAGTGGGCGAAGCACTGACAAAAAAGTTTCAACCATCACAGAGAATCTTTTTCCCTCCGAGAAATTTGTGTAAGTGACTACTGATGGTGCCATAACTATGGCTGACAGCTGCCGGATATTTAAATGTAGTTTAGGTTAAACTTCTCATGAATTTATGTTAATACTAGATTCAAGCGGTTTCTAATAAAATTGGTTTATTGTTTAATTCCCTTTTTTTTCCTTTTTCGTAATGTGGCCCGCGACTCGAGTGTCGGATATTAAAATGGACCGCCGTCCGAGTGATGTTGAGCATCACTGGACTACATAATGAGGAAAGCAATGAACCAGACTGCCTTTGGTATTCCATGGCGGACTTGGACTTCGCCGATGACGTTGCATTAGTCGAGGCTACAAATAAATGCATGCAAGAAATGACGGAGATCCTAAATAGAGAGGCACATAAAATTTGCCTCCACATAAACTTGGATACGACTTTATATTTTCATTATTATGGTTGTATTTTTAAAAAAATTAATATTTGACAAAAATATATACTTTTTAAAATTAAATAAACGAAAATAATTATTTATTTCATAAAAAATTATTACCTGTATTTTCGGTGACGTCAGCCAACAGATAAGCATGTTCATGTTGTGGACTCACTTCAGGCAGTTCATAATCTTTAAATAAATACGATAATAAAGAAACTCAAATAAAAATGCATGCCAAGGTATTAGGCTCAAAACAGTAACAAATATGTCAGCTATACAGTGTTTCCCTTTCATAAAACCTAAGTATCATTACAAATACATGCAGCAAATCATTGTTTCGCTATCTTTCCGATCTCGGTCTTTATTTGTACATTTATACACTAAGAGAGCAATGAGCATTTCCTCTGTACATTGTAGAAAGACACTGTCATAGACATAAATAAATATAGACTGGAAACAGGATCTTATTTTCATTTGGGAAGAGTCAAATATGTTTTACGTCCACATCTACGTTAGAAAAAAATGGTGGCAAATGAGCTATAAATTCTAGGACACACATTTCAGCATATCTATAACAATGATCTTTAGTTTTGAAAAGTACAAAACTTCATTATTCCTAATATTTTGCCTTTATATGCTACGCATGCACCTATGCGCACCATATCAACAATTTCATAATGAAAGACATAGGAAAATATATATAGGCTTGTGATGTGGATCTATTTATTGTTGACATGGCTTCTTTATGTATGGCGGTCGTCTTATCGATTCAAATATTTAGAATTAGTTTTTAGTCAAAAAAGTAAAAGAAAATGAGCAGAGCGTGCTCTAACGATCGTAGAACGATAGACCAATGCGGCCAAGGGATAAATCCTAAAGTTTGAAAAATCATTTTGCATCAATAAATTGAATATTTTTACACAGTAAGTCAGTCAGTCTATCCGAGTCTATCGTCTATCCTATCCGATCTCTAAACACTAACTAATACCGACATGTGTTCAATGTCTTCAGTCTAGATCTAGACTTAGAAGCTAGTTAAATTAATAGTTGGGAAGATAATCATTATGCCCGCCTGACATAGATTTAGTAGGAAAGTTTACAAATATAATAATACAAAAAGGGTTCTATTAATTACATAGGTTATGACTAAAAAAACAAGCTATAAATACTTTTACACTGCTCATAACTGCTGTATAACTAAATCTATGTTTGCCCAAATTTTTCCAATAATAATTTGCTCTTTATCGGCCAGTCTATATATATATATACATATGTCTATGGACACTGTTATTAGTGTTATAGGTTTAGAATGGGTTAGTCGGCTTAGTTTATTCGGGAATGGTCTTTAAGCGAAGCGTCTTTTAATTGCACATTATTTTGGATTATTCTGGGATAGTAATGGAGGTTGGAGACGTACTCTTCTAGCGTAGGCAAGACGTTCTTTTGATTGGAATCTGATGATCGAGGACGGAGCCCCTTCTTTACGAATTAAAGATATTTTTTTTTTAAGTTGAACAAGCTTTATCAAGTCGTTTTCTAAATGTATATGTCCGGTTAGCGTTAGCCATCCACAAGGCCTGAGTGGGAGTTACGGGTCTAAATAATTTTCAAAGTACTATTCGATCTACATTAACAACTTATACAATCACCACCACAACAGTACTAATATTTCAACAATCAAATGGGTCACTGTAGACGTAGACTTTGACGGTAAGCTTCAATGTAATCTTAATAAGCTACCGACGTTCTTTTCAATTGATGATCATATTAGAGACCTTCGTCCTACTATGTCATGGATGTATACGTCCAGCTCAGAAAATGTGTCATTTGTCGACAGACTACTTAGAATTTGTCTGTCTAAATATTTTTGGAAGACAATATTTCATTTACGCAACTTATAGAGTAATTTTTTTTTGTTTTCCCTTAAAAATTATTATATAATTCTTTACTAAATAAAGCCTTATATTCGATAATTCTCTAAAAAAAAAAACAAAAAAAAAACAAAAAAAAAACAGAAAACGTTATCGTCAGTGCAAAGAGATTTTCGATCTAGCTCTAGACCTAGTTTTACTAGCCAAATATATTATTATTTATTTAATTATAACGGTCAAACTAGAGTTTTTACTAGAGTAGCTAACGAGCTAGTAATTCTTTACGTAGCGATATACATTAACTCTTCAATTTCTGGGAATAACGTTAGAGCTTTTTTGATATCCATGTTACAGCCTCTCCTTGAACTTATTACTAGAATAGAGATATTGTAAAATTAAATTAACTATTAGAACAATAGATCTCTCTTTAATCTCTTAGAAATGTGGAAATATGATCTTTAATTAAAGAAATATATTTTGGAACATATACATATATCATGCTAAAATAAAAACAATATAACATTTCTCGAAGTTATCTTACCGTTATGAATATTTAAATAATTCTGAGTAATGTCTGTGTACACATCATGTGTATCGACGTTAAGATATTCATTTTCATCTGTTTTATAAATTTAAATAAGAACGTAAATATAATATATAACACACACACACACACACATATCATAAATATAAATATAAAAAATATAAATTTCATAAATATAAATATAAACATTTAAAATGTTCATAAATACACTATTCACTTATAGTGTTCTACACATGTTTGATTACCTTCTACTATTACTGGAGGATCTGTAAGTTCTCCTCTGTAATTAAATGCATTATTAGATATTGATTATATTTACTAATTGTAAGGATTGTTTGTGTAGATAATACGACATAATTGCATAGAGTGTGGTTTAGATCTTCTCTTAATTATTTTTCAAAGCATTGTCTCCTTACTAAAACATCATCGTTTTGCCGAATATTGACGTCACTAGGGTGGTCGTCACGAGTGCGGTCAGCTTATCTTATCTTATACAATACAGACGTTACTTCAAAAAAGAAGATGATTACGTCCTACGCGTCATACATTCAGCCATGCATATTTACCAATGTCATCACCTTCTCGGGAGCCGAAAAATATACTCATTGGACTATTCTTTTGTTAAAACATAATAAATTGACCTAATTCCCACTAGTCATTGGTAGTTGACTACTGTGAAATGGTTGTCATACCTGTTTAAGTCATTTTTTCAATACTTTTTAACAAGTATTGAAGTGTAAGATTAAATATTAGAAACAGTCAAACATGTGCTGCATATCTGAACTCAAAGAGATTCTTACGGAAACTATGCTATACTCTACTGTCTTGTTTGTAACGACGACTAAAACAATTCAAACTGTTTTCAAATACATACAAAGATAGAAAACAAAAAAAAATATATGTTTTTAAGCTTAAAAGCTCTCGGGTGTCAACCCCTTATTGGTAACTCTTGTTGCGCACCGCACCGCCCGGTGACGCCACTGATTCAGGATATACTAATTTGTAGCATAAACATAAACATAAGTACTTTAAAAAAAATAAATACAAAAATGTATTCTAGAACTTGAAATCAGTATGATGATGAACCCACTTCATAAATAAACAATCTATATATATAATTATCTTCATCACTCAAAAGTTTGGTTCGAGAAGAAAAAGTATTTCTTCGGATAAAGTTACCCCACGAAAAAAACAAGAGGGGTGGAACAGATAGAATTAACCCGTCAACACAGATAGCTGACTGGTACACTTTAATTTTAATGCATTTAAAAAGTTAATGCATCTGTATAGTCTCTACATTCTACGATATTCACACATTACAATAGTCCCATAAAACTTCCTCAATACATAAATTCATAATTATCAAGTCATGTATCATTATAATAATTACTTACACGTTTTCCTTAGGTTTCAATACAAGTTTTCCTGTAGATATATAACCGGAGTTAATAAGCTAAAAAATATTAAAACATTTAAAAAATTGAAACTGAAAGCCCTTAACCATATACATTTGCTATCTCTAGTACTCATGAAGTAAAAGTTAGTGTTTCTAAAACGTTTACGATGTTGTTATATGGCCAGCACAACGACCAACTGCTTTCCTTTTTTTTAACTATTGTCAGGTACCTATTAGATTCAGGTGGACTCATGGAGGCCATGAAATATCCTGAAATTAGAATCCCAGTTTTCACATTGACTCAAACACTGTACCTATAGCAACCCTAGTCCATTACTAAACAATCATCTCAAACCGTAATGGATTTAACTTTGATATGTATCAAGGATTGAGCTCTTCATCACTCGAGAACTTGCTAATGGAAAAACAAATGTTTACAATGGAGACGAAAAATGTCACAGACACTGTATAAAAAATAGTTTTTAGAGCGTATTTGTTACACATATAGTACGCTCAGAGCACTATGGTCCGATCTCTCTAGTGGATCAGTAGGGATATCTAGGATAAATCTAAGTATTTCGTGCTGCCTTTAGGTGCTTAGCAAATAACTTTGCTGGAGTCGGGATTTGATTCTAAACCCTCTTGTTCGGTGGCCAAGAAATGCATCCTGAGATTTTTCAACAAAGCTTGTTAGATTGAAAGAATATTCGAAAGTAAAAAAAAATAACACGTTGATTTCTATAATTTTAATAAATATTAAAAATAAAATATATAAATAAAACAAACATATGAGACATGCAATAAATAGATACACATATATTTCAAATCTATACTATAAAGGGAAAAGAAAGGCGTATGTATGTGGGTATGTATGTATGAGCCCAATGGAAATTAAAATTGCTTGACCAATTTTGATGAAACTTGGCAGAAATGTTCCCTGGGTACTAACTTAGTCCGTAGTGTATGTATTGTAGCCCTAAAACAAACTTAAGACCCTGAAAAAAAATAAAGTTCACCAACTCTATGAAGACATTATAACTTCAACTATGTAGGTCACAAATCAACTTCTACAGGATGAGAGAATGCAGGGGTCACGCATGCGCAGACATGAAAATCTTTAGATCTAAACTAGCTTTCATTCAATAAAACATAATTTTGTAATTTTACACATGAACATACAAATTAGAGTCTCATCATTTAATTATTTAATGAAAATTGGCCTTCCAATTTGAGTTTACAAAACATTTTTTTTTACATGGAATCGTTCGCTCTAGATCTAGATTCCATATTATAGCCTTAGACGCTTTGACACACTTTTCCATAGCTCGCGCATACCCTTACTCTCGCCGCGTAGTGATACTAATAAAATTAATGTCAGAGGTCATATAATCTCGAATTATAAAGGCATCTTATTAAACTAATAAACTATATATTTTATACAATTTACTTTCCGTTGTGTTTTTATTGTATTTTACCGTAAAACTACCCATAAGTTTTATTGTAAGTCTTTATTTTCAATTTACCTTTTTTCTATCATATTTACTTATGTGCATTTAGACCTCTTGACAACATTGCTACACATATACATTTACCGTGTTGACAAAATTTCTCATTCATTACCGCGCACCAAGAGGTCACGCATGCGCTATAAATGTGAATGACTTTAGCGACCTACATACTAATTTAGATCTAGGTCAACTATGGAACTATACTCACACAAACTTGAATTGTTTATTTATATAATTGACTAGATTACGATGGCATCCACATTTTTTTAGAGTCTAGATCTGTTACCTACCTGTTACCTATCCCTTAGTCTGGTGGACCGTTGGGGCGCCAGGCAAGACCTGTGGACCATCTTTCTCCATTCATCTCTATCCTTTGCCCTGTTTAAAACCTCTTTCAATGGTAGGCCTGTCCATTCTTTGATGTTGTCTTCCCACCGCTTTTTCTGTCTGCCTCTTCTTCTTTTTCCTGGTACTGTTCCCTGGAGGATGGTCTTTGCGAGTCCCGAAGATCTTGTTACATGGCCATACATTTTGAGCTTTCGTTTCTTCACAGTATTTAGCAGGTCATCATGGGGTCCGATCGCTGCAGTAACCCTGTCTCTAATCTCTTGATTTGTGATGCGGTCTTTAAATGTGATGCCTAGGATCCTTCTGTAGCATCTCATTTCCATTGCTAGGATCCTCCTCTCTAGCTCTGCAGTCAGTGTCCAAGACTCACAAGCATATAGAAATGTGGCCATGACCAGGGAGCGCATCAGTCTGATTTTGGTGCCGAGGGATAAGCCTTTGTCTTTCCATATCAACTTGAGTTTAGAAAGGGCCGCTGTGGACTGTGCTATACGAACCATTAGTTCGGGCTTTGTTCCCTCATCCGAGACAATAGCTCCGAGGTATTTAAAGCTGTTAACGCTAGTTAGCTTTTCGCCTCCAATACTGATGGCCTTTGTAAAGCCCTGTTGACTATTGGTCATAATTTGGGTTTTTTCTGCATTAATTTGCATGCCATAAGCTGTTGAAGTCTTGTCAATGCGCATCACTAGGTCGGCTAGTTCCTCTTCTGTCCATGCTATGCCATCAATGTCATCTGCGAAGCGCAAGTTTGTAACTTTTCTTCCTCCAATGCTTACAGTACCTTCAAATCCTTCGAGAGCATCTTCCATTATTCTTTCAAGGAAGATATTGAAGAGTGTTGGTGAAAGGAGGCAGCCCTGTCTTACTCCAACTGTGGTTTTGAACCATTCCCCAATATTGTTGTTGAAGTACACCGCACTGGTGGCATCCTTGTATAGGTTCTGGATAACTTTGGTTATGTTTGTGTTAATGTTATATTTTTCCATTGTCGCCCAGAGTGCCCCATGCAATACTCGATCAAAAGCTTTCTTGAAATCAATAAAGACATGAAAAAGATTCTCTTGGTGTTGGAGATATTTTTCACAGAGTATTCTGAGGTTTAGGATTTGCTCTGTTGTGCTGCGACCATGTCTAAAACCCGCCTGTTCTTCAGATATGATTTTGTCTGCTATCGGTTTTAGTCGATTTAATATAATTTTTAACAGCACTTTGCTGGGATGGCTTATGAGGCTGATGGTGCGATAGTGTTGACATAGTTGTAAATTGCCTTTCTTTGGAAGAGTGATGATGAGTGACTGGGTCCAGGGTTTGGGCCATTCTCCTGATTGCCAGATCTTGTTGCAAATTGTATAGAGTGCGTTTATCATGGTTTCTCCTCCCGCTTGTAGAAGTTCACCAGGAATGTTGTCAACTCCGGCCGATTTTCCCTTTTTCAGGGCTTTTACTGCTGCTGCTACTTCCGAGCGAAGAATCGGATAGTCGTCCATGTTGGAAACTGTCGGGACATTTAGTATCTCTGTATCTCCTGAGATTTCGAAGTTATACAGTTCTGAACACTATTCCGTCCATCTTTTTAACACATCTTTTTCCTCAGTTAGGCACCTATTGTTTTTGTCTTGTATTGTGTTGGTTCTTCCATGCTTTGAGGTAGTGAGGTCCTTCACTAGTTGGTACGCTTTTTTACTGTCATTCCTGTTAAGTCCCAGTTCGATTTCTTTGCATTTGTTCTCTATCCACTTTTCCTTCGCTTCTTTCATACCCTTTCTAATCCGTTTGTTGACGCTTTTGTATTCGAGGTCATATTTTGGGTCAGACAACTTTTTCCCTTTAAGCTCCCGTCTTTCGTCACAGAGTTGGAGTATATCCTCTGTTACCCAGGGTTTTTTGGGCGGGCGGAGCTTCCCTAGTATTTCCCGGGCTGTTTCTGTGACTGCTGTGTTTAGCATATCAACTTGTGTGTTGATATCCTGGTCATTGTCCAGGATATTGAGGGCTGCAAAGCGTCCTCCTATTTGTGCCTCGAATATGGCGGCTACTTTGGGGTCTTTCAGCTTGTCCAGGTCTAATTTTATCCTGGTAGGTCCTTGTTTTATTACCTTTTTTAGGTGTAGTTTGAAGGTCATCATAACAAGGTCATGGTCGCTTCCAATGTCAGCTCCAGGAAAACTTCTTGTTTTGGCTGTATGGATGCTTGTCTTAAAACGCTGTTGCACCATGATATAGTCGATCTGGTTGTGGTGTTCTCCATTAGGACTGTGCCATGTGGATATACGTGATTTTTTGTGGCATCCTAGTGTGTTAGCCAGTACGAGATTGTTGTATTCCGCAAATTCTAGCAAGCGCTGACCTCGTTCGTTAGTTGTGTGGTTACTGTATCTTCCACATGTGCCTTTCCAAGTTTGGTAGGAGTCGCTTCCTACTTTGGCATTCCAGTCTCCTTGTACCACAAGGATGTCCTTTTTCGGGACCTTATTGACCATTTCCTGTAATTGCTCATAAAACTCTTCTACTGCCTCATCGTCGTATGTTGATGTAGGAACGTATACTTGAATGATGGTGATATTAAAGGGTGATGCCTTTAAGCGTATGGAAATAAGTCGACTGGAAATAGGGTAACAGCTCACAACGCAGTTGCTGTAGTTCCTGTGTACAAGGAATCCTACTCCTTGTTCATGAACATCATGAAGTCCACTGTAGATCACTAGATCTATATCTACATAAAATTAAACTAACAATGTTATAGTAACAGTTACATTCACGCGTTTGCTTTATTTATAAACTATATTTTATTGCTTTTTTTTGTCACCAAGGCGACGCGTCAAGGGGTCATGAACTTACAGAGCTACAAAAAAAAAAATAAAAAAAATAGATGTTGACCAATAAATTGAGTAATTATGCTCAATTTTCGCGTTATTTTTTTTTTTAATTTAAATCAGTGAGAGATGATGATATACAGATAGCGATAAACAATCTCTAAATTTAAAAAAAAGGTCAAAATCTATTAGATGACGTAGAAACTGGAAGATGCAACAACACAAAAAAGCTGTATGTTAGATTCTTAGAAAACGATACAATGATCAATTGTGTTTTGTTTTCTTTTTTATTGTTAAATCTCATGAAGCAAAGACGAGGATACCCAATTTAGATCCACTTAGAGAAGCAGCTCTGGCATATGTGTATGTCATGTAACAGAACACGGAGTTTGACTTTTGTGTACACATCATACGGATAGTCTGATTCACTTTATCTGTTGGGATACTTCAGCACAATATGAACCAGGCATTCGATCTGATTACTTAAACACAGTATTAAGCGAAGCATTTACTACACTGAATAAAGTTTCTTTAACAATGGGAGAAACAGATCCGAACAGAAAGTTAAAATCACTTAACAAAATAAAAGGTTAAAATTTTCATAGACAATCTTTTTTATTACTAGATAATTCAATTTATTTTTTAATTAATCATTTTTTTTGTTTACGTCATTATTGATTATTCAAACGGAATAAATGCTTGCTATTTGTAGAAAAAAAAAACAGAGCAAAGCCGGGTAAAATTTAGCTTGTAATACATAAAGTAATGTTCCCTTTTCAGAATTTGTGATCTATGCGGCAGAAGATGTATAGGTCATCTGCTTCTTTGGCCCACGGTAAACGAGGGTGTCAAGTAGTCAGCATAACGACCAACCGCCTTTACTTTTTCCCACTAATGTCAGGTACCCATTAGAGCTGAGAGGACTCAAAGGGGCGACCTAACGATCACGTAAGTAAAAATATCAGTCTTCACTAGGATTCAAAGCCGGTACACAGGTTCGAAAGCCAAACGGCTCTAACAATGTCCCTGTAAATAAATAGTTAATGTTTATAGTTCGGAAAAGAATTATTGGCTTGTCGCTATACTTGGAAAAACTGTGGCTTCATTGTTACAAAGGACCAGACAATCTTTACTTTGAATGTATAAACTTCTTTCGGTATTTTCTTAAAACAATTCTATTCATTAAATAATTTTATAAATTAAAGTTCAGGAAAATATTGCGCATCGTCTTTATATCTCGCTTAATTAACCAGGATTATTTTCTAGATGGGGGGGGGTAGGGAATGGTCTGGTCGGCAACGAGCGCGCCGACATTTTAGCATAAACCACGGTCAATAAGGCACTTGTAAATTATGCTTTCAAGCAGGAACCCGATAGCTGAAACTGTGTGATGATAGAATAGCGCTTCGAATAAGGGCCATGGAAGTGAATGTAGTTCAGACCGAAAGTACGCGGTTGCAACTTAATCGTGCGCAGCCGTCCTAGCCCAGCTCCAAGTCGTTCACGGTTCAGTTGGTGTTAACTTGCGGTAGTTTCGAGAACGCTACGTCACGCGGAGTCGCCACTTCATGGAGGCCTATGAGACAGTAAACCACATTCTTTATGATTGTCACGCTTTGCATGAAGAACGTTTGACCACAAGATATGAGAGAGATAACTGGTCCATTGGCAGCGTCGGGGTTGTCCTTGTACTTGACATTCACTGCCCGCTTTTTTTCAATGTGCTCTAAGGAAGGTGGGATAAGGCGGGGTAAAAATTGTTCCTAGATCTGTAATCTGTATGTAAGATATATTTCATTGATTAGTAAGTAAGAACTAAATAATCTCTCTATAAGCTGTATAAAGCATGTATTGTCTAATTTTTAAGCAGGGAATATATACAGTTTTCTTTTTTTTTACTATGTAATATTATATTTGTGGAGACAGTAATTAATCAGGTGTGAACATTATTGTATTGTTTTTTTTTCTTAAATTATTTTTTTTTTAAGTTTTAGTACTTTTACATTAGAGTGCGTGGTGGCTGAGCGGTAAAGCGCTTGGCTTCCGTACTGGAGGTCCCGGGTTCGAATCCTGGTGAAGACTGGGATTTTTATTTCGGGATTTTCGGGCGCCCTTGAGTCCACCCAGCTATAATGGGTACCTGACATTAGTTGGGGAAAAATAAAGGCGGTTGGTCGTTGTGCTGGCCACATGACACCCTCGTTAACCGTAGGCCACAGAATCAGATGACCTTTACATCATCTGCCCTATAGACCACAAGGTCTGAAAGGGGAACTTTACTTTTACTTTTACATTACAAAGACCTACCTTTGACTTTCAAGACTATAAGGCAAATTATAATGGCTAATACTGCTCCTGAAATTGAAGATACTGCTGCGACAATAATAGTTTGTTGAGGTAGACTTTCACTATTCATAGTCACTGTAATGTAAAAAGAAAACAAAAACTATGTCAGGTTTATAAACCTAATATAAAAAAACAACAACAACAATTGATGAATATTTTTACTAGACAAACTACACTTAACTACTCCCTTTCTCGGATCAAGATGAAATTTCAAACAATTAACTAAACCTAAAAAAAAAACATAAATCAATTAAAAAAAGCTAATTAGTCAAATAATTATTGGTAATTAATTGTCTCCTTTGATATTAAAGAAGCGAAATAGCTTCTACATTTTAAAGATATGTATTTGTAAGTCTTCAGTTGTTTCCTGTTATGTTTTTTTTTAAAGATGTTCTTTATGTTTTACTTTTTTTTAAAAAGTATTGGTTTTCTTGTTTGATATTTAAAGGAAACTAAACAAAAAAAAAAAAAAAAAAAAAACAGCGAAAGCCAATACAGGCTGCAAGTAATACATAAAATCACTTATACATATAAAATAGAAATATATCAACATGAAAAGTGTTTAAAATATTTGCAAAGAAATCTTAGCACCATAAACTTACACGTTGCAAAACATTAGAAACATTTCAAGAAAACTGGAGCTCCATCAAATAATATAATACTTTCACACGATAAAATATCACATTCAAGGCTTTTACCTTTAACTGTGGAGTAGCTAGGGTTGGGAAAAGAGAGGGAGAATTTGTAAATCTACTCGAACCTCCACTTGAGAGAGGCCCCCTATTAAATGAGTATTTGATTTTTTTTTTTTTTACACTAAATATAAAATATTACAAAATTGTTAATATAATTGTGCCCTTTGATAGTAAACGTTATGTTACAAATTAAGAACATCGAACATACTTTGTTGACAAGCGCCGTCCGTTGCGTTGCACTCCTTATTGATACAGTGGGCAGAACAATTGAGAGAGCAGTTTCTTCCGTAATTGCCTTTGTCACAAGCTTGAAAAGAGATTCAGAAGTTCTTCACTATTCACATTGAATATAAATATGAATGCACTATGCTTACTAGTGCTAGATTTTTTATCTCTCATGTAACAAGCATTTTTTAATCGAAATATAGAAAAATAAATGATAAAAACATCTCTAGACATTCAAAACACGTTCAATAATAAATATCAAGTTTGTAAAACGATTTATTTATAAAAAAAACTAGCAACATACAAAAAAAAAATACTAAATAAGTGAGGGGTGTAAGAACATAATATTATTTGTTGGGGTGAATTAAAGTTTGAAAAACACTGGTTGAAAATGAATTACATTGTATCAATTCTTTTGGTGGCAATGTGTTTAAACGCTGTCTTCCAATCCTGGGGTTTTGATTTCTAATTTTGTAGAATACTTAGATTTGAATTTCGTGATTTTAAGGCGCTCTTGAGTCCTAACATAAGTTGGCCAAAGAAACAGATGACATCAACATCATGTGACCTAAAGATCTTAAGGTCTGAAAGGCATTGAATTCTAAAAACTAATCTATTTGTTTTATTTCATTTATCTTACCCAGTGTACAGTCGTATTTTAGCCCGATATATTCTTAATCATTGCGAGTACGCCATAGGAATGGAGGGCCTGTTGATGAAAGAGATTCATGTCAAGGCGAAAAAGATAGAGAGGAATGAGGAATGGAGGAAAACGGTTGATAGGTCATGCGTGGTGACCCAGGTGTTAGTGACCCAAAATAATTTTCCAATACTTAATTGTTTTATTTCATTGATTTCAATTACCTCAATGTATTATTGTTTTTTCTTATAGGCAAAAGACACGAATGGAGAAAGGCGGTCAACAAATGTAAAAAGAAATCGGTGAAGGTGAAAATGATATTCATATACGTTTGAAAAAAAATACCTTGAGTGCAGTCGGGCAGCTGGTAACCAGCTTTACACCCTCCATTGCATTCTCCATTTGTAGCCGTACTTGTCTTATTCAAACAATTGACACTACAGTTGCGAATGCAGTTGACTCCGAAGTTCTCTGTTAAACAATATAAGTACAAAACACACATTTCATTTGTTAAAAATTAATAAGGATGATCTATTTTTTTCTGAAGTAAATTTAACAAGTGTTTTCATTTTTTTAAAAAAAGTACATACCTATAGTACATAATGGTGCGTCACTAGAGCCAAGGAACCCTTGGTCACACTGTCCAGTTCTACTGTCACAAGATTGATTAATGCATTTTGGACTGCAATCATTGTCACAATTGATTCCCCATTTCTTTTTACTACAAACTAAATAAAAAGAAAAATTGTATTAAATAGATTTGTTTACCAATATTAGTCGTGAATTACAACATAAAATATAAAAAAAAAAACGTTCATAACCTTTGTCATCACAGTTCATGCTGATAACATTTATTATCACATTTTAAAGCGTAGTCTTTTGTTAAACACTATTCAAGTGTCTAGTGAAAAGTGTGCGATTTAAGTCTAAAAAGACATTAGCTAATTCTTGTTAGTTTTTATTCAATCGTCTTTAGGAATATTCAAATGTAAAGTGAAGTTCGCTAATTTGTGTGTACCCATTAACAATTCAAACGAACCTTGAGTACAGTCTGGTGGGTTACCAAATCCAGCACAAACAGTATTACACGCTCCATTGTCTCTATTGCAACTCGTAGGACATGAATTACTACAGTTTCTAGTACAAGGAAGGCTCCATTTTCCTGGTGGACATTCTAGAGAACAGAAAAATAAACATATATATGTTTAAAACATAAATTACGTATATCATTTTATCTACAGGCTCGTAACAAAGATGTAATTCTCAACACAAACACGATCTTCCAATAATCATGTCATGCAGCGATAAGCCTCAAGGTCACTTTATTTGTTTTTGTGTGCTCACAAGAAACAGGATTTTTGCATGTCGAGAATCAAAAATTTTAAATATCCAATGTAGTTATATAAGCTTGCATCTTCCAACTAGAACAATTAGTCAACAAATTGCAAGCTTCATGTTCAGTTGTTTTTTTTTTTTAAATCTATTTTTGTAAACCTTTTATTAAAGTTAAGTTATACCATGAGTTAATAGCGTGAGTTCAATTATTACTAAGCTTATATCAAATCAGTTTATATGTCTGTTTGGTCAAAAGATTTTAAACGTTTTTTTCACAAACCCAATCTCGGATCAGGTTGAAATTTAGAACACTTTTTTCTTGTATCTGACAAAACAAGAATCATTTATTTATAATATAGAGGACTGTGAGGAAAGCTATAAACAATACATCTACACTGACGGATGAGATCCTTCTGTATTTAGATAAATGTGGGAAAGTCAATTTTCTGAAACTAACTTTCTTGCCTACCTGTAGACCAAAAAAGTTGAATTAAATACGTGTGATCTATATAAAGAGAGACCTCAAAATATTTTTAAATACACCTACTGAAATTCATTCACAAGCGGTCTCCCCCAACATGGTTATAAAGTCGTGAGGTTTCTTTGGAGACAGTGTAAATACATTTGCTATACTTATTTGTACTTTATTAGGAACTAGTCGACCGGCGGCATAGCATACGCCGCTATTTTCCCGGGCAGGCCTTAGGCACTACAACATATGTGACCACAGTGGGTCCCGCACTTTCATTGGACCCGTGTTAATTTTTTAGGTATATAAATGATTAAATCAAGTTACATGAAGTTAATTCCTTTTTTCCAGTGTATATTTATGTCTATGCTATTTTATGAATAAAAATAGTGCGTATTTGGACACACCATATCAATTTACACCATGCTGCGCCATGGGATCTTCCCATTTACTTGTTATAAGTGAATTAATGAATAAAAAATACTACAACATATGCGACCATAATGGGTCCCGAACTTTCTTTGGACCCGTGCTAATTTTTAGGTGTATAAATTATGAAATTGAACCATTTTATAGAACATAACAGATTTCCCGCGGCCTTTTGATTTACCAGGAGCCCCTTGGAAATCTCCTGAAATGTTATTAAATGCTATGCCGCCGGTCGAAAAAGTCCTGGAAATTTCCGGACATTATTAAAATCGTTTTAAAGTAAAAAAAAAAAAAAAAATCATTTTGTGAATGAAAATAGTGCGGATTTTGGATATATTATTTCTCATGCACATCATGCTTCGCCATGGGATCTTCCCATTTGCTTGTTATAAGTAAAGTGAATGCGTGAATTCATGAATGAAAAATACTATGAATGAAGCTAAAAAAAATGGCTAATTGACCTTAATTTACGCGATATTAAGAATATAGCTGCACTCATGCAACAATGCTTTAGAAAAAAAAATTTGAATGTTAATTTGATTAAATGGACTATAATTAGTATGTTCATGTGCTAAAGCATAAAACTATATATGTGCGAAGAGAATTTCTATAATATTCTTAGAGTTGAATTCGAGTTTTAGATCTAGATCTAGGTCTAGGAATAGAGAGATGAGTTACTTTTCGTAATCATATCTAATGAACGAATGTGCGTAATTGAAGTACTTTCTAAAGCGAAACCTGAGAGAAGACTCTATCTGTGTATATTGTTGTTGTTCTAGTTTCAATATTCTAACGACACAATAATGTGGAAATACTTTTAATATTATGACAATAATCTTAGAAGAAGAGATAATTATATAAACACCACTTTCATTCACAAAATAGTGTGGATTGGGATGCACCAACTTCTATTCACACCGCGTGCGTACGCCATGGGATCTTCCCTATTTACTTGTTGTTGCATGTTGTTGCACGTTTGACCTCTTACTTTGAGAAATAATATATAAATATGTGTGTACACAACCATGTTTACCTCGGCAACGGCTTGGTTGCATTATTACTTAGTTGTGCATAATAATTGTATTATAATTATTTTAATATTTTATGATAATCCTTATGTTAAGTTTTATAAGGTTTCGAAAAGTCTTTCATCTTCTCACCCTGGTCGTTGTTGGTAGTACGCGTCTACTTGACTAGACCTGCAGCATCTACAACTACTAGATCTGCACTGTCGTCTTCTGACAGATCCCCAACCACTATTGTAACCGGAGGCAATCACAGCTGATTAACCCCTTCCTATCTATCAGCGAAAATATATCTCAGGAGACCATTAATAATTCCCTACTGTCTAGTGTCCATAAGTAAACCTTCATGCACTGTCTTCATAGTAGGATTAATCATGTAAACAACGGTCAAGTGTTCTGTTTGGTTCGTATGTCTCTGTAAAGAGCAAGACCCCAACATGCACCAGTTCTGTTTCAAGACTAGTCGTATATTCGAATGTGGTTCTGAGTACCCTGCAATTGTAAAGGATGTGTTCTACTGGTCTAGTACCTATAGAGTATTGTCCAGTGTCACATTACCTACTGCCCTAAAGCTACAGCTCACTTCTCACTGCTTAGAGCCTATCCTTTCAATCATTGCTGCAGAAAACAAAATAGTGCGATCAAGCAAGAGAGAAATAGATAACCGATAGATCATCCTGCACTTATTACGCAGATGTCCAGTCGCCAACCAAACAGCAATGTGACAAGATGAAAAAATGTGTTTAGAAAAAAAAAACAACGTCCAACCCAATCCCAAAGTTCTGGTTCATCTAGTGGTGATGTGATTGATCTATCTTATTGTAGAATTTGTACGAAGAAATAATTTTAAACTTTCTTTATAGTTTCTTTGACGATCTAATAATAAATAGTAAAATCTCTTTTCAAATTCTTATAGACAAGTTTTTTTATATAAATATGATATTTATACGTAGATCTACTCTTACTTTAACTATGTTGGTTTCAAGTAAAAATATAACTTTTAAAACAATGTTTTGTTAACAGTATTTTTATTCCAGTTACTAGCTTAGAGTCATATTTCAATACTTACCACCGAAAGCCTCCACCTCACACAATGTGAGGAATGGACCATTATGAATTGTTACTTTTGTTTCACCTATTGACAATGATTTTATGGGCGTAGTAGCGTCTCCACTTATGTAATAGATTTCTTGAACTTTCTCATAAAGATCTTTAAAATTATCAACTGAGTTTTTTTTCTCATCGAATGACATAAGACGAAACCCCTGAAGACGTAGACCAACTTCTCCAGCTAAAAAAAGGAAAATAAGGAAAAAATGTATCTGACACTACGAGCAGTGGCGTAGCTAGGGTATGGGACGAGGTTGGAGAATTTGAAAACTACTCCATCACCCAATTGAGAAGACCCCCCCCCCCCATTTTTTCTGTTACATTTAACATTAAATACTTTGCAAAATACAAGAAGTCACCCCGGGCAATCAAACGATGGAAAATTTCTAGCTACGCCCATGACTAAAAGATGTAAAAAAATAAATAAAAATGTACATTGCGCCTAACACATAAATATAATACTAAAATTATACCTTGGATGAACACACTAAAAGTTGTTACCTAAATCATTGTCATTGGCGTAGCTTGGGAGGGAGAAGGAGGGGGGAGAATGTGAAAATCCCCACTGGCCCGCCTATTGATGGCAAATTCCTTGCTACGCTACTGATCACTCTTACCTCTGTTGTATACGATGAACTGGTTAACAACATATAAACTATTGAATATCAAGCTAAAGTAGGGATTTGTGTCATTAGGGCTAGTAAGTGAGCATGAGTTATATCCAAACTCTTGATTTTTATTTCCATCCACTACTAAATCCGACGAATAATATTCGTAGGTGGAACTTTGTGTTGTTGTTTGTTTATATGCTACATTTCGGCCTGTAGATTATAAATAAGAAAAAAAAAAGATTAATATTTGTCCAACTAAATCAACTTTAGAAGTTATTAATTAAACATTAGTCTAATATCTGGTTAATTGCATAATTTAAAATAAAAAAGAGTTTAGACCTCAGGAGATTAATTACGTTTGATTTTAAAGAAAAAGTCGAGATATTGATAGAGACATGTACATAGGGATAGAGACAAACATAGAGAGAATTGAAAGATAGAGAGTTCAACTTTTATTCAAGTAGAGACAAACATGCATTTACAAAAACAAACCAAAAAAAAACACATAATCATACGCTGAAATACACAGAGATGATGTAAATGACATCCTACTGAAAAGGAGAGCACGAGATAATGAGAAGGGAATATTTGCTATTATAAGAGAATGACTTTGTTTTAAATAAGAGCACATAAAAGAGAGAGAGAGAGAGAGAGAGAAAGAGACAAAGAAATAGAGGGACCAAGAAAGTGAGAGGCAGAGAGACAGAGAGACATGAAGAAAAAAAGAGACAGAGAGGAGTAAGAGAGAAAGAGAGGCAGAGAGAGATATAGAAGAAGAGAAATACACAGAGAGATAGATATACTCAGAGTGAATCACAGAGAAAACATAGACAGAGAGAAAGCGAGAGAGGGACAGATAGAGACAAAGAAAGACAGAGACAGAGAGAGAATAAGAGAGAAAGCTTGTTACATAGAGACAGTGAAAGGCAGAGAGTGACAGTGAGAGAGAGACAGAGAGAAAGAGATAGACAAATAGAGAGAGAGAGAGAGAGCTACAGAGAGAGAGAGACAGTGAAAGAGACAGTGAAAGAGAGAGACATACAGAGAGAGAGAAGGGGAGGTTTTTCTTTTTTTTATTTTTTATTTTTGAACAGTCGAAAGTCATAAGTCTATTACAAAAAAAAAAAAAAAAGCTTAGTATAAATCACGTTACTTTAAAAGGAAGGTAAAATAATAAAATGTTTTTTTAACTACCTCCGTTAATATAAAGAGAACATAAAGATGTGAAGTTTCCAACTATTTTCAATGAGGTTGATTCCACATTATCTTCACATCTTATGTCCATTGTCTTGTCATCAAGTTGTGACCATTTCTGATTTTGACACTTCTTTCCACTATCATTGAAGATAATGATGACCGTTGAGAACAGGGCTGAAATATATATTTATATAATATAATTTGTCTTTGAAATTGAACATTAATTATACTGTTCTTCAATTGTTAAACTTATGTATCAAGCAAGACATGCAACCACATCAAGATCTAAATTTTGAATTAGAAAATGTAATTTCGTTATTTAAAAGATAGATTGCGCATACTAGCTCATTCTCCATGACAACAAACTATAGTCTGTAATTAATTCATTTGCTAAGAAGAGATAACTCGTTGGTGGTACTCATAGACATAAATAAATATAGACTGGCCAATAAGAGTGTTTTATGAAATAAAAATGTGTGAATTCCATTTATGTGTACTTTATTTTATGTCTATAAATTTTGTTTAATCTCTAAGACTGAAGCTCATGCAATTCTTAATATTTTCATAATTTGGAAATCCGAATTCAATAGATATACATGTTTTCAAGTTACATGAAGTTACTTCCTTTTTCCAGTCTATATTTATATATGTCTATGGTGGTACTTAACTTTAAGACTAAACATATGTGTTAATGCTCTTAGTGAAAGAAGCGGTCTACGTAAGTTCAATGTTTGAGTCGCAAGTCATAACTATTATTTTCCCTTGCACAAAAGGACTATTGATTAGTTGAATTTTATACTTATGCAATCGATTATATCTAAACACAATAAAAACAGAGAATATTAGCGTTTAAAAATCCATGCCATGGGTGTGAATTTGCATAATTCAAAAAACAGTAATTTATTTATTTATTTTGATGCAATTTAATGTAAGCGTTTTTCTAACTATTTATAATTCCTTTATATGGTGCATGATGACCCATAACAAACATAGGCAATAAGTACAACTATTCTATAAAGTAAACTTTCCCTATCAGACCTTTCAATCTATAGGGAAGATGTTGTTAAGGTCATGTGTTTGTTTTGCTAAGGGTTGACGAGCAGGTAGTCAGGTAACCATTAGAGTTGGGGCACCCTAGGAATCCCGAAATTTAAAATTCCAGTCTCAGATTTGGAAGCCAAGCGCTTAAACACCCAACCAACGACCTCCCCTGGCTACTCTGCAGCTGTAATAAATAATGTTAGACATCAACTTTTGAGTAAAATATGTTTACTGTCTACTATATAATTAAAATACGACGCCAAGGACACGAGAAATTCCAATGTTTACTTACATTTGTCATTAGAAACCATTCTCACCCCTATCACATGATAGGCATGTCGCCAAATCACAGTTACTTCTTGAAAGTTTGTATCATTGTTACACGTACTGTCATCTCTATCAGTTAACCAGGGCCTTGAATCTGTTGTAGCATTTGGGATCGTTAGTAGATCTCCTAAATATCAAAAAAATCCTGTTCTTAAAAATCAAAAGATATACAAAGAAACAGATTACTGTTTTTTTTTGTTTGTTTGTTTTTTTTTTGTTGTAATGTGGGGCAGATGATTTTAAAGGTTTACTTGGTCAATTGATAGCATGGGGTCATGTTGCCAGCACAATGACCAATGGCTTTTACTTTCCCCAAATAATGTTAGGATACATTAGAGATTGGTGGACTCAAGGGCGCCCGAAAATCCCGAAATAAAAATCCCAGTCTTCACCAGGATTCGAACCCGGGACCTCTAGTTCGGAAGACAAGCACTTTACCGCTGAAAACACCGTGCCCTCGACCCTGCTAGTATCTTCATAATTAAATGTTCTCTTGATCTATTGAATGTGACTTGTTGTGTGGACGTCTTCATTCGTGCGGTATGCGCGTCGGAATGCCGATCGATTTTCTCTTTTGTCCCGAAGTATACCTAGCATGCTGCCATCCCCCCATAGTCCAGCGGGATTTTATAAATGAAGTAGATTATTTTCAACTTTGAGATATCATCCGAGACATGTAAAAACACTTTTAAAAAATATGTATGCAAAGCTAATTGAATATTTTAAATATTATTACTTTGCACAATCAAAACAAATTCATTTCTAGAATATTTTTTGCAAATATGTGGATTCCGTGGGGGCAACGAGTTTGTGTGTTTCTTTGTTATCATATATATATATTTATGTTAATAAACTTATAATTATTATGTACGTGAAAACTACCCATAGATGTCAGTTGTTATTGTTATACGTGCCTAACAGACGCGTTTTATAAATCTCGAATTCAAAAGCTCAGACATCATTTTTCATTTCCACAACTTTACCATTAAGCGGCTACAGCACTGCAGATAACTGTAAATATTTCAATTATAAAACTTCTATTTGCCATTGTTTTTAAGATGATATCGCAGTAAATCTTATCATGCATTAAAATTAGTTTGAAAAAAAATACTACCATAAATTTTAAGCTTACAGTTTTACAAAAAAGCTGAGCAATACATAAATCTAGTATCAAGCAGTTAAAATACTTTTAAGTAGTCGTAGTCTCTTCCAAACTTACGAGCCGACCCGCGGCGTGGCATACGTTTCTTCTTTTATTTTTGAGCCTCGCTCTCTCTCGCTAATGTTACGTGTGGTAACTCTAGTCCAACTTGCAGAAACAAAAGAGTTATCTTTCTATGACTTTTTCATCGTGGTGTCAGGCATGATTGGGCCATGAAAAGAATTATATAAATAGATTCTTCTCGTTATAAGATAATTAGTAAAATGAAATAAGAATACTCACTGTACTGACACCTAGCTCCGAACCAACCAGAATCGCACTTAGCGTTGTCGGAACAACGTCCATCTAAACCAAAACATGAGTTGTTACAATGACATTGGTAGGCACAGAAATCACCTTTACCGCACAAAGCGTCTATTTCTAAGAATAGAAGAAATTATTAGATGACTAATCTGTTTAAAGATAGTTATCTTTTTTTTTCTTCCTTATTAAAAAAAAAAAAAAAACAACTAAGAAATTATAAATTAAAAAACAAAATACTTTTTTCTTACTTACCTTGCGTGATTGTTGTCCTATACATTAAGGCTGCAATCAGTGACGAAATGTAGACACGAAACCTCATTTTACTTTGATTTTTTTTTAATTTGTATTATTAAAAAAATCAACTTGCGTAGAAGTTTTTTTTCCCAAATTTTACGCAGAATTTTTTTCTGTAATGTCAATTTTACACAATATATATCTTTTCAATAGTCAATAAAAACGTAAACTTTATTTTCTGAAACGATCACAAACTTATAAAGTTTTTCAATGTAGAAGCAGAAAGTAAAATGATTCGCTTATAGCCTCGAGGTGGAAGACACTATGCAGTTGAGATCCCTACAACTAAAAGGGAACACATATTTAGTATTTAGAAGAGAAATAAGGGAAACATTTAAAACATTACTTTAAACAAGATAATAATTCCATCTTCCAACCACTTGTATAGAATTTTTATTTCATAACTAATGATTTTTAGATTTAAAAAAAACAAAAAAAAAAAACAAAACATTTTTTTTTACCCCTTGAACTAGTCAGGTCCTCTCAATTAGAACTAGGCCAGAAAAATGTAAAGATTCCTTTACCCCACTTACGTTCAGGGTGTCTCCATGTCATTATCCATCACCGAGTATGACATATAATCCTAGCTCATAAAACCCTGGTCTTCTGTGTGTGTGTGTGCTTATAAAACCTGTGTAAATGATATTCGTGCTTGCGTTACTATTTTAATTGTTATAGAAGTAATACCGAGACGGACTATTGCAGTCAAACGGAATTTGCATTTGTTTGAACCTATAAAATTATATACTGTCTTATTTCATCATGCCTAGCATTTTATAGAATGACCGAAATTGTAGGCAAAGTGAACAATATTTTATTTCCTACTTTACCTAGGCAATGTATATAATGACTAAAATTGTTTCAGTCATTGTATGAAATATTGGTTTAACTCTTTCTTTGCTAATTGACGATACCATCGTTGACTGGACATGACTAAATTAAATTAATGTTTTATTTTATGAATTACATTTTGTGTTATATATAAAAAGTACATATTTCCCTTTAATTCTATATCAAATAAAACATTTTTGATTAAAAAATGAGAAAACTATTGAAAGTAATCATATCAGGGTAGTAAAATAGTGATAAGCAAAATGAAAAATTAAGTTGAAATGTAAAATAAACAAGATTACAAAGAGAGTTTGTGTAATACACAAACTCAGAGGCGGCCCCCGT
>JADKLZ010000130.1:9213301-9229181 GCA_021533235.1 Biomphalaria straminea
TCTTACAGCCATTTTGAAATAGACTCTAGATCTTACAGCCATTTTGATATATACTCTAGAAACTACACCGTTTTGGAAATATGATATAGATCATGTATATGTGTAATCGGCTAAGTAGGCATAAAATGCATAATATATTAGACATTTTAAATTTCATTTTAGGTTCTTATAAAATCTTTTTTTTTTCATTAAGGTTAGAAATTCATGTCGTAATTTGTCAGTTTCTTAAATTTCTGCTATAACAAATCAGTAAAAAATCAGCATGTTTTTAAAAATATATGTGATTATAATTTCTTATTTTATCTTTGTAAATACTTCTGAAGCATGTGGAGCAGGGACCTGGGGCTTAAATTGCGCTAAGACATGCAGTAAGAAATGTATCAACTCATCATGTGACAGAGTAACTGGACTGTGTCACCGAGGATGCTTTGGATACAGTGATCCACCTGAATGCAACACCGGTAGGTGCATGCTAAACTTTACATTTAATTTGTATTCATCTTTTAAACAGTAGAGAGTCTAGTCGAGGCATTGTTATAGTCAAATAAATAGATATATATTACCTTTGGCATGGTTGGAGTGCAGAAACAGTAGAATGTTTCCAATGACAAAATTGCATAGAGATGGACGAGAGAAGAGATATGGAATGGTGCGATTGTCGAATGGTACTAACGCATGTAAGCCTACTGGACGGAAGTGACATCAGAGGGATGGAAGCCAAAAAAATGATGTAACATATACAAATATTAAAATCAAAGGAAGTATTTATTCTTCAACACATGATAAAACTACTCACATAAATTTCAAGCTTACAGAAGCGTTTTTTGTGTTGATTTAATTTAAAGGTCTATTGAGTGCCTTGCGGGAGTGAAATTTAATTTTTCTTGTATTAACCAGAGTGTGGAAGAGGATTCTGGGGTTTGAATTGCAACAATAAATGCAATAACAGTTGTATTGACTCATCATGTGACGCTATAACTGGATGGTGTGACAGAGGATGCGTTGGCCACAGTGATCCTCCTTACTGCACGTTACGTAAGTTGAGAATATTTTCTTTTATATATATATATATATGCAAGCACATACACACACATTAACAAATTCCATTACCACTACAGTTACAACTGTATTTAAGAAATATTTTCGCTTAAAGACTTAAGGTTTGTTGTTATGCATTTCACATTGAAATAATTAAATACATCGAAAATGCTCTCTAGACTCGTAGAAGAAATGTTTATTCCAAAGTCTAGTTTTTTTTTCTTCTATGGGTTTCCAACATAATTATTTTGGCTTATCGAGGGTGGCTGAGAACTTACATACTTGGCTTCCGAACCAGAGGTCCTGTGTTCGAAATTTGATGAAGACATAGATTTAAAATCTACGAATTTTTAAAGCGCTCCAGAGTCCACCCATCTCTAATGGGCACCTGACTTTGGTTTGTGAAAATAAAAACGTTTTTTTTTTCGTTAAACCTGGCCACATGTCACCCTGCTCGTTAACCGTTGGCCAAACATCATCTTCCCTATCACTCACAAGGGGAAATTGATTAATATTATTAGACAGTAGGTATTTGACTATTGAGATGACTACATCGTTGGTGATAGAGACCCATCTGTGGCACATTCAGCATTAACGTAAATGTTATATATCAGATTGAAATGAGTGTTTAGTGACCAGTGTTTACGTTTAATGTTTAAGGGTACTCACACATAAATACACCCGCACAGTTAACTCAAGCAGCTAGAATATAAGATACTAAGAAATTAAAACACATCATCAAACATGTATACCCGGATACAGGGGCGTAGCTAGGAATTTTCCATCGTTTGGGGGCCCGGTTGGCTTGAACTATTTGGGGGCCCCTGCAATTTGCGTAATATTTATTTTTTTATGTAAAAAAACACTCATTTTGGGCCCCCTCAAAGGGGGCTCGGGGGATTTTCAAATTGTCCCCCTCCTCTCCTACCATAGCTACGCCACTGCCCGGATAAAAACCTTAAACTAGTGCATCTTTGAAACCTTATCTTTGGAATGGTACACTCCTTTCCACTAAATTGGAGTGTATCCTTATTGTGCTTATAGTAATTTTTTATTGGTACACAACCTTTTGAATCGAATTGTTTTTACTTCAAAGTACTCGAGAATAGAGACAGTTTCTCAGAACACACCATTATAAAGATCGCAGCTTCTGCAGGGTCAGCAGCACTGCTCTGTCTCGTTATCTGTCTTATAGTCTTGAAGGTGAAAGGTAAGACTTCGTAAATTAAATAAGCCTAAGCCAAATATAAATGTACGAAATACATTTAAGAAAAAAAAATAGGGACATGGTTATTTATTTCATTTTAAAAAATAATAGTTTTTTTATCTACTAAAAAGTTTATCTTAAAAAGATACTACTTTTAAGTTATCAGTGTTCTATTTAATCTACCGTCCATTAGTTCATTATATTTAATTTCTATTATTTAGTGCCCAAAATATTATGATTCTAGTTTTACATATTATATGTACATTCTGATGTATTAAAATTGACTACGAAAAAATGAATATTTTTGTTTTTTGCAGGAAAAATTTGTTCGCAACGTAAGGAACCCACGTACGTCTCCAGAGTTTGTTTACGCCTTTTTTTCCTGAATTAAATAGAGAGTAGTTATACCATTTCGTTTAAGGCTGCATTTAATACTACTGTTTCTTGAATACTTTTTTGAATATTTATTTTTGTTATAGAAATTTGAAAAACTTCACAAAGCAATATGAATATGTAATTTTTTTTTTCGCAGGCATGAACTTTTACAGCAATCAACGAATAATGGAGGTGAGGAAGGATTGAATTAAAAAAATAAAAAAAGTCATGTTTCATTAAATTTATTAATATCTCTCTATATATAATACTCTTTGCGGTCCAACCATTTGAGACACCACTAAAAGTCATGGAAAGATAACTCATTTATGTTTGCAAGTCGGGCTAGAGTTATCCAACGTAACTTTCTCGCCGGAAAAGAAGAAAACAAAAAGGGGGGGGGGGGAAGAAAACAAGCAATCTTCTCTGTCTTCAGCCGTCACTAATTAGTAAGGCCGTTCTTAACCATTGCAGGGCCTTAAGCGAAATGGATTTCGCTACGCCCAATGTCGGTAGGGATACGGAATAATAAAAATTAAGAGTGCAATAGAAATTAAAATAGAAGTTTACATTTTATTCATTCTTTACTACTTACGGAAATAATTTACGAAACTTGCGTGTAGCGAATTTATACAATACTAGACAGATATTACCCGCTGCCCGCGGGTCTTAACTTGCATATTGCTAATGTGGTAACTGATATAGTGCATTAGAAAAAAATAAAGAAAATAATAATGTTATAAATAAAGCGAGTGAGTGAACAAAAAATTCTATGAAAGGAGCTAAAGATAGCTGATTGACCTTAATAACGCGATATTAAGAATATAGTTGCACTCATGTAACAATGCTTTAGAAAAACAAATTTGAATGTTCATTTGATTAAAATATGAAATGAATGGACTATAATTAGTATGTTCATGTGCTAAAGCATAAAACTATCTTTGCTAAGAGAAGTTCTATAATCTTATAGTTGAATTCGAGTTTTAGATCTAGATCTAGGAACAGAGAGATGAGCTAATTTTCGAAATCATGTCTAATGAACGAATGTGCGTAAGGATATCTACATTCGCTGATACAAAGAACGAATTTATGTAAAAATTGCTTTGAAACACACATTTGAAGGTTAATTTTATTAAATAATGAAATCAATTCTTATGTATTTTGAAGTGTCAAAGTAAAAAACTATAAGTGTAACGTGTAGTTCTTAAAATTAGATCTAGATCTAAATCCTTTCGATCTTTTCTCATGTCAATATTGTAAGCAAAGCCTAGATCCTTAAAATAGTATAGCTGTAATAAAGTTGGTCAATTTTATTTTATTTTTTTGAGGGTCTTAAGTTTATTTTAGGGCTACAATACATATACACAGGTCTAAGTTAGTACCCAAGGAACATTTCTGTCAAGTTTTGTCAAGATCGGTGAAACGGTTTTGATTTCTATACGGAGACATACTTACATACAAACATACATACATACGCCTTTCTTTCCCTTTAATATATTAGATATCATAAAATAATAATACCTGCATAGATCGAGCAATAACTATTTTTTTAACTTACAGTACGATTTGCTTGCTCTTACCAATGAATAAGTGTATTCAGTCTAATATGATAATAATATTATTTCCATTTCTTATGTCTATTTTAGGATACGAATATCCATATCAAGTGTCTCCATTTTGATGTAACGACGCTTGCCTTCAACTGTCCATAATGTTCAAGCCGGGCTCTACAAAAAGGAAATATTTCTTGTATAACATTTCTTTTTTCATAATAATTTTTTTTCACAGTTAAATGATCTGAAACAGCAAACTTAAACAATGCCAGAAATGATAACTATAGTTACAATGAACTTAATTAAAAATTCCCTCTGCAATTTGATAATATAATTTGGAAATAAAATATTAAAATAATATATTATCTTATTATAGAGAATATATCAAGTTTTTACAAGAAAGCGTTAGGTGATTTTTCTTTTACATGGGGTTTGAAAATTACATTAATTATTTTATAACTAATGTGCTTATAATATAGCTGTTATACTTTTACACTTGTTTGCATTCTCTACATGATATATGATATCGTTTACATGTGCTTTTTCATTCAAACCTTAGGATAATGCTACGTTCGATTTAAATTATATATATATATATATATATATATATATATATTAAGTTGTTTTTTGTCCTAAATAAAACGTTCACAATAAAAAATGTCAAGATGCCTGTGTGTAGTCGGTGAATGAACTCTTAATGTTGTCGTGAAAGTTTCTGTATTGTTGTGTTAAAATGAGAAAAAGAGTCCTTGTAATCACAACAAATTTCCGAAAGGATGAATAAAGAAGTCTTAGTCTCAGTGTATTTCTGTAACATTTAGAAAGACGGAAACCTAAAGGAGGACACAAGCCAGTATTTATTGTGTATGGTCTGTTCGGGCTCGACATTAGAAATTGCGTGTCCCAATTTAATGGATGGTGGTGAGGCCAGTCTTCTATTTTTTTTTTACAATAATAACTATTATTATTAATAGACTATGTCTGTTAGTGATATGTTAAATATAATTTGCTGGTCCTAAAACCGGGTCTGAGTCTGTCCTTTTGTCGGTTTTTTCGTCACGTTTATATCATAAAAGCTAGAAAACGTTATCGAAAAAAAAATATTATTAAGTTTAGCTGCTAAAGAAACGTATTTTCTCCTAAAAAAGGTAAACGTTTTATGATACATATGTTATATTTTTTTTAATCAAAATAAACATTGCTTTCACATATTTTTTTTATTACTTGTAAAATAAATTGCTGGTCTCCACAAATAATGGTGGCCATTGCTTTCTATATTTTTACAAAGCTAATATCAACATATTCTGTTTGTCCGTCGTGTGTTACAAAGTTTGTTCAAGTTATTCCTCCCTAAACAAAATTGAATCATGTTAAAAGTTTTCCGGATAGAAGACAAATAAAAAAAAAATTATTACTAACTTATTATTTACAAAGCTTATATTTACTCTGTCTTTAAGTCTAAAGTAATGTTTGTAAAAGTTATTTCTGCCACATACAATGTTGTACATAGTTAGGCGTATTTCTTGTACCTTACAAGACAAGAATAAAAAAAAAGAATGGACCGGTTACCTCAATTATCATTAGTAAGAAAAAAAAAATAGTGTTCACTAACAAACAAGGGAAAGAAATTGTACTTGATAGATCTGGCGCCATATGTAAAATTAGTCCCCTTTTTACTAAAGTGGCATATTAGCTCGTCGATCATTGTGTTTTTAAGTCTGATAAAAGGTATGTACACGTTATTTCTACAAACCCTCAATCTTGGATAAAGTAAAAAATTGCATAATAAGGCATATTTCTTGTACAATTATCAATACAAATAATTAACCAATTTATTCATTTATTATTAGTTTTATATATATATATATATACTTTGCTTGGTACAGAACAAGCAAAAGAAATTGTACTTGACAGATTTCGTCCTATAAGTTGAATTAGTCCCCCTTTTGTTCGTTCATACCAATGTGGCGATTGAGATTGTCGCTTAAATGTTGAAAACTAACAATATATGATTTCTATTTGTGTAAAAAAGCATTTGGGTATTAAGCAGTATCAGATAATGTTACTGAACAGGGGGCTTAGATTTGCTTGCCAGACAACGACACTCAAAACCTCCCAGGCAACTATTTAAAGAGGCTGTTTGTGACAACATTCATTACATTTCACTACATTTAAGTCAAAGTAAAGTTTCCCTTTGAAATTTTGCAATTTATTAGGGAGGATAATGTAAAGGTCGTCTATTTCTATGATCACAGTAAACGGGCGCGGTGGCTGAGCGGTAAAGCGCTTGACTTTCGTACTGGAGGTCCCGGGTTCGAATTCTGGTGAGGACTGGGATTTTTATTTCGGGATTTTCGGGCGCCCTTGAGTACACCCAGCTCTAATGGGTACCTGACATTAGTTGGGGAAAAGTAAAGGCGGTTGGTCGTCGTGCTGGCCACATGACACCCTCGTTAACCGTGGGCCACAGAATCAGATGACCTTTACATCATCTGCCCTATAGATCGCAAGGTCTGAATGGGGAACTTACTTACAGTAAACGAGGTTCTCATTTCATGACATCCTCGTTAACAACAAAAACAGAATTACATTATCTTGCTATCGACCACAAGTTCTAAAAGGGGAACTTTACTTCTTCTTTCATTATCATCATCATCGTTCCTTTATGTTCCTTGTGGAACATAGGGCCTCGACAAAAACACGCCACTCTCCACGGTCTCTTGCAAGTTTTTGATGGCTTCCCAGCTCTTTCCGGTCCTCTCGGCTTCCTCCGGTACGCTGCATCGCCATGTTCGTTTTGGTCTTCCTCTACGTCTTGTTCCCTGGGGGTTCCACTCTAAGGCCGGCCTAGCTCTGTTGCTGGTATCTTTTGTAAGGGTGTGACCAATCAATCTCCACTTCCACTCCAAGATCTGCATCTCTATAACTTCTTAACTCCCTCATATATTTTGAACCAATGTTATATTACATTTGGCGTTCCTAGTTGAGAATATCTTTCATAGTTCTTTTATCGATATCTAAAAAAATGCATAAGGAAGTTGTGTGTGAAATGACTTCCTGTCTTCACACAAGGAAACAAAAATAATGATATCATAGTTTATCAATTCTTCACCTTTATTGAGTACTCCACTGTTGGATCAAGGTTTTTTTTTTTTTTTCAAAGTTAAAACTCTTTGAATGAAGTTTGTGTTCCGTTAGTCTCATCTGCTCAACTTAATGTAACTAACTAGAGATTGGAATTAATAATATATTTCTTATAAAGTACTGACCTTTTTTTAAAGTTAGATGTACAATAGAGTTTGGTTCAATTCGATAGCGAGTTTCATTAAGATTTTATTTAGCCAAATCTCAGAAAAACAAAAAGATAAAGACACATTGCTTGATAACTGAGCCAGTTATGAAAACCAGTGACGTGGAATACTTTAATTGATAACATGCATGTCTAGATTGACCTAGGAATACACGTCGGGCTTTATCATCTTGTTTGAAAATCAAAGTTGTAAATGTTTAACTTATGGTATGACACTAAACGCCAAGAAGACTAGCTTGAATAGTCTACTGTCAGTTGAACGATCATGGCTACATGTTGACGTTTTAAGACTACTCTCCTATCTAAAGTTTATGGGTTTAGGCTAGCCATGTGACTGTTCATCGTCACTTCACACACTAACAAAAAACAAATAAATTAAGCGTAATTGTCCATTTCTTTAGACCAGTCATGTATTTAAATTTGTCCAGGATCAAAACTAACTGCACGATTTCCAATATTTTTACCAACTGTTTTTGTTTAGCTCTATTGCATGGCGTTAAATTTTTGAATACATGGTTAGTGGAGAGGGATTGCGGTACATAGGTAATCACTTTTTAAAATTCTTTCATTAAAAAAAAAACAACAACGAAATATTAAGCTAAAGCCTCACCAACTTCATGAAGTCAATACACTAACCACTCTGCCGGTTCATCACTTATGAAAATAGAAGGTTATATAGTTATCTATTGTTAGCTTTAAACTTTGAAGCGATGGCCTACAACACATAAACTAACCCTAGCTTCAATTTACACAAACGCACCAGTCAAGTACAATTTCTTTTCTTTGTTCGAGATTTTAGGCAAAGTGACTCCTGATTCAGCCTGAGTTATCTTTTTGGATAGACACCCTTTGTTCAGCCACGAACATCTGCAAGGTAGCAGTTGTTTTATTCCGGAATTGTCGCTCCTAGAATAATTACTATCCTTATTTAACCAGCTTCATCTAACCGGGTTTACATTTTATGCGCAGTATACTATACTCGTTTTTTTTTGGAAGTGAATACTCTAATAACTTGGATAACCCACCTCATTCTCCATGCCTGCAATCTAGTTAGTCCCCGGCTGTTTATTTGGTATTCACAGGTAACTCCTATAGCTAAGATTTTTTCCCTATCCGCCTCCTGGAGACGCGCTTGGTAAGAAGATGGTTGCTTCCGCAATGATTGCTAAAACAAATATAATACTCCAAAAATAAGAAATATTATCTTCAAGAAGTTGTTTTAGTTTGTTTTTTATTGCTTTCACTTTATTTAGACTATCGAACAAATTCTCTTAAAGAATTTTTTTATATTGTTAACTAAATATGACTTTACAACAGCGAAGTTAAGTTTAAAGTTTTGTTTAATGTCTACTTTATGAACTAGGCAGAAAATTCAAACATCGTTTCGACAAGTCTGGGAGTACATGAAGCGCCCAAACCGTGAACTTCGAGCAAACTATTATAGCACACTGAATCACATATCCGTTGAGACATATTTTCACCCCTTAAGCCAAATTTTGATTCAACGTGATCCATCTGCTAGTTCTGTTCGTTTTGTTCAGGTTTTGTTCGTTTCCTAACGCTAAATGTAGCTCGTTAGGGGCAAGAAAGTGAAGCCGATGTAACGCAAATTGTATTCAGCTTAATTTCTTCGCTCATGCTACATTCTAAAAATAGCTACCCGGATAGAAAATTAATCTTTTCCAGATAAAAACAATTCCTTTTAACAAATTTCCCTGTTCAACAAACTTGATTGAACAAACAAATTTCTAGTGTTCACACTAATTTGGCTGATCTAAATAAATGAGGACACATTTGTTTACATCTTTGGTTATTTTTACGTGCCTTCATGTCAGCATCAACATATCAGGTGGGAAGATTTTGTTTATTAAATAATTTAACTACTTTATTATTTTCTATAAATCGCTGTAAACAATTCAAAAGATAGATATAATTTATTTAAAGTTTGTGTGGAGTATTCTTGGCCACGTACTTTTAATGCATATACGTACAGTGATAATATGATAATTTTAGGATTTGCTATAGAAAGCTAAGAAAACTAAACTCAAATTAATGAATAAGGTATTTAAAATAAGTTTATTTGGAAGACTAATAATAATGTATATTTCTTTAGATACTAAAACATCCATCTATCCTGCTCTGGCCTGCGTGCACACATCTTTTCATTCAGATCTCTCCTGGGCCTTTCGTCTCCATGCCCTAACCCCAAGATGTTGCAGATCTGCTTCCACATTATCAATCCATCGCATTTGGGGTCTGCCTTTAGGTCGCCTTCCTTTTTGTTTTTGTCGGTATACGATTTACTAAAACACTTTGAAAAAATTATTGTTACGATTTTATTTCTCAGCTTCTATGTAAAGACTGCTTAGCAACACATTTATCTCAAGAAAATGACGATAAAAGATCTATAAATAGTGTGGTCGTTTTGTAAATTAATAAATACATCAACAGCCAATGCAACACCTTTGGCTCCGCAAACTACACATGCTTTGATGTACTTAGAAGAACTGCTTAACTGAGCACTACAGGTCTCCGTGACTCGTATAGCTGCATCCTCCATGACTTTGTACTTTGCTGTCCTGGACTGATCTGTCCTATATTACACTCTGTCTCTTGACCATCAAGGCTTTCCAATCCCATTACCATATTACAGGTCATATTTGCGTGTATTTGTTGTACTGACCCTTGTCCATTTTCGACCCTTTTATATCGACCAGTTTCCTGTGTGATTTGTCTGACAATAAGTCGCCTATCGTTCTGCCGCTGCAGTTACAAAAATATGTTTGATTTAGTCTATTTGTATAAATAAACTATTAAAATTGCAAAAATAAATTAAATTGCGGTTAGTAGTTATAGCAATGAGGTGTGTCTTTCCAGATCAAACCGTGAGTCAAGGCTAGGTACCAATCATATTGTTTATATATTAATTTTGCACATGTTTCTGGCAATCTAAGTAAGCAGATTCTGTTAAAGCTGGAAATTCTGTTATTGTGTATCTAATCGACTTGACCGCATTTAAAATATGTTATTATCATCAATAAGTCTTAGAATATTATTTTTATACTTTTTCATTTTTAGAGGTGTGAAGTTGTAATTATAATTATTGTTATTGAAGTTCTAAGGATGTGACTTTCATAGTGTTAGTCCCAACTCGGTCCTGTAGTGCTGTGACAAAGCCCTTGTTTCAGAAAACAGATTACCAGTTTTAAACTACGCTAAGGAAGCAGCCTTGTCAATCTTGTCACCATGTCACAAAGTATGTAACCATCCGTGCAGTACTTTTTCTTCCTATTGGTGAATCTCTTTCCCTTTCCCATCTCAATTTGTCCTGTGGAAGGTTTGGACCAGGAGGTAAACTATCTTCAACTCTGAATGAGAATCCGAAACATTGTAAAACAATTTACAAACATACATTTTATAAACAATAAAAAGCAGGGCCGGACTTAACCATTGTAACCATTTTGTGACAATTTTATCTATATATTTGTGTAGATTTTTTTTTTTTTTTTGAGTTTTCAAAAGATTTTTAATTACCGGATATTTCCAGGACTTTTTCGTATATTTTGCAATTTTAAGAGATTTCTTGGTAAATCAAGAGGCCGCGGAAAATCTGTTATATGTTATAAAATGGTTTAATTGAATAATTAATACACCTAAAATTAGCGCTGGCCCTATGAAAGTGCGGGACACAATTTGGTCGCATAGGTACCTCGTCAAAAAAGCGCAGACAAAATTGCGCAAACAAATATATTTTAGTCATTTTGAAAGAAATACTTTAGATTTAAAAGCAAACACCCACTATTTTTTTATCTTTATGTTTTCATTATTATTCGATCATTTTTGCAATAAACACTTTCAGATATCTTAAAACATAGATATGCAAAGAGTAAGCAAAAAGTATAATAAGCTAAAATAAATTATTTCAAAATAAATCATTTATTTACATTATATTACATTATTTACATTCCAAAATGTACTTTGAAAACAAAATTTTTTGTAAGATTTATATATTGTTAGGTACTCAATTATTAATTATACTTATTTAGCGACGCACCA
Organism: Biomphalaria straminea; assembly: GCA_021533235.1. NCBI lineage: Eukaryota > Metazoa > Mollusca > Gastropoda > Planorbidae > Biomphalaria > Biomphalaria straminea. The sequence continues at coordinate 9,224,838 of JADKLZ010000130.1, forward strand.
TAAAAGACGCATAGTGAACGGGACTAGTGACGTTTGGGATATGTTGGGTTAGAGACTAAGAAATCAGTTAGCGCTAGGATCTCTTTGGGTGAAGACGTAGTTTTATTCTTATTAGACATTTGACTGTGGCCTATTTCTTTATTAAAGTTTCTATTCAACTATTCATCGGCATTCCTCAGGTCTGTTCTGGTTAAAATCGATGTGTCTTGTTTTCGTGTCAGTATTGGTTAGTTAACTGCATCGAATACACCCGGACAATAAAACTCAAACGCCTGCAGAGTAATTTACAGTTGACTCCAGTGCAGCCTGAAGACAAGCATAACATCACTATATATATATATATATATATATATATATATATACAATTTCACTAAATTTAAATTGTAGGAAATGCTAAGGTAGAAATTTCATAACTGACTTGATTCGGTAAACTGGCAATAAAGCTTTAAGTCGCCTGTTTAGTTGAAGGTACTATTGTCTTGCTTGCAGCTTGAATTCGAGCTCCAGTATTGTACCTCAGAATCTTGTTCTCGGTGTTCTCCTGTTCTCTGAGGAATTGAGAGAGATTAACTTGTACAGATTAAGGGGATGACCGTCGATAGACAGCTGAAATGCATAATGTCATTCCTTCACTGACTTGTTGGTTCTTTATATATTGTATATACACAATATCTAACATTTTATATTACTATCGGAAATCTTGGAGTCACTTTGCGGTTTCGTCTAGGGAGACAAATATAATTGTCCACCCAGTAGTCAAATTCTCTACAACATCTGGCCAAGAGTCATCTAGATCTTTATAGTATTTACATCGGCATGTGGAAAAATGAGATTAAGCAAACATTTTTCGAGATAAGTGATCGCCAGCTTAACCAATCCTAAGAGAATACGATAAAATAATACGTACTCTATTTCACTTTAAATTTGGTTTACTTCTTGATCTTTTAAACTTAAAGAAGATAGAGATCAGAACTAATAAGGCCCAGGACGTTCACTTACATAAATCTGCATCATGAAGAAGTCCGCGCTATTTTGTCTTTCGCTATTTTGTCGGGAAATTTCGCGCTATTTTTCCGCGCTATTTTGTCTGTACTATCTGTTTTGTCCTCATTAAAAATATATATTTACCTAAAATGCACATGTTATTTCACTTATTCAATATTTAACAAAACAACTAAATACCAATAATTAATTGAATAACTGAGTATTATCTTTAATGATTCTTGTTTGATAGGTACAATAATTAATTGTTTAAATTATCAACTTTATCGCAGAATGTGGCAAATAAATAACATTTACAATTACTTAATAGGATTAACATAACAAATATAGCCATATCAATGTATATTTAAGTATTAGTTATTAATTACCTTGAAACTATCAAACAAAATAATGAAATAATTATTTGTCTAATTGTCTATGCCGAGGAATAATTTTGCGAAAGAAATTACTTTTTACCAGACAGACGGACAGACAGAGTTGCTATGAGCTTTCTAAAAATATTAGTCTCTCACTGATAACGTCATAAGTTCAGGATCATTAAATGCTATTTCCATTTTCTGATATAGCTCAGGCATGCGAAGAAGGTTGGTTTGGCCCTGAATGTCAATATAAATGTCGCTGCGAGCAAGCGTGTAATGCTGAAGGTGAATGTCCAAATAAATGTGAAATTGGATGGTTTAGTTACAAGTGTCAATATAGTATGTATCGTTTTCTAGTAATTTATATATTAAAATACCTTAGCCTTATCGAAGTAAAAATTAAAATATAAATAATGTTAAAAATTAAAATAAGTTGGACAATTAGTATATATATATATATACAGAGAGAGAGAGAGAGAGAGAGAGATACATACATGCCTACATATATACTTACATACATACATTGTATAAATATTTCTGTTCTCTACCGACTTTAATAATACCGATCTTTTTGAAAGGTATAGCTAAATACTTGGCTCTGACAGAAGATGGTGATATTACATCCATTTTAACTGATAATCACGACACAACCTGCATTAATATTGGAACAGATACAATTCAAATAAAACTACAAGATTTTTATTTTAATCATTGGATTCGATTGTTTACGCTGAAACCAGGTAAGGAACACAAATATTCAAAATATTTATTCACTTCAGAGTAAAATATCGAAAAAACATAATACATCCATGTTCATGTTACCACACGTCCCGAGGTAGACTGTTAAGCTTTTTATATCATGTCTAGGCGAGACGGCCTTTGTCTCGCTCAGTGGCGTAGCAAGGTACCCATGGGCACGGGTTTAACAATATGTTGATTGACCCCCTTCCCCCACCCATTATGACAGATATTTTGTGTGACAAAATTATCCAGTAGGTTGTATGTATCAGTACATTTACTAAAAGACATTGCAATGGAAGTTCAATAACACAGCTGACAGAATCATTGTTTTCTTTTTTCAAAACGATACACTTTTCGATTACCACTAAATGAAAGGTTCTTGCATTTTAAAGTTACAATTTGTTTTTACAATTATCAGTTACTATATTATGAAATATTTTCAGTCAGCAATTGTAAACTTTTTCGATGTGCTCTGTTTAAATCATCCACCGTTCTGTCATTTAGGTTGTCTGTATGTTGTGCAAGCTTGTTGATGGAGTTAAGTAATTAGGTCGATTTTTTTTTGACGATTCGGTTGAAAAACAACGTTGGTGTTGTGTCTCAGTATAAATCCAAAACCATCCATACGACTTTCCAGTGCACATACCAGACGATAAAGCAGCCATTCAAGTGTAAGACACTATCGCACGATAAATGTAATTATCGCTAAAACTTAAAAATGTGTGTTTGGCCTATAAACCTCCTCCACAATATAGTGAAAACAAGTAGCTAAAAAGTCAACGTTTCGCAAACTAACAAACAGAATATGATGTTTCTTTTTCTTGTTTAATACCTATTGTCTATATCTAGAGTTCTGGTAATGGAAAAAATGCTTACTTTAAAAAAGTAGGAAAAAAAAATAGGTACTACTATCTGTTTATCGTGTTAGTCATTTTTAAGTCTTTTCTGCTCCTCAAAGAATTACGCATACGATTTACTATAAATTTGGATGACACGAGGTTATTAGATTAAGGGATGTATACCAGATGACATTTACATATCTGCCTTATAGACCACAAGGTCTGAAAGGGGAACTTTATTTTATATCTGGTAATGTTAAAAGGTGGTGTGTACAAAGATTATAAGATATTTACGATGATCGAGATAAGAAATGAGGAGAGACAGTGAAAAAGATTCAAAGGCTAATTGACATTGTACTTTAACAGTTTTTTTTTTTATTTTTATTTAAAGGATTTACTTTTAAAATCATGATAAAAACAAGTGATGAGAAAACTACGACCTGGGAGTCAAACTTTGGCCAGTGGAATTTGTTAATCCGGTCTACCACATATTTCGTACTATAAATAAAAGAGATTCTCAACATTAATTCATTTTTGTGGCTAAATCATTTTAAGCTTAAACGTAAAATTTACCTTCTTCATCTAGCCAGCTTTATTGCCGCTGAGCTGTGAGATCTTTTGTAAACTGTGCCAAGAAGAAATAGTGTGCTATTTTCTTCAGTTGTTCAGCACTGCCTACAGGTTGTTGGTTAAGCTTGTCTGTAGTATTAGTATGGTCTGCTTAAGGTGGAATAGGAAGGGACATTCAAAGAGATAATGGTTTAACTGTTTCATAAAAGGGGTAGGAGTGTGGGAATGATTTTGTTTAGATGCTAATTGAACAAAGGTGTGTGTCCTGTTCTTACTTAAAAAATTGTATATTGTTCTGTTAATACTATCCAGTTTGTTTGGCTTGACCATTCCTTTGTACATAGCCCTTCTTGTGTTTCTTGATGTTCAAGGTTTGAGCCACTGCTATTTGTGATTTTTGTTGATTCTACTTATAAAAAATAACCTTTTTTTTTTTTTACAAATGTTACAACTCTACGATTGTATGCTGTATACTTGTATTATCAAAATTGTTGCTATTGAATTCTATTAAAAATATGATCGAAATCATTTTTTTTATTTCACAGAATTAATATACAATTTGAAAATATCTCTGTTGGAAGAAAACAGTGAAACACCAACAAAACAACACAAGGAAAGATTTTTACTTAAGGACAACTTTGTAGATATTTATATTCCAGTTAAAAATAATTATATCAACAGAATAATATTAGAAGGTGAAGCAATAAGGCGACTTTGTTCTCTTTGGTTCATAATAGGTGAGTTTTCACACATTTGGATTATAGGTTTTGATACTCAAATTAATTAAGCTATAAGACATCAGAGAATCCAGTTACATTAAGATGTTTAAAAAA
>JADKLZ010000130.1:9278398-9294482 GCA_021533235.1 Biomphalaria straminea
CTGTTCATAACACCAGTCCACTCTGCTTCGTACTGGACTGCAACACTAACTGTCCGTCCAAACTCAAGAACACATGAGCACAGGTACAGGTCACACCATGCCAGCCGTTGACCTGTGACCCGCCTTCGTCGCCTAAGCTTGTATCAGTGGGTCTCACACATATACACATTCAGTTCGCCACTGGAGATGTAACAATATATTTATATGTTTACTTGCAAATTAGTAATGGAATTATTAGTAATTAATTAGTAATTACAATTAGTAATTACAATTAGTAATGTAATGGAACTCATTAACGAAATGAACAGTCATGTGATAATATTGTTAAAACAATGAAAAAAAAGGTCATGAGATAGCCATTGATGAATAACATTAGATATTATTTTTATATAGGAGATAAAAAAGCACATAGTTCAATGTTGTTTATTCACAATTGGTGAATAAGATCCATTATCATTTGGGATATTCATATCATTATGCTTAAATTGCGTGCTACGTACTGTTGCATTAGTTTTAATTATGCATTTTCTATTTTTAACATATTTAAGAATGTAGTGAAGGAACCTGGGGAGTACATTGTACAAACACTTGCAATCAAAAATGTCCAGACATGTGCCGTTTTGATGATGGACTGTGTAATAACGGATGTTTCGGATATAGTGACCCACCGAGATGTACAAAAGGTAGTTGTTTCAGTTTTACTTGTTTCCCATAGTACACTATTGGATGTGATTTATTGGAAATTAACTTATTACGTTATTTAGGAGGAGTGTTTCCCAAATTGTATGCCGCGGCACACTAGTGTGCCGCCTAAGATTTGCAGATGTGCTGCAGGAGTTTTCAGAACGTCACACGTGCAGCGTTACACATGTCTGCAAATTTTTTTTTTTAATTTTACGTTATGATGACATCCCCACTTGCAACAACCAGTAATAGTGGTACCACTATCCCATTTTCTTTGCTCTGCTAAATCGAATCGCTCCGTTTTGACGGAAATGGGTTTTAGCTATGCTTAAATCGTTATAATAACTAAAATATAGACGCACACCTTTTTTTGAATTGGTAAATTTTTAGGTTTATGCTAATAGTAACAGATTATCAATAATCATTATTCATTGTTAAGCAAGGAACCAAACGAAGTCACAAAGAAAATTACATTGGATATGATTTCATATCTTTAGGACCTGAAGATTCTCCATTGCCCTTCTGTCTTATCTGCAATGCAACTCTGTCGAATGAGGCGCTTGTTTCAAGCTAATTGAAGAGACAATTGGAAACAAAACATCCAACTGTAAAAGCCCAACCAAAGGAATATTTTGAATGGCGCAAGAACGCACACATAGAGGCTGAATCTGTCATTGCAGCAGCTTTAGCGATAGTTGTTGAAACTATTCTAGAACCCTATGCCGCTGAAAAAGTTAAGAAAGTTCCTTTGTCAAATTATACTTTCTCGCGCAGAAATGAAGACGTATCGTCAGATTTACAAGATCAAATCTGCAAGCACTTCGACTTGACTGACGATGAAGTGTCTCTGCTGTGATCGCTTTAAGTTGATGAATCCACTGACATTAGCGGCAAAACCCAGCTGCTAGAATCTAGTTGGTTCATAAAGGATGAAAAAGGTATCAACGAATTCTTATTTAAAAAAAAACAACTTACAAACTACGATTAAAGGCGAAGATATTTTCAAATTGGTGAACGAAAAAATTTTGCTCTTTAAACTACAGTGGAAAAACTATGTTAGCGTTTGTACTGGTGGCTGTCTTTCCATGCAGGGAAATAGAAAAGAATTCGTCACTCTTGTGCGTCAAGGAAATCTAAATGTATTAGTTGTTCACTCATGATCCACAGAGAAGCTCTAGCCTTCAAGTCTTTGACAAAAGATTTGATGCCTGTTCTAGATCTTGACCGCTTGCATCCCTACTTTTCTCTCAGTTCTGTGAAGCAATGATTAAGACTTCAAAGATAAGATAAGATATTTTTATTGATCCAATCTAATAGAAATTCGGTTTGATTACATTTGACAACATCAGCGTAACTACTGTACAAAAACAATGTTGATGAAAAATTCGAACATTTGCATACAAACACATTGACACATTCACAACCAGCGCTTTATGAATTTGACTTCTATGTACTTCTCGATGATGACAGCTGACCTCGTAACACTCTGATCGAAAGTGGGACAAAGGAGTTTTTAAATCTTTCAGTTTTAGTCTTAATGGAAAGGAGACGACCACTTCGTTCAGATCTTATGCAACAGTGGTTTAACGGGTGCAGGTTGTCTTTAAGAATCGTGAGTGATTTGGAAAGGCATCTTTCTTGGCAGCTTTTCAAGAGACGGTAGCTGTACTTGAGTAATATATCTGTGGCATTTTTACGTCTCTAGAGACGATCTTTTCCCCTTGCAAGCTCTTGTGTGACTAAAGAGGCCGATCCTTGATACACAGCTGCGATCGCAGGTTGGGCATATGTAGTCACCAGGCGCCGTTGCACTTTCACCCTTCTTTCTGCTTCTGTTGTGTATGGCATCTGCAATCAAAGACCCCCTCTTTATGCTCTCTCTCCAAGTGGATCTATCTTGTGCCACCTCTTCCCAGTTGCTGGTGTCGATCTTAAAGAGCTTCATGTCCCGTTTGCATACATCTGTATAACGTAAGAGTGGGCGACCAGCGGCTCTTCTGCCTTCTATTAGATCGCCATACAGAATATCCTGTGGGAGTCGACCTACTGGCATTCTACGAACGTGGCCAAGCCAGCCAAGGCGTCGGCTGCTGATAACAGAGCGGATGTCCTGGCAACCTGCTCTTTGTAACACTCTACTGGATAATGACATTAACAACAGGATAGCCAAGGCAATGGCCACCATGTCACGTTTGCAGAAAAGAGTCTGGGACAACATATTGCTGACTAACAGCACTAAAGCTCTAGTTTACCGGACCTGTGTATTGAGTACCTTGCTATACGGAAGTGAAACGTGGTCAACATACTCATGGCAGGAAAAAAAGCTGAATGTCTTCCACCTCCGATGCCTAAGGCGGATCTTTAAAATAAGGTGGCAAGATAAGATAACCAACGAGGAAGTAATATATGATGCTTTTTAAATTAGTCTATTTATTCTAAGTCTTTGTGTCAGTGAAGTATTACCGTACCAGCAGGTGATGGCAAATTTAATAAGACTGCTATTTGTTGCTGTGTAGAATAGTACAAATGTCACCTGTATTACACAAAAGTTCATTGGCTCTGCAAGGGAAAAGTGTTAAAGTTTGTCGTCCACTCAAGGCTGGGTTAAGGTGACTTTTCTCTCTTATTTATTTGACAAATTAAATTCATTGTATTTAAGTCTTCATGGACCATCGGAAAACATTATAACTGCATCCTCAAATCTGAAGTCATTTGATGAATAATTGTCTTTGTGGTAAAGTAAGATCTCGAAAGAAGTCTTGGACTGCTTTCCTAATTACAATGAATGTGCTTTAAATCACCCCCCCCCTGAAATTATGTACACTTTGAAACACATGCAGTCATCATTACTTTATTACAGTCGGAAGTAATGAGTACGGATGGGTCAGCTTTCTATTTTGAAAAAAAATGAAGCTACAAATCTTTCAACTGAAGAAGAAGAGCAGCTCATTGATTTACAAAATGATGCAATTCTTAAGTCAACTTTTGCGAGAAAAGCATGGATATATTTTGGATTTCAATGAACTAGACATATCCTGCTATCAGTTTCAAAGCAATCAAAATAATTATTCCGTTCATATATTCATGGTTTTGTGGTTTTGGATTTTCCGCACTGACTGAAATCAAGTCTAAGAAAAGAGAAATATTTCTTACAATAGACGATAAAATATGAGTTTCTTTGTCGCATTAGCTCTTAAAAAAAGTTTGTATTTTTTTTTACTGTGCCGGCAGACAAAAATGTTTGAGAAACACTGTTTTCGGAGCTTTCGACTGTACAGTTCTTTGAGTTGGTTTTGTCGTGTTGAGCAGTTTGCCGAGAATCTGAATAGTAAGATCCGTTACAATGTTATTCATTTATATGCATTTTCACCTCTCTAGCATGTGTACCAGGAATCTGGGGTTTAAACTGTACCAAGATATGCAGCAAGCATTGTTTTAACTCATCATGTGACAAAGTAACTGGACTGTGTGACAAAGGTTGTAATGGATTCATTGATCCCCCAAATTGTACTACAGGTATGTGTATGCATAATTTTTACCTTTTTATTGTCATATTATTTTATATTCCTTTACGTTTAAATAGTGTATTTGACAATTATTACTACCTAATTTTACTACCTAATTTTTTTATTATTTTTTTTTAGGGGGGGACTTTTACGTAATCGAAACCTCCTTTAATTCGTTAACAGAATATCAAGAGAAATGACAATTTTTTTGTCGTGTATTTAGCATACCATTAGACTTAAGTGTCATTAAGTGCTTGGATTAGTAACAAAAAAAAAACAACAAAAAAAAAAGCAAAACAACCTTTAAAAATAATATGAGAAGTGCATACATAGGGGGGAATCAGACTACTGAAAGACTATGCATTCATGGTGTATTCTGCCAATAAATTTTCCCACTAATAACTGTAAGGTATATATTTTTATCTATATATCTATGGGCAGATCATAGTAAAGTCATCAATTTCTTTGGCCAACTGTTAACGAGCAGTATGTCATATGGCAGGCACAGCGACCAACGGCCTTAACTTTCCCCACCTAAATCCAGGTACCTACTAGAGTTGGGGGGCTCAGTAGCGTCCTAAATGCCAAGAAATACATTATATTTATCAAGATTTGAATTCAGGACCTCATGTTTAGAAGCACATTCTACAGCGATACGTAACTGCCCAGAGAAATAGACAGCCGTCTGGCAAAGGCCGATATCGCGTTTTGATCTCCTCTTACTAAGATAATGGAGGAATAGGTCTCTTTACTTAGAAAGAGAAATATGTTTTTATAAAGCGGCGAGGGTCACACTTTTGTATGGCTCTCAGACCTGGGTTCTTGAACGCTTGCGTCAAAGTTGCCATTGCTTTATAAAGGAAATACACCAGCAAGATTACAATATAAATATCAGTTTAGATGCTCTGTTAATTAATCGACAGCTGCGCTGGTATAAACACTTATTTCACCGATATTAAAGTCAATTCAACTTTAGTTTGTTCTCACTGGCATAGAGGAAAGTAGCTGGCAGCAGATAACCTCTAAAAAGACAGTTTTTTTGACAGCCTTCACAAATTTTATACCCAATAAAAGCCGTTATTGAAGAAAGGGCAGAGGACGGAATTAGAACTTAAATAGACCGATAACGGACAAGGGCTAATCTGCAGCAATTGTGGCGAAATATAAAGTTCAAAGCTGGGTTCGCGTAATCATGTAAAACACTGCACTCTTCTTTAATCTTCGGAATAGAAAACACTGTCATTATGTTTCTGACGTTCAACTATTTTACATAGGTTGTGGAAGGTTTCACCTACTTTAATTTGATTGTGCATCATAATTTTACTAGGAATTGTGCACAAAACATCTAGACAATCTGAAATAATTTTTGTTGTTGTATTCCTTTCGTTATCAAATAGGAATGAAAAGATAATCAGTCTAGTATCTAAAAATGTACTTCTCTAAAGTGTATAAATCAATCACTCATCCGTAAAATGTATGTATATTAAAGTTAATATTATATAGATGAACTTAATGTGACTGCTAGTGAACGCGCAATTATGACGACATTAATTCAACATGAGACTGTAATGTAGATAAAGATAAACAAACAGTTGGGGCTAGGCTTTCATAGGAGCAGCATCTATGTTATAGTGACTGTCACTACACTGCTCCCGTTTTGGATTAATTATTTATATTTATTATTTTATCTTATATGTTACAGACGTTAATTCAAAAAAAAAAGATGTTTACGTTCTATGTTTCATTGTTTAATTTTATGCTACTTAATAGTTCGTCCATCGTGGTTCGATGATGACCACTTTGTCATCCAGTGGGCTGAGGGCTTTGCACTGGGGTCCTGTGCCTCCTCATGTGGCTGGTGAGACCTATGCGAGCCCGGAATGTTCGGCCGCACTCTGGGCAGGTAATTCCAGCTGGAGCTAGTGTCGTTTGCCTTTCTTTCCTTCTCTGGCGTTTTTCTTTCGCAAGCGTTGTTCTTTTTTCCTCAGCAACCTGTGCGCCGGATCTCACAGCGCGGCGCCATGAAACTCTGTCATGTGCCTCTGTCTCCCAGGTGCCTGGGTCAATGTTGAACTCCTTTAGAGAAGCTTTGAGGGTGTCTTTGTAGCGCTTTTTTTGACCACCTTGCGAGCGCTTGCCTTCTCTTAATTGGCCATACATGAGACGTTTTGGGATGCGGTGGTCCTCCATCCTGCACACGTGTCCTGCCCATCGCAGCTGGGACTGCATCAGGATTGTGTGGATGCTTTTCAAACCAGCTCTTTGAAGGACTTCAGTATCTGGCATTTTGTCTTGCCATTTGACATTTAGTATTTTTCTTAGACATGTCATGTGAAAGTGATTTAGTTTCTTGGCATGTCTTCTGTATACTGTCCATGTTTCTGAGGCATAGAGCAATGTAGGTAGGATGACGGCTCGGTAGACCCCTAGCTTAGTGTTTGTGGTGATACCACGTCTGTTCCAAACATTGTTTGATAGTCTGCCATATGATGCACTGGCCTTGGCGATGCGAAGGTTGATTTCGTTATCAATATTTCCATTTCTGGAGAGTGTGCTGCCAAGATATGTGAATTTGTCCACTGCATTTATATCGTGTCCATTTATAGTGATGCTTGGATCCGAGTAGGCTTTCCCAGGAGCAGGTAAATATAAGACTTCAGTCTTATTTGTGTTAATGGTAAGGCCAAAGTCTGAGCATGCTCTTGAGAAGTCACTGACGATGCTTTGTAGATCGTCTTCAGAGCAGGCATTTATGGCGCAGTCGTCAGCAAATAGCAAGTCTCTGATTACTGCTGAATTTGTTTTTGATTTTGCTTTGAGCCGCCTCGGGTTGAATAGGCCACCATCAAATCTGTATGTTATATTTATTCCTTTGTTTTCACTATCCGTGAATGCATCTGTCAGCATAGCGGAGAACATGATACTGAACATTGTAGGTGCTAGGACACAGCCTTGTTTTACCCCGTTTGATACTTCGAAGGGCTCTGATGGTTCTCCACTTTCTTGGACACGGGCCTTCATGCCATCGTGGAATAGTCTCACCATGGTAATGAATTTTCGTGGACAGCCATACTTTGACATAATCTTCCAGAGACCTTCCCTGCTGACAGTGTCGAATGCCTTCGTTAGGTCGACATATATTGAGAAGAGGTCAGCATTTTGTTCTTGGCATTTTTCCTGGAGCTGCCTTGCCGCAAAGATCATGTCAATGGTTCCACTCTCTTTTCTGAAGCCGCACTGACTTTCTGGTAGTAGACCATGTTCTATGTGTTGCATGAGCCGATTTAGTAGGATGCGTGCAAGGATTTTCCCAGCAATAGAAATAAGAGATATCCCTCTATGGTTGTCGCAGATTTGGCGGTTTCCTTTTTGCTTGTATAGATGAACAATTGTGGCATCTTTAAAGTCTTGTGGTATTGACTCATTTTCCCACATAATTAAAAATAGCTCATGAAGTCTTTCGATCAGGGGTAGTCCACCTTTTTTGTAGACCTCTGCGGGAATGGAGTCAGCTCCTGGGGCTTTTCCGCTTGCGAGCTGTTGAATAGCAAGATCGGTTTCCTTTAGCGTGGGAGGGTCATCCATTTTTTCATTTATAGGTACTTGCTGTAGCCTGTCTATGGCCGCTTCATTTATGATGGAAGGTGTATTAAGAACCTTTTCGAAGTGCTCGGCCCAGCGTTTTAGGATTTCTTCCTTATCTGTCAATAGGATTGTCCCATCAGCATTTAACAGAGGAGATGAGCCTGACTTTGTGGGTCCATAGATTTCATTTATGGCATGGAAGAAGTTCTTCATGTCGTGCTTGTCGGTAAATTCCTGTATTTTTTCCACTTTCTTGCTAAGCCAGGTATCTTGCATTTGGCGTAACTGTTTTTGCACATTTTTGCGGATGTTGGTGAATGCATCTTTAGTGGACTGGGAATTTGGGTTGTTCAGATACAGTTTATGGAGCTTGTGCTTTTCATCTAACAGTTTTCTGATCTCAGTACTGTTTTCATCAAACCAGTCCTGATGCTTTCTCTCCATAGGTCCGAGTATGCTTAATGCTGTGCTATGGATAGCTTCTTTGAAACATTCCCAGCTTTTATCTACATTCGATTCAATTAGAGAGGTGGACTTGAGGCAGTTCTCTATCGCATCTGCGAACGACTTTTCAGTTTTGTCATCCGCTAGGCTGGCAGTGTTTAGCCTTTTTAGGGGTTTAGATTTTTGCGGACGTCTCTTAGGTTGAATACGAATGTTGAGCTTTGTGATGATGAGGCGGTGGTCTGTTCCACACTCTGCACCACAGCAAGATTTGGTGACACGTATGTCCTGACGGTCAGATTGTCTGGTGATGACGTAATCTATGAGGTGCCAGTGTCTTGAGCGGGGATGCATCCAGGAGGTTCGCTTTCTCATTGGAAGACTGAATATTGTGTTTGATATGAGCAGCTTGTGTTCAGCACAGGTCTGGAGTAGTAATAATCCGTTGCTGTTGCATTGTCCTATCCCAAATTTGCCTAAGACTCCTTTCCAGATGTGATGGTCAGAGCCGACTCTTGCATTGAAGTCACCGAGAATGAGTAGCTTTTCTGTTTTTGGAGTATCAAGTATGGTGGAGTTTAGTTCTTCGTAGAACTTTTCTATGACGTCATCTGGGTTGGTCATGGTGGGTGCGTAACTGCTAACAATGGAAATGTGTTTCTTCCCGTTTAGTAAAGGCAGCTTTAAGATCATTAGTCTGTCACTAATTCCTTTGGGAGGCCCGACTAGTTTAGGTAATAATGATGTCTTTATGGCAAAGCCGACTCCAGATTCACGTCGTACTTCAGTGCTTCTGCCGCTCCAGAAAAAAGTGTATCCAGAACCTCTCACATAGTTCACATTCATCCGCAAGTCGAGTCTCGCTTAGTGCTGCTATGTCGATATTATATCGGTGGAGCTCCGCGGCTACTAGTGCAGTTCGTCTTTGTGGCCTGTTAGAAGTGTCATTGTCAAGAAGTGTGCGCACATTCCATGCGCCTATGTTAAGAGGAACTATCCTCGTCTTTTTCTTTTGATTTCGACCGCTTGAGTAGGGTTCCCGCCAACTGCGGTAGGCTGGCTAGGATAGTTTAGAGCAGGCAATTTTTGGGGCACCTTTTCTAGCCCTGTCCTCATGCTATGGAGGTGAGCAGTGCACTCCTAAATAGGGCTGCTCAGCCGCTCAGGGGGCTGCCGGACTCCACTGCTGCTCTGTGTCAGTGGTGAACGACCATATGGCCTGAGCCGCCTGTGTGCAGGGTTGCAGCTACGGCTTCCAGTGTGCCCACACCTACCGCTTCACTGCTTGCCTCTCGCCACAGGGCTTTGGTTTGGTTGTGTTTGGGGGGGGATGACAAGTGACTTGCGCTGGAATTTGGATTATAGTGAGGAGGATTCGCGCAATACGTCGACCTCACTCTCTCGCCCTATAGCCCATCCTTTTCCGGAAGCAAGATTTTGTCAAGACGTCCGGGGACAAGTTTGGGTGCAGTGGATGACCAGAGACTTCCTGCGTGTCTTGTCCTGCTCTTAAGTGCTCCACAGCACTGTGCTGGTATATGCCTTTCTGTCCGATTTGCCGAGTTTTTCACTTTTCGCACAGGCCGCCAAGTCCAGACTTCACATGCTAGGTTTGACAAAAACCTCAGTGTACTGAGTGCCATGGGCACGTCAGATACCCTCTGCCTGGTTTAGCCGGCCAGTCAAAGCCGTTTCCGGGGTGTGGCCTCTGCGCATGCTACAGCTTCTGGGAGCCACAGGAGAGAGTTGGGTACCGAGTGGGGACCAAGAGTGGGCCAAGCCACCCTCGAAAAGAGGGTATGACTGCCTGTCCACTAGAGGTGCTACCCCTCCTAGATACCCCATACACCCCAGATACCCCATACACCCCATATGCTACTTAACTTTTAAATGTATGCTATACTTATTCTACGCTGTGATATAGTCTTTTGCTCACTGAAGGTATCACTCAAGGCCAAGCATTTAAATAATTTATTTTAAAATCTTATCTTTAATCTTCTTAGGTAGCCCATCTGACGCTAAAGCACACAATTACCATCCGTCCGATCCAACCCTTTCTTCTAGACATTGATGTCACATTCTACTTTCTTAATCTGACACGTGTCGCACTAGACCTTGACCAGAGTACATACACGTGTACTTATCTTGGTGGATATCTTGTGACATGCCCTTGTTTCTGTTCACTGGAACAACGTGGGGAAGGACGGGGTAATCCCCCTCCCTCTCACCAGGTAACGCTTCCTACCGCTGACACGCCCCGGGAGAGGCTGGTCACTTCAAATGACCCTTTCAACATCTTAATCGTCTATTGATGGCATAATCTCTATTGTCCTAGACCAACCCTTCTATATCCTTTGACCAACAGCAACAGACAAAGTGACAAAGTGACAAAATCCGATTATTTCCTGGAGTTTCAATTCTGTCTACCCCCTATGTCTATATCACAAGGTCAAGCGATATCCATTTGTCAAAAGTCTACCACATTTGAAATTACCTCCCGCCACTCTCGCTCCACATCGTATTTATCTTTATATGGAAATTTCTTAGTGGACCTCATTTCATTCTGGAGATTGATGAGAGGAGCGCATCAAAACTTTGTTTGAGCTTTACGCATTTTCATTCCCTTTTTCTTTCTCTTTGGATTTGGTGGTATGGTATGTGAAGTGTTCGATAACCATTTTACTTAGTGTATATATTTGTGCATTTATTTACTGCATTATTGTTTACATATTTGTGTATTTCTTATCATTTATTATGTAAGTACATCACGTTATGTATTATATTTTTTTATTACTTGTAGGACTGAATAGTCAAAGTCATTCGCTTTTTCTGGACTATAATTTATTAGTAATTCTTGTCACGTGTATTTAGCTCCTTAGCTATTAATAATGTTAACTCATAAAATATTGTCCAGCATGAGCCCTTTAAATATTATTATTGACAAATTCATTGGCAGGGAACTATCATAATATTTCTGTTACCAAGTATGTATTTACTCTCATGACTTTGCAAGGAATAACTTTATCTTTTTTTTTTTTTTTCAAAACGGCGCTGCAATGTGGCGACATGCGATTTGTGCTTTTAAATTTAATTCTTTTTTTTTTTCTGTGATGGATGTATTTTTGATGTTCATTTGTTATTAGTAATGTAGATGGAGAATTCTTTCTTTCAAGTTGGCTCCACAATGATTATTTACATTACATGTTTTACTAGATCTAGATTTTTACAACTTAAGTTACTCTAATATAAATAAATGAAGAAAATGCGACCCAAGATGGCGGTTGATTAAGTTTTAGATGCCCTAGATCTATTAATTATGATAGAGACCAACTTCTCGAATTTTTTTGAATAGAGAGCCTCTTCCACCATGTCATGCTCATATAAATTGTCTGTACCCATCCTCTGTTAGTACAAGGAAAAGATGGAAAAAAGAGGAGGACTACGGCGAAGACTGAGAGAAAGAGGTATTCGCCCACAATTTTCTACGATTGTATTAGCTAACGTCCGTTCAATGAGAAACAAAGTGGATGAGATATGTGCCCATGTACGCTACGACCACGTTTTTATGAAAATGTATCTAATGTCGTTTACTGACACATGGTTAGGAAGGATGACGATGACAAGATGATTGCTATTGATTGTTTCTCTTGTGTTAGATCTGACGGAATGGCTGAGTCTAAGAAGAAGAAAGGCAAAGGGCTTTGTGTGTACATCAACATTAAATACCGTAATAAATACACGGTTAAAATGAAAATGTGATGTCCTGATATAGAACTACTAGCGCTGTCATTGACACCTTTTTATTTGTCACGAGACTTTGCTGTTATTTACATTGTCATAGTTTATGTTTCGCATACAGCCAAGACGGAGGTTGCAGCTAAAATCATCGCTGAGGTAGTGCATGAGTTTCAGACAAGGTCACCGGACGCACCAGTAGTTATAGTGGGTGATTTTTATAAATGCATCTAACAGGTTGGCATACCAACATTTTACCAACACATCTTATGCCCAACAAGAGAGAACAGAACTATGGACTTTACTGTAACATCAAAGGAACATTCACATCTTGGGAAAAGCCACATCTACATCTCGGGAAAAGCCAAATCTAGGATAATCGAACCACAAAACAGTAAAACTGCTGCCTAAATAAAACAGCACGAGACTTCAGGAGTGCAAAATCTATTTTTTAAAAAGTACAAGAATGGACTAAAGACGACATTCTCAAACTACAGGGTTGTCTAGACAGCACCAACTGGAATTTTTATAAAGAGACCACTTCAAATCTGGGAGAATGGGTAGAAGTAAAGACAAATTACATTAAATTCTGTGAAAACATGTGCATCAGTTCTAAAAATATCAAGAAATATCCCAAAATAAACCATGGGTCACTGCAAAAATAAAACGGGAAATAATCAAATAGAAAAAAAGCATACATGAGTGGCGACAGGCAGAAAGGAAGATAGTAAATTGTAATTTGAACGTCGCTTTTGAACAAGGGATATCATGAACAAAATGTCAGTAGTGCAAGTCAAAAGTAAAAATAATCTTCCAAACAAAAGACGACATAACATTATCCAACTAGCTAAATAATATCTATTGTCGTTTTGACACTAACGATTTTAATGATCTAAAACTCAGAGCCCTGGAAGATGTCAAAAATAACAACTGTTTAGACTTAGTGATTACTAAAGAGCAAGTCTGCAACATTTTCAAAACACTCAACCTAATGAAAGTTACTGGGCCTGATGGTATACAAGAATGAATCTTAATAGATAGTGCTAAACAACTACCTTTCCTAGAGATTTTTCCCAATTCATTATTAAACCACGAGATACTATATATGTGAGGAAGACGTCCATAATTGTACCTGTGAAAAAGGTATCCAAACCTAAAACATGAATGGCCTTAGATCTGTTATTCTTACTTTAATTGTGTCTAAATGTATTAAAAAACAGGCTAAAATGTTTATTCTGAATGATCTTTGTAATAAGTCGAACCCTTTACAATTCGCTTAGCAAAAAGGTAAAGGTGTAGAAGATACTATTCTAAATACTTTAAATTATGTCTACACAAATCTGGACTCACCTAATACTTATTTAAGGCTGTTCTTTATTGATTTCTCATAAGCTTTTAATAGCATACAACTCCACTTACGTATAGAAAAAGTAAAAGTGTTAAAGAATATTCCATATATAATACTATGGAAAAAGGAATTTTCGATACAAAGACCTCAGAGGGTTAGAGTTAACAAGGTAGTATCAAATGCACGTATAGTTAACACAAGGGCTGTGTTGTCTCCATTGGGGGTTTATTTTGTACACAAATGATAGTCATTTTTATTCTTTCTCAAAATTCACTGATAATGCGGCTCTTCTTGCCCTGCTCTCTGTTAATTGATTTTAATGTTTTTGTAGCTGGAGAAATCATTGAAAAAGTGCAAACTTATAAATACATTGGTACTATCCTAAAAAAACAACAACTAAATTTTACTTCAATTACTGACGATATCAGCAAATAAGTGCATCAAAGATTACGATTACTTAGAAAAATTTCCTCTTTTAATGTTAGTGAAAAGACATTGGCTATGTTTTATCACGCTCACATCTGCAATATTTTAAGACTTTTTTATATGACAGCCTGGTATGGCAATGTGAGCATTATTAATAAAAAGAAACTTCATATAATTCTAAATGCTGCTGGTAAAGTTATTGGCAAAAACAAACCATCACAAAAGACATACAAGACACAGATATCAAAGACTAACAGAAACATTTCTCTTTTGTTCCCATTACAGGGAAATCATGAAATAGAAATAATTTGATATAAACTTTTTTCATTTGTAAATTTTGAGTGAGTCCGATATAAATGTACCTTTTAAAAATAGTTTCTATGTTTTGTTTAGTGTAATGCACAAATTATAAGACCAATTTCGTCACGGACAATATATATATATAATTCTCTAAGTCATAAGTTCAAAAGTTCAAACAAAAAGTAAATAGGAAAGATCCCATGGCGCAGCATGGTATTAATGGAAAATGGTGTATCCAAATACACACTATTTTGTGAATGAAAGTGTTGTATATAATTCTCTTTTTCTCCATTTGTCATAATATTAAAAGTATTTCCAGATTATTGTGTCGTAAGACTGTTGAAACTAGAACAACAAAACTTAAATAGAGTCTACTCTCAGGTTTCACTTTAGAAGTACTTTAATTAATATCACAAATTACGCACATTCGTTCCTTAGACATGATTACGAAACGTAACTCATCTCTTTGTTCCTAGATGTAGATCTAGATCAAAAACTCGATTTCCACTCTAATATTATGCAACTTCTCTTCGCAAATATAGTTTTATGCATTAGCACATGAACAAACTAATTATAGTCCATTCATTTCATACTTTAATCAAATTAACATTCAATTTTTTTTATGAAGCATTGTTACATGAGTGCAACTCTATTCTTAATATCGCGTAAAAATTAATGTCAATTAGCCATTTTTAGCTCCATTCATAGTATTTTCCATTTATGAATTCGCGCATTCGCTTTACCTATAACAAGTAAATGGGAAGATCCAACGGCGCAGCATGGTGTGAATGAAAAATGGTGTATCCAAATCCGCACTATTTTCATTCACAAAATAGCATAGCCTAGCTATGCATTTTTTTTTGTTAATGAAATTGGTGTATATAAATCTCTTCTTTTCATAGTTCAAAAGTTCAAGCCAGAACGACAATAAACAGAATAATAATTTCACTAGCTTCCAGTTCATATCCTTCTTCTAGCTTCCCCCTTTTAATCTCACTTCCATCTTCAATTTTTATGTATATATTTCCAGTTTTTTTGTTTACTTTACTTTTACTTTACAAATGATTTTGATAATTTCCGGAGATTTCCAGGACTTTTTCCTTGGCATATATTTTGCATTTTCAGGAGATTTCCCGGGGGTCCTGGTAAATCAAGAGGCCGCGGGAATCTGTTATATGTTATAAAATGGTTTAATTTAATAATTTATACACCTAAAAATTAGCACGGGTCCAAAGAAAGTGCGGGACCCACTGCGGTTGCATATGTTGCAGTGCCTAAGGCCTGCCCTAAAAAAAAGCGCCGTATGCTATGCCTCCGGTCGATTATTAAAGATTATTATTATTATTATTATTATGTTAGAAAAGCACGATTATTCATTCTCTGGCGCAGCCAGGGTCGAGTTTCGTTAAAAGGGACACGAAATTTATCGTATTCTTTTTATCGGTTTTCAATGAGGAATTTTCTGGTTATGTGGCAGGTCTGCATCAGTACTGCCCTCTGATAGGCAACGATAATGTTCCTAGGAATGCCAAGAGCCTTGAAGGTATATGTGAGGTCACTTGCTATTATCCCCTCGGTTGATATGACAATGGGGCATATTTTTATTTTAGATAAATTTCCATAAATGCTTAATCTCCTAGCTTCGGTTCCTATACTTTCGATGTTTTTACAATTCAGTTTTTCTTAGATTATGAGATAGTTGTACGGCAATGTCAATAATGATAGCGGCTTTTTTTTTTTTACCGATAAACAGCATATCAGGGCGATTTTTTGGCCACATTTTATTACTTACCTAAAGTCATGTTTACTTACTTATTCTCTAGCTTGGAGACTTTGTCCCAGCTACATTTACATATGAGAAAGCTCAAGTGAGTATCAGTCGTGATCTCCCAATTCCTCTTGTATCTCATTCATTTAAGCGATGCACGTAATGATTTTAAAGTGACTGGTGTACATTACTCATATGACTTATTTACTTATTACTATTTGTTATTTCCTTTATGGAACTCCAACATTATTATTGTTATCTCCCCTGATGGGATGCAATACTTTTAAA
>JADKLZ010000130.1:9298075-9320131 GCA_021533235.1 Biomphalaria straminea
TTCAATTAGCAGAGTGAGAGAGGCGACATACTATTAGTAGTGGCGAGTGTTTTTTTATTTGCATCGGTTGATGCAGAACAATTAAAATACAGTATATAATGCACTTTAGCGGTCAATAGTAAACTAGCAGTACCCTACGTGATGTTTTATTACAAAAATAAGGCCCACAGCTTTGAGGCGACATACTGTATTGTTACTGTTGCAGCATTAGACAAGGATTAGCCCATTAGCGAAATGTGGTACGATATATATATATATATATATATATATATATATATATATATATATAGTCTACCTTTACGGCTAGGGGCCCCGCACATGACGCTCGCCCAGGGCCCCGCGCACTGCTAGGACTGCCCCTGAACAGAAGATTGACTAACCTCGTTTCAAATCTACCAATATGTTTTTCCTAAAGACGAAAGGGCAATAAAAAAAAAGATAATAATTTTTAGTCCAGAGATCAAACCCACGAATTTCGCTTGAACCATGTGAGTTAGCAGGTCAAAAAAAAAACTATTAACAAGAAATATTTAGACTTACATCTATATAAATATATATAAAGAAAAGCTAAATAAATAGAAAACTAAAATTGCCTTCATAAATATTTTTTACAATGCTTAAATGCAACGTAAAGAGTAGGATTTTTTTTTATGACAAACATTAAACCCGATAATAGGAAGTCAAAAAAAAATATTTTAAAAAGACGCAAAAGAAAAGTTCTGAATATTTAAGTCGTATAAACATAAGGAAAATTATATTAAAAAGAGCAAAAAATGTGTACCTATACATACTTAAGATAGATAGCACGATTTAAAGGCGTGGCAAATTGAAGAAAATATTTGTTTTTGAGATAGAAGACTCAAGTTCATTTCCAAGTAAGGATATTTTTTTAATTTGGTTTCCTGATTTTCGTAAAGGAGATGTAGAACAATCTAAGAAAGTTTATCTGAAGTTGGTGACCGAGTTGTAGGATTGGCTTTCAAATTGTTAACCAAAGGCCATAAATAAGTTTTACAACATCTGAACCTATTATTAGTAATGTGAAAAGCCCTAGTGGCCATTATCTCCGTCGATGCTCCAAACATTATCAAGCTACATTATAATAAAATTACCAAACTTCATTATAATAATACTAACATTTAAACAATTCTAATAAAAATTAAACTTCTGAAAAACGAAAAAGAGTACATAGAAACAATGTGATGCCACTTCTCTTTTTTTCCTTATGTCACGTAAACATGTTGTTTTTCTGCACAAGTCAAGGTCAGCTAAAAAACCCAACAATTATTTTTAGGTTTAGTTTCTTTCAGAACATTCAGTGACGTGACGTCGATATTCAGTTTGATTGGTTGAAATGGATTAGCTCAAGACGATTCTTGTCGGCAGAACTAAAATTAATTTAGTCGGAGTCCTGATTCTTCTGGAGTACAGTCGCATTAGTAAATTTAATTTAATTCTACATAAGAAGTATGGTTTTGTTCAACTGCTTATTTCATTGATATATTTGTACATAGCTGTACTTATGTTGAGATTAAATAAAGGTTCCTGTATTTAATTATCAAGGCATTTACTCAGTTGAATCCTAGATCGTCGTTGTTCAATATTATTATTCAAAATACAATCCCCGGCGGCCCAAGACTTCTCTCCTACCAGCTAGTGACATCTAAAAACACCACAAGAACAGATCGTGGCATCTACCACTAAAGAGAGAGGATTGTGACACTTATGTTTTTTTTTATTTATATTCTGCTCGAAAAAAATGGAGAAGTGATAGCACACAATTGCATTTAGTTAAATGTGGACGTCCATTAAGGTGTTTCACATGTGTCCTATACGATTATGAATTTCATCCTAAATATTGTCAAAACTTATGCCGAAAGTTACAATAAAAGTAAATCCTTACCGGTGGTGCAGTAAGGTGCGTCGCTGTAGCCAACACATCCTCTGTCACACCAACCAGTTTTACTGTTGCATGATAAGTCAACACATCTGTTGCACTTGTTGATGCAGTTAATACCCCAGAAGCCAGTTTCACAATCTAGATGAAGATGATGACAATTTTATCTAACTATATAACTTAATGTAATTTATGTGATTTATATCGAGTGCTAATTTGTTTAAATATCATTGCGCAGTGCATGATATTTATAAATTGAATTATAAGTCGCCCTCCAATTTCATGATGATAATAAAATCAAACATTTAACTTTTTGATATGTTTAGATCGCAATTATTGGTTTGTCATTTTCTTTTTGAATCTTGCAAATTAACTCTTTCTCTCCGTAATTATTTTCCATGACAAGACGGAATTATTCAATAATTCATTTGTAGTTCAAAAGTTATGATTAAACTTGAATAACTTTGTTATCAGGAAATATTTGTTTAGTATAGTTTTAAAAGGGAATGCAAATTGTTTTTAATATATATATAACAAACATTGGTGTGTATAAAATAAACATTAATTTAATAAGGCCTAATCAACGATGGTGTCCATTAGGAGAAAAATAGTTCAAACCCCAAAACCTTACGACAGCATTATATTTTTGTTTGATTTGATAAATGTTCGAAATACAAAGTGATTGCATATTTAGGAATAAAGCAAAGGTACTGCGGCTCCCGAAAGGGGAAAGACGCTTCTAGTTTTGTGTGGCCTGTTTGTTCGTCCGTCCCGTTTTGGTCTCAGAAAGTAGAAGAGTAAATAAAAATCGGACATCGTGATATTTTAGATCATTCAAAGATCTGATGCATCGGCTTCTTTTTTTTTCTGAATGTGAATTTTTTTTTTAAATCACTTCTTCAAGCAGTTTTTTTTTTTTTTTTTTTTTTTAAATACACCACTTTTACAACTATTCACTATTAATAATAACAAGCACTGGGGGCTTTTTTGTAAGGGAGATGAAGACGTACCAACATTTTGACACATTTGTACAAATGGTTTTAGATTTTTGGTCAAAATTTGTTTTTTTACAATTGTATCACTAAATAATGTAAGTTCTGTCGTACTAAATACTACATTTACATAAAAAATGTTAACTTTTTTTTAAAAGAGAAAACCTCTATTAACTATGCAAATATGTTGGACGTAATTTAAAACAATAATTACTAAGTAGTTTTTTTGTATTATCATTTAAACTGTGGTTGCTCTAGATTCAGATCTAGCATCCCATTCACTTTCACTTATTTCTTGGTCTTCTGGACCTTTGGTGCACCACACGTAATCTCTCAACCTTATTTTTCCATTTTTCTATGTCATTTGCCTTTGATAGCTTTTCATTCTGATATTCTTCCTGTAAATATCTAAATCTGCCTTTTTACCTGGCTGGGTGGACCGATTCGGAGGTCGATTTTCAGTTTGTATTTCCACACAAACTGTCTTTGTAACTTTCTTTGTTGTTTGTTTTTTGTTTGTTTTGTTTTAAAAAGTCATAAAATTGCCTGATTGATTTATTAGGTATTTACTTTTTGAAATAGTCATTCAGTTGTACAGCGCGATTTATTTTACAATTACTTTTTGTAGGTGTTTAAACACAAGTGAGAATGAAGAAGCTGATTGCACGTGAAAAAAATGACCCGCCTCCGTATTAATATAATGTTGCCAGTTGAGGGTTTTGATTATTCACAGACATTTACAAAACTGCAACGACGAGGGTCAATTGACTTTCAGTCATGATAATAAATAAAAAATGTATATCTTGGAAGTAAAATTAACTTACAAATATATGCCAATGTAAGGGTCAACTTATTTATTAACTACCTGTAGTACAATGCGGGGAATCCCTGTATCCAATACATCCTCTGTCACACAGTCCAGTTACTCTGTCACATGAAGAGATAAGGCAATGATTGCTGCATGTCTTGGTACAGTTTAAGCCCCATGTTCCTGTTTCACATGCTAGAGAAATGAAAATGCATAGCATTATAAAATATGTCAAAGTTTCTCGAAAAAACATCAACTAGTTTTGTCTTTAGTTTGGCAACGTTATTTATAAATAATAAATATTTCAAGCTGTGCTTTTACAGATGCATATCACTAAAAATCTATAATTTATCTATGTATATATGTATCAATCAATCAATCAATATATACACACATCTATATATCTTTATTTCCTTTTATTGTCTACCTATCTCTTCTTTCTTTTTTTTATTATTTCTTTGTGCGTATATATATATATATATATATATATATATATAAAGACAAAAGTTAAGGTACTTGTGATGCTAATGACAAAACACTATATTATAACTATCTTATAACTAAAATATGTATCTAAAATATGCCAATGTAAATGCCAGTGTTTTATAGGTAATAAAAATACTACCTTTAGTACAATACGGGGGATCACTGTATTCAGTACATCCTCTGTCACAAAGTCCAGTTACTCTGTCACATGAAGATTTAAAACATTGATTGCTGCATGTCTTGGTACAATTTAAGCCCCAGGTTCCTGCTGCACATGCTAGAGAGATGAAAATTTGATTCAATAAATATATATTTAAGATGCTCTGTAATGTACTTCTTTCACAGTACTTTGCTAGTAGTGAGCCATAAAGCTCTTCATAGCAACTATCTTTTCTGATTTTAAAACTGCTGTTCGTACCACAAGATTTTGAGTGGTATGAAATATGTCAGTAGAGTTAAAGCGCTGCTAAAATAAACATTATAAAATCTTCTTAGTCTGTTATTTTTTATTCTTGGATGGAAATATTTATCATATCTTTCAATTGCCTTGTAATTATCATGAGAAAGCTTCAGAGGCATTCTTGTTTTCACGACATTTTTAGTCGGAAAATGGTTTTAGATCTCTACATACAATGTAACCATATAGCTAGCCTTACCGCTAACTCATTTTCTTGTCTAATTTTGGTATATATATGGTTTGTTTTTTTAAAAGGAAATTCTCTACACTTTTTGCCGACGTTTTGAGGATCCAAAAAAATCACGTTATGGGCCTTGTGTGGCAAGCGTGGGGTATTTTGGGCATCACGTGTCTAAGTCAATTGAACATATAATGAGAATCGCATCACTGATTCAAACTAATTGATACAATTACTCTTAATAAAACGTTTTATTTTTTTTTTATTTTTTGAATTATGGTTTCGCGGCTTGGACCCACCAAGGTAAATATAAGTGCTTTCATCGCATCTGTCGAAGCTGTTCAGATTGTGTCTACATTTATACATTTTTAATAACTGAGAT
Source organism: Biomphalaria straminea (assembly GCA_021533235.1). Classification (NCBI taxonomy): domain Eukaryota; kingdom Metazoa; phylum Mollusca; class Gastropoda; family Planorbidae; genus Biomphalaria; species Biomphalaria straminea. The sequence continues at coordinate 9,303,276 of JADKLZ010000130.1, forward strand.
GGTATTCTTCCTCAATTCAGCCGTGGAGTGGAGAATCTGTTATAATTTATAAAATGGTTTAATTTCATAATTTACACCTATAATTAGCGCGTTTCGTACGAAGTGCGGGGTCCACTGAGGTCTCGTAGGTCGCAGTGTTGTAAGTCCGGCCATGCAAAAAAAAAAAACTGCATTCGCTACGCCTCGGGTCTACTATTTATTAAATTAAACTTTAACCATGCCTGTAGTGCAGTAAGGTGCATCATTGAAGCCTATACATCCTCTGTCACACCAACCAGTTTTACTGTTACAGGATGAGTTAACACAACTGCTGCACTTGTTGGTACAGTTAAGACCCCAGAAACCTGTGTCACACTCTGAGTGAATGAAAAAAAATAAACTTTAAAAATGCACTGATATAGATTAATTGTATTGATCATGTTTAAACCAAAGAGCATTTAAGATATAAGACTGTGCATCTGCCCTATATAATTTGGAAATGAAAATAAAAACGAATTCAGATTGTCTAGATGTTTTTGAATAAATATCACTGGCTATTTCAGTGATTGCTTTTAGTTTCTTAAATTAGAAATACCGAAAACTTTATGAAATTATATTGAAAGCTATATAGAGACGCGGTGACGAAGCGGTAAAGTACTTAGCTTTCGACTCGGGATTCGGGGTTCTAATTCTGGTAAAGACTGTATTTCAAATTTCGGGGTTTCGGATGCCTTTGTGTCCAACCAGCTCTAATGGTTGCCTGATGTTAGTTGTGGAAAAGTAAAAATAATCGATCGTTGTGCTGGTCACATCACACCGTCGTCAACCTTATGCCAAAGAAATGTATGACCCTCATCTGATCTATCGACCTTAACAAGCTACATAAAATAGTAGCACTTAGAACTAGAGTACGCATATTTAAGACTAATATAATAGCGATTTAAAAACGAATTAACAGCTCATCGTATGAAAATTTAAGGAGACAGGAAATTATCGCATGTTCGTAAGCTTAAGGTATTCTATAATATGTGAATAAAAAAATGTGTTCTACTCTTTGGTATAACTGTGTTTTTACTAAGAATGCACAGTCGTATCAATCTTCTAAGTGCGCATATAGTTAAACATCATCCACGTTTAATTTAGATTTTTATGTTGTTGCTATGTTGTTATTGCTAAACGATAAAAAAAAAAAAGAAAAGAAAAAAGAAGAAACTGTGGTCCAAAGACAAGCTGGCTGGACACGAAAGAATGGTAAGGCCTCTCTATAGATTTTCTGTTGAGTTGAATTAAGATATAAGATAACGCAAAGTGTCAATACGACACACTGACGTATATCAATGAAATTTATTTGATGTTAATAACAAATTTCTTGCAACTAAAATTATTGTGATAAATAAACAAATGTAACGTCAAAATAAACTTATACCTACCAGTAGTACAGTGCGGGGGATCTTTGTATTCAATACATCCTTTGTCACACAAACCAGTCACTCTGTCACATGAAGAGTTTAAACAATGATTGCTGCACGAATTAGAGCAGTTTATACCCCAGGTCTGTGCTTCACATGCTGCAGAGATAAAAATGCGTATTAATGTAAAATGTTTTTTATTAAAAAAAAACACATAGTTTTAACCTCCTTTTAATGTCAAGTTTGTTGGTTAATCAAAACAAGAAATAAGTATTCTAGGCTGTATACATGTATCTTTATAATTAGAGATCTTAGTTAATGCTATAATTAAAGTAAATAACTATTTTTACAAAGAGTAGATCCTGCGCATGATTAATGTATAGGTCTTGTCTCATTTAACCCTAGATTTATGAAATTCTAATCCTTTCATACTCAATTTTTTAAAGGTCTTTAGTTTGTTTTAGAGTTACTTAGCATGTGTTAGTTTTCCTGTTAGTATCCAAGGAACATTTATGCCACGTTTTATCAAAATTTGTCAAAACATTTTGCTTTTTTTTTCGTAACATACATACAAACATGCATGAATTTGCCTTACATTTTAGTTTTTATTATAGATGCATAGTTTATCAATAATTATGGAGAAACACATTACAGTTTTACCATTTCGAGAATTTAGCGCGGATAGAAGTGCTTCACATATTAATCATCAATAATCACTAATCAATAATCAACAATGAATATAAACATAAATAAAATAGAAATTTTACATGGTTTAATATTATTTATTATTAAATAAAACTGTAACCGTACCTATAGTGCAGTAAGGAGCATTACTGAAACCAACACATCCTAGGTCACACCATCCAGTTTTACTGTCACAGGATGAGTCAACACAGCCATTGCACATTTTTGTACAGTTGATGCCCCAGAATCCTATGCCACACTCTAGATGAGGACAAACAAGATGATTTTATGATAATATTAATTGTCAAATACACTATTTTAACTTAAATTTATATAAAACAATATACAAATAAAAAGGTCAAATTATGCTTGTACCTACCTGTAGTACACTGCGGGGGATCCCTGTATCCAATACATCCTTTGTTACACAGTCCAGTTACTCTGTCACACGATGAATTTAAGCAATGATTGCTGCATGTCTTGGTACAGTTTAAACCCCAGGTTCCTGCTTCACATGCTAGAGAGATGAAATTACATATCAATATATAACATTGTAACGACTGTTAGTCCAGGCTCAAAGCAAACTGCTCCACCCGACACCACCAAATCAAAGAGCTTGACAACTCAAGGCTCCAAAGTAACGTAACAGTCTAATGCCTAACACATCAGAGCCAATGCCGTAAGATTGGCTTCAACGAAACACTGACCGTTCAAATGCTTCACTGTTGACTGTACCGCTATATCAACTCTTACACTGATCCTCTCAGTTGTTAAAGACTGACTTAACAGCTGGGCTCGCTGTGTCGGACTTCATCGTGAATCAAAATCAAGACTTTTTCTCGTACTGTAGAGGTGTCTCGACTCTACTCCGCACCGAACCATCGCAATACGCCGTTCAGAACCAAATTCCCGAAATGCGCTGAACTGAACCAAACCAACTTGACTGTGACACATCCGCTCTTTATGCTGGGTCTTCAAAGGTTTTCTACACAATGAAGGAACGTGTAATTTGTATCAGCTGGCAACGCACACACAATTACTTTCATCCTCTTAAACAACAGAGAATGTATAAGATAACTAATTAAAATATTAAAGTAATACTAGAAAAATAGAGTAAGTAAAAAATATCAGTTTTATAAATTAGAATTGATATTTAAAAATATTTTTATGTTTTTTTTCCCTTTGATATAAAACCCTGGCCCAAAGTTACCGCTTCAAGCAAGGATCATCAAAACTACTTAAATTGCGCTCCTAATGAGATATCAAATGATTTATTTTGTTTCGAAACAACGAATTTGGATATTTTAAAAATTAATATTTAGTTAAGTCATTGCATTTTTTTATCTTTGTTGGATTTGTTTTTTAAAGGAATTTATTGAGATAGAAACTTAAAATTGTACACCTCTACATATTTTAATCTGATGGTATTGCAAAATTTATGGGATGATAATTTGCATGCTAACCAATAACCCCTTTGCGCATTATTAATTCTGAATTTCGACGTAAGTTTAAACCATGGAAGACGAGCGTGTTTTGCCACTTAGCTATTTAAATACTTATAAAAATAGATAAATTTCATGGTCTATTAATGTGATTATTATTAAGTGTCCCCTTCAAAGGTTTAGTATTTTTTTTAAATTAAATAATTGGTTTATTTTCGAGCGATTGTTATTTAAATATCGACAAAAATTATTTTTCTAAGTTTCAAGTTGATCAACAATAAAATTTGTACTGAAAGAAATATGGATTATTGTGATTTTGACCAGACGTAAAAAGTGAATAGATATTAGTTCAGTAAAAATGTTTTATACCTTTGTTCCATGTTCAATAATAATGAAAAATCATTTGGAGGATCAGATGAAGAAAAGAAGAGAGAATATTAGACAATGTAATAATAATATTAATGATGTATGCATGTTTTCATAACTACCTTTTGAACACATCGGTGGGTCACTATATCCGAAACAACCGTTATTACACAGTCCATCATCAAAACGGCACAGGTCTGGGCATTTTTCATTGCAAGTGTTTGTACACTGTACACCCCACGTTCCTTCACTACATTCTTAAATAAGTTAGAAATAGAAAATACATAACTAAGACTAATACAACAGTGCAGAACACACAATATCAGCTATGATAAAAGAACAAGTCATTGAAATTTTAATTAAATGCTAATTTGCAAAAAGGAAAAAAAAACACTTTATGATAGAAAAAGAAGTGCGTTTTTTTTTAATGAAATTAAACCTTTCCTATGAATATAAAGTAAATAATTTGATATGTATTTCAAAACAAGCTAAAAGTACATCGTTTTTTATAGATATTTCTAACAATTGCGGTAGATGATGTGAATCAACAACAAAGTATTGCTGGCACATTTTGTTTCGAGCTTTTTACTTTGGACAAACTTTAACAGTCAAAAAAAAGTTTGTTTGTTTTTTTATGTGCGGCCAACGAGCTAGTAATTCTTTTCTCAGCAATGTATATCTACTGTTAAATTTCTTGGAAAATCGGTAGAACCGTTTTTGAGATCAGCAGTCCAGATTTCTGGAACAAGGCTGCATAAAGCTCCGACTAAATGTTATCTTTACCTTTACCTATCCCTTAGTTTAGTGGACCCTCGGGGAACCACGCAAGACTCGTCGATCGTCTTTCTCCATTCCTCTTTCTTTTGTCTTAGTCAGAGCCTCTTTCGATTGCAGGCCCGTCCATTCTTTAATGTTGTCCTCCTATCACTTTCTCTGATTGTCTCTTCGTCATTTTCCTGGTGCTGTTCCATGAAGGAAGATATTTGCTAGCACCAAAGATTTTCTAAATGGCTATAGATTTTAAGCTTGCGTCTTTTTTTACATAGCATGTCATCATGGGGGGTCTTCGAACGTAATTTCTAGGATCTTTCTGTAGCATCTCAATTCTATTGCTAGGATCGTACTTTCTAGCTTTGCATTCAGCGTCCCAGACTCACAAAATGTGGCCATGACCAGGGAGCGCATCACTCTGATTTTGGTGCCAAGGGCTAAGATCTTGTTTTTCCATATTATTTTAAATTTTGAAAGAGCTTCTGTGGACTGTGCTATTCGGGCCAATAGTTCGGGTTTCATTCCCTCATATGAGACCATAGCTCCAGGGTATTTAAATCTGCTGACAGTAGTCAGCCTTTCACCTCCAATACTGATGTTCTTTTTAAAGCTATTTTGGCTATTGGTCATGATTTTTTTGACATTTATTTGCATCACATATGTTACGGTTGTCTTGTCAATGCGCATCACCAAGTCAGCTAGTTCTTCCTTTCTCCCTGGTAAGCTATTAATTTTTTCTTCCAAGCGCTAGTTAGAAATTTTTCTTCCTTTAATGGTTAAAGTATCGTCATGGCCTCGAGGCCTCTTCCATCAACCTTTCAAGGAAGACATTGAAAAGTGTTGGTGAAAGTAGGCAGCCTTGTCTTAATCCAACAGTGATTTTGAACTAGTCGCCAATGCTATTGTTGAAGTATACCGCATTGGTGGAATTCTTGTAGAGGTTCTGGAAAACTTTATAACTAAAATTATGTTTTTATTAATGGTGTACATTTCCATTGTCGCCCAGAGTGCCCAATGCCTTACTCGATCCAAAGCCTTTTTAAAAGCTGAACCATGTCGATCTGGTTGTGTTGTTTTTCATTAAGACTACGCTATGTTTTATACACCAGTTTTGTTGTATCCTAGTGTTACGCTAGCAGAAGATATTTGTATTTTGCAAATTCTAATAGTCGTTAACGTCGTTCATTAGTTGAGTGGTTTCTGTATCATCCACACGTGTTTTTCCAGGTTCGGCAGGAGTCGCTTCCTATTTTGGCATTCCAGTCTCCATGTTCCACCAGGAAATTTTTTGGGGGGACATTATTTTTTGACCACGTCCTGTAGTTGCTCATAAAACTCGTCTACTGCTTCGTCGATATATGTTGAGCGTAGGCTTGAATGATGGTGATATTGAAGGGTGATGGGATAAAGTTTAACAGTTCAATACACAGTTGATGTAGTTCCTGTGTACAAATCCACCACACACTGTTCTTGTTCGTGAAGAAATATTTTGTTTCCACGGTATTGTTATAATATAAGAGACAAGGCCAACTCAACGAGACATATATTTATTGACAAGACATCACAGGACACAAGATAACATCTCCATTACACTACAGTGTCTTTAATTCCACTTCTAGACTTAGGCGGAAGTCGTTACTCTCTCTTGTAAACATTGTCATCTAGTCCGTTCACTAGAGGTGCGCTAACCAGACTTGCGATGCGCAATGGCGAGGTCGTAACATTGCCCCCGACTTAACACTTTTCGTCCCGAAAAGAAAAACACTGCAGCTGAGGTTTGACAGTTCAGGTGGAGGTCGATCAGTGGGAGCTACAGGCGGTAGGGTGCCTGTTGCCCACGAATCCATCTGCACAGTTTTCCGCAGCCGTCGCTTTCTCTTTCTCCAGTTGACCAGGCTGTTGTTGAGGCGATGGCGTGGCCGTTTGACACTCAACGAGATAGTGTCGAGCACTGTTTTCTTCAGCACAGCCGTTGATCGGGCACGCCGTTTCAGCGGACCCTCCCGACAGACGCCTCTGAAGAGAGCTGTAGGTTCACATGCAGCTACGTTGCAGACAAAGTCCAATGCACCGCAGTCATCCCCAGCCAACAGTTTCACGTCCAGGAGATAGGTCTCTTCAAGTTCAAGTGGAAGATGTCTTCCTCTTGACAGCTCCGATGTAGTGTGGGTTGACTGACATTCATTTATGCCAATGTCAATGATGATGGCAGAGGTACACATGTCCTCTTGATGGTTTTCTTGGCATCCACATTCCCCGTGTAATGCGCCACACGTACAGTTCATGCTCAAGTTCTGGATGCAGTTGTCGAGCCTCACATTTTCTTCATGAGCACCGGCAGATAGGCAGAGGTCTTTAAGGTCTATAGCAATAGGCTTAGACGCAGACCAAACGTTGTCTTGATCTGTCCGGCTCATACAGGTACTGATAACAGGTGCAACAGGAACAAACGCTTCGGGCACATAACAGACTTCAGTTTCTTCTTTTCTCTCTTTCCGTTCGAGATCGTCGCAGCAATCGTTGTCACGTTCCTCGTCTTTAAAGTCACAACCACAAGACATGCCCACAACACAGACACAGACGGCGCTCCAATCCCCAGCGTCTCCGTCACCACTGCTTGTGCAACCACAGTCCTGACCATGCAACTTCTCCACCAACGAGTCCACAGGCAACGGTTCCTTCACCAACAAGTCTATTCCTTCTTTCGCTTGAGACACCATTTTAACTACCTTGTTCCCCTTACTGTTCATTTGTTCAAACATTGCAACAATACCTTCATGCATCTTGCCAATGAGCTCAACAATATCGGGCTCTATTTCAAATATGTATGTCTCCGGATCTTCGTCCTCATCCACCAAGGCTTGCCGGAGACGAGCTGTAAGCACCTCCTTGGTACCACCAAGCTTCTCATATCGATCACGGAGTTCCTTCCTTAGTTCTTTAACTGAGAGCTGGTCTAATGTTTTCAAAGATGTCATTGTGATCAAGTCCTACCTCCTCTCGTTGAGTTGCCTAAAATCCCCACTACTGACACCATTGTTATAATATAAGTGACAAGGCCAACTCAACGAGACATATATTTATTGACAAGACATCACAGGACACAAGATAACATCTCCATTACACTACAGTGTCTTTAATTCCACTTCTAGACTTAGGCGGAAGTCGTTACTCTCTCTTGTAAACATTGTCATCTAGTCCGTTCACTAGAGGTGCGCTAACCAGACTTGCGATGCGCAATGGCGAGGTCGTAACAGTATAATAGAATGGACGGGAGTGTCTCTTCAAAACAGGGCTTCACAGCCACACGAGGAAGTGTGCGAGATGAACCATAGTCGTTCTACGAGTGAAGGAGGCCAATGAAATGATAATAGAATATTCTGTTGTTGTTTCCCCTAGGATTTGCCAGCGCATTTCAGATAGTCGTATGATGTTGAAATAGAGTCGGTTAAGTTCATGTATGAGCTCCTAACCATTTCCTTCGTCTCTAAGTGATCTTCCATTCAATGTTTCTATGGTGATTTTATTTCTGGTATTTTATTTTGCATCGACCAGTAAAATACTTTTCCTTCGTCCTGGTCTATGACGTGGGCGCAGCCCTTGGTAACCCGGACGACGGCCGAGCTGGTATGGATTTATTTACGGCCATGATATAATTTGATGTAACGAGGGCTATATACTTGCATGGCGGTGCCCATCAATCTCCATGCTTGACCACAGCCAAGTATCTCCAATTAAGTGGTTAGCCTCAGTCATGAACATAAGGCAATTGTAGTCCATCCTGGGACTCTTCCGTCCTAGCCGAATACCATATTCTAGAAGGCCTTTCGCCTAGTGGTGCCATGCTATCACCCCCTCACATTGTTTAGTCCGCCAGCTGAAGCGGTTTCCAGGCCATGATGCTCGGAGAGATGTGAGAGATTTTGGGTTTGGAAAGAGACCAGCGAAGCCGTTCACTAAAAGATGCAGTATTCAGGACCATCAAAGACACTAGCAGTTCCTCATATGCCTTTATGACTTGAATTTAGGTTTTGTAAATATAGAAGGCAAAAATAGATACAAGAAAGAGTGGGGAAAAAGGAAGAAAGGAAAACTTTTAGTTAAAGAGCAATTGGAAAGATGTTTATTGCATTTTGTGCTAAAAAGTACCTCACCAGTGAAAGCTTCTACTTCACACAGTAAAAGTGTGAGATTTTTATTGGTAGACGAGCTTGACAATACAATAGTAAACGCTTTTGTAAATGTATTAAACATCGTAATAACACCATATGATTTAGCAGAACTCATTTGAGAAGAAATGAATGTATTGAATATTTCTCCGTCGTTATCAAATGCTTGAAATGTCATATATCTCGAGACGCCTGAAATGTATATAAAAAAAACAACTAACATAAAAACATTTTATATAAAGACAATCTCTTCTTAATAAAGCTATTACATCGGTTCTCAACCTTTTTAGCTCGGCTACCCCGTTTTACAATTACCATCTCTACGACAACCCCCTCCCCACAACCAACCACAAAACGATTTCGTTCATAAACAAAAGTAAATTTTCCTAATGTTAAAAAATGGAAATCAATAAGTTTGTGATATGCATTGCCAAAGTTTAATCTTTGATCACAAAACAGTTAAACTAAATTCTTCAAATTTGACTGTGAATGGACCTACTGCAAGCAGCCAACGGTATGTCAGATTCATAAAGTAGGATGAAATTTTGTCCGTGTTAATAAAAACCTAATCTGCTTCAACTATTGATCTAAAACCATATCAACATTATATTTTCTTTTATTTTTACGTTCTTTTGTGGCAGAACCATTGTCGTGGGGTGTTCGATGAAGAAAATATTATTTTCAATAAAACGTAGACTTGCTATAAAACGAGGGCGTGTTATAAGCTTAAACGAAATAGCTTTTAGATTTCGTCATGACGTCACCATTGCAATAATATGTAAGTGAAAATTTAACTCTGCCTCACCTAAATGAGGATATCTTCGTTGATTTGACCTCATAATATTGAATTAATATTTAATTTTATAAACTGCATTTTGTTCCTATAAAACGAGGATGCATTCTTCATTAATTGTGTATCAAATAAAACATTTTCCAACAACAAACGACAAAGCTTTAATAGTAGTGAAATTAAGATGATCAAATGAAGAATTCCGTCGAAACGTGAAAAAAATAATTTCGGAGAGAAATAGTTAAAATATATGACTTTAATAACATATTGAAAACATAAAAAAAATCATTTACATTTATTTATTGTTTTAGAAGATGTGTATTTACAAGAAAAATCGCTTCCATAATTAATTGTATAAAATAAACGTTTTGCATTTAAAAGACTAAAATTAGCCTTTGCACTTAAGCTTTGAAAGCCACAAAGCATAAAATTTTGTTAACTGAATGTAACATACGAACAGAGGGACATACGAAATTATACACAAACCTATTAGAGGCTTTTTTTTAAGGAAGCCGAAAAAATATATAAATATATAGTGGGAATGTATGAAAAAAGGCATTTTTAAGTACAGAGTATTGAAATAGATAAGTTGTGAAAAAATGATTAACAAATAATCTTGTCTTTATTTTATTTACCTTCTTAAAAACTAAAAAAAAATGTTACTAGTAAGGTCTTTGGCAAGAAGAAAACCACAATTTAACACTTATACCACCAAAGCAGTGATGCCCAAAATACGGCCAGCGGGCCATAACAGGCTCGCGACGTGGTTTTATCTGGCCTCTATTGCCACATGACAATTTTTTTGCAAAGACCTTCCTTTTGGTAACTGTATTAGAAAAAAAAAAAGAAGAGGCAGACAGAGAAATCGATGGGAAAAAAAAAACAGAAAATAATGGAAGCGTCTTAAAGTTGTCCGTGAGGTTAGTTGTTATAATCCCTTCGGTTTATATAACATTGGAGTATATTTCTATTTTGGATAACTTCAATACACGCTTAATCTCCAAGCCTAGGTTCCCATATTTTCATAGTTTTTTCCATTTCAGTTTTTCTTAAATGAAGAGACAATGGTACGGCAATATCAGAATGATAGATTTTTTTTTCTTTTTTACCAATGAACAGCAGATCTGTGGGATAAAAATCTACCTTTATTTTAATCGAAAGAGGCTTATTATTACTGTTATTATTATTGTTATTATGGAGAAGAATTAAGTCAATAATTTCTGTGACAATGTGTATTTCATTGCTCTATATATTTATACATATATATTTCCCTAAAAATGATATCTTTGTAAAACGTGTTTTAATAGATCTACATTTAATTTGTCCGTTTTATTAAAATAAATTATTAGAAACTATTTAAGAAAAAATTCTTACCAAGAACATCATTAAAGTAAAATCTATATTCATTAATAACAAATGTAGGGTTCATTAGGATCTCCCAGTAAGCAGCAACATTTCCAGAGTCATTTGTGTTACATGTATAGAGTCCATCTGAAGCTTGAGGATACTGTGGTAGGTTCGTGTCGATTTGATTTATACTTGAATTACTATGGTAGACATTCTGTTTTGTCGCCACATTCTGACCTAATAATATAAAATGTGGAATTTTTATATTTTATTTTTAATGTCCCACGATGCATTTTGGCTATGGACCGCGTTTAACTACCATTAACTACAGCATAGTAAAATTACTACCTAACTAACTGAATGATTAATTCTTCTCTTACTCTCTCATTTAACAAAAAATAAATAAATAAAACACGAAGACATTCAAAATACATCCTTTATATAATTTAACTCTTTCACTCCTAATTAACGATACCATCGTTAATCTAACTCCATTAAATTCAATTAATTTTTGGTTTTTAGAAAGTATTATTTTGTGTTATTTAACAAGAGCATGCATTCTACTACAATTCTATACCAAAAGTAACGTTTTGTAATTACAATGTAAAATAAGAAAAAAAAAAAAAAAAGAACAATTCTGTGAGAAGGTGGAAAAATAATTACGGAGATGATAAGCTAAAGAACGATGAGCTTTCTCTTGATAACCAATGAATTAGAAAATGATTATGAAACATTTTTTCCCCAGAAACCTATTCCCTCCCCCTTACCCCTTCCAATATAGATGTACTAGACTTTACACAATTCCTATGATAGGCCTTAGGTCTAGACTAAAATATGATGTGCAAACTTTTCCTGAACATTTATTTCTTAAACTCTTGAACACACACACACATATATATATATATATATATATATATATATATATATATATATAAACTGGAAGATAAAGAACATATCATATTTTTATGGGAAACATTTGAGAAAAGATAGATTTGTATGAATAATACAGCAGTTATGAGCAGTATAAAAGTAAAATTATTTATAGTTTATTTTTTCAGCCGTCAACAAAAATAGATCCACATCACAAACCTTTATATATATATATAAATATTATATTAATATTTTAATACACGACTTGGGATCCAAACTCAAGTAAAACAGTTAATTGCACTGGCAGATGGGGGAGGAGGCGAGTAGTGTCTATTATTGTGTAATACACATCAGTAGCTGTAGCTACTTAATCTTTCTGTTAAACCACAAACCTTATATTTTTATAAAATATATTTTTGCACTTTACATTTTTAATACTATTGAGAATGATTTCAGATGTATAAAAAAAATTACCAGAAATGATCCAAAGTGAACAAAGTCGTTGTATTGCTTCACCTTGTAATATAATGTATTTTATAAAATACTCGTTAACTGAAATGTGAATATCTGCAATATTATCTTGAACAAATAATCTCTCCTTTGATGTTGCATTTACAAATTGGGAGTTAAAGTCCATGAAAGATATTTCTAATGTGTATAATAAATCTGTAGAATATGAAAGAATCCAATGTTATGCAAAGATAATCAACATTTTAAAATTACATAGTTCAATAGGAATTTCATTTCTAATCAACTAAAACATATTTATTAAAAGAGATTCCCAAAATCTAAAAATAGATGTATAATTGTTCTCTTTAGCAATACAACAATAATATAACAAATATTGTTACAAAAGACTCTCTCACACACACACAAATATGTATAAAAATTTTGTAAACTTTTTTACACACATACCTTTCCCCCCACTGGTCCAGAAAACAAATTGGACCTTAGCGCAGTGAGCATGCTTTAAGTACGAAAGTAGCGCTATATAAATGCTATAATTATATAGATATATTCCCACGCCAATCTCTATCGGTCTAGAAAAGTAGACTACATAGCTTATACATTCTGCAAATAACTTCCTATAATTGCGATTTATTTTTATAAAGGACGTAACATTTACATTTTAAAGGTAACTTTTAAAAGCCAAACAAGAATGCAAAATGTATATATAAGTGCATATTTATGTAATTTTCTTTAGAAAAAAAATGTTTTATAATTATTAGTATATTTAACAGTAGTATCTTGTTCTTTTTATGTTATTATTTTAAGTATTATATCCAAGTGTATGAATCATAATATGATAAGTTAGGATTCAACTTTAATTCTAATCGAAACAACTAAAATTTAAATTAGATTTATGTTCTAGATTTTTGCGTCTCATTTACTAATTCCAATTTTAATTCAAATAATATTGAAACAATGCATGTTACATTTACAAATGATTATTATTCGATTTTATAAAAATAAATAGTAATTTCAGAAATAGATCTAGAAAGAAGAATAATATATTGATGATAATAATAATAATATTAAAATTGAAAATTGAAAGACCCTGAGAATAATATATAGTCTTATATGAGTGAAACCACTAAAATTAGAGACACTTTAGAAAAAAAAAAACTTAAAGAGGAAAAATACATAAAAACAAAACATAGTTTACAAATATAAAAATACAACCATAAGAAAATACTCAACAAGAATCATGGATTTAAATCATTCCGTTAGTTAGGAAAATAATTATATGTTCCATTATCACAAGTACCATTTGAGCAAAGAATGTGTTTCTTGAATCAGACAGAAAAAAAAGACTTTACATGGGATATGTTTCTTGAATAAGTAGGGCAATGTTTTGAATTATTAATTGGAACGAGTTTCCAGAATAAGCCATGAAAACCAATGACTATGCAGACATTTAAATCTGTAAATAACATGCAGGACTAAATTGATACATCACAATGAGTAGGATGTAAATTATCTTCTCTACTTTATAAGATCAGAAAGGTTTTAAATGATCATATCTGAAAACATCCTTCATAGATGTCTAAGGACGTATTAAACTTGCGTATAGATCCAAGACACGAGTGCTCGAAGGCATACGTTTCTCGAACACTTTTACAAAAGGTGCCTTCGCTCCATAATGGGTGTACGCTTCCAAGACTACATTACAAATAACTTTGTCTCGCTAAAGTACGATTTGGACAGTATAAAAGTAATAATTACTATTAGACAGCTACGCTGGATCCAATATTTATCCTGCATGGCAGACGATCGCATGCCAAAGTCGATCTTCTCTTGCGAGTTTAAAAAAGAACCGCGTCACAGTGGTGCCCCCTTCTCCCGTAAGCGCTATAAAGATAAAATTATGTGTCATTTTGATGTTAACGACAATGGGGAAATAAATTGACAGCAGATGGCCTCTGAAAAAGACAGTGGAGAGCTCTCACAAAAGCTGCAGGACACACATATTACATCCAAAGGAAAGAGCTTATTAAAGGTATTGTAAGATAAGATCTAATCATACTTCAAGACATATCTTGTAAATCAAACCTTTGGCACTTCACTAAAAATTATTTACCTGGTTGCTGTGTAAACAATCGAATCCATGGGTTATAGTATATTCTAGTTAAATTGATAAAAATCTGTTCAGAGTCGATTTGAATGCACGTTGTCTCATTATTATCACTTAAAAGAGTTGTGATATCGACTGCGGAATAAACTGTTTTTGCTTTGTATTGAAGAAGACCTGAAATAAAACGATGTATGAAAATAATATAAAAATAGAGACAAAATAGAGAGAGAGAGAGAAAAAAATGAGAAAGAACGAAAGAGAAAAAGAAAGAGAGAAAACATTTAAATATGCTAAACATTGAGAGAGAGAGAGAAACAGAAAGAAAACAAGTGAATAAACAAAGAAGATTAAGGTGAACAAGAGAGAGAGAGAGAGAGAGAGAGAAAAGAAAGAAAGAAAGAGAGGAAGAAAAATTGAAAGACAGAACAAGAAAGAAAACGATGAGAGAGAAAAAAGGAGAGAAAGAATAAATAGAAAGAGATAGAAAGAGAGAGAGGGAAAGAGAGAAAGAGTAAGGGAATGAGAGAGAATACGGGAGAGAAAGAGAGAAAAAGTATTTTATTACTCTCTTCAGGTCTGCATATGTGGCATATTTGCTCTGGTAATGCGCTTGTATTCTGAAGCGAGGAATCTCGGGTTCAAATTACCATAAATAATGGAATTTTAAATTTTGAGATTTTTAGAACTCCATAATCCACACAACTCTGATTGGTACCTTATACTAGTTGGGGAATCATAAATGCGGTTGGTCGTTGTGCTTGTTAACATAAAGCCATTGAAAAATATGATCTTTTCATCAGCTGGCATTATGATCCCAATGTCTGAAAGAGTCTTTTTTCCTTTTTTTTCCAGATCTTTTTGTAAGCAATATATTGTGTTCCAACGACTATTCTTTATTGGTCCATTTTATTACATATATCGATCGTTAAAATTATGTTTTCATATTATTTTACATTTTCTACCAATAATGTCGTTTGTTTTTTTCCAACACTTACGATATTGACATTTAATACCGAACCATCCATCCTGACACTTAGCTGGACATTCACCTTCAGGACTGCATGCTTGTTGACAGCGACATTTATATTGACATTCAGGTCCAAACCAACCTTCTTCACATGCCTGAGCTAAACAATAGATATTTTTTGAAAATGTCATCTGAAGTTGACAAAATACTCATTTCAATTATAGCACGGATTTTATCACATTAATATATAAGAACTCAGATATAGATCTAAGGACAAACAATACTGGTCGATTTTAAAAAAGGAAAACTATTTATTTGATTTTATTTATAATATTATGTACATCTTCTTATACGCTGTCGTAGTTAGTTTTTGTGTGTATACAATTTTATTTTTCGTATCTTTATTATTTGTAAATATTTTTAAAATAAAATAAAAAAAAGATGCTTAAGGAGGCACGTTGACTGAGTTGTAAAACGCTTGGCTTTCGAACCGGGCGTTATGGGTTCGAAGCTTGGTTAAGATTTGGATTGTTTATTTCGGCTCTAATTGGTAACTGAGATTAGTAGAGGAAAAGTAAAGGTGATTGTTTCTTGTGCTGGCCACATGACACCCTCTTTAACCATAGGAAACAAAAACAGAAGACTCTACGTCATCTGCACCATAGGTTGTTAGGTGTGAAATTGGAAAACATAAACAAATGTTAGTAGGTATTTGGCTAGAAAAATCAAAACAAAGATTTATTGATATCTCTTTTATCAAAGATAGAAAACGATGTTATAGATCGTGTTAAATGCCAACTATAAGGAACTTCAATAAGATAGGCAAGGTAGAAACTGACTAGATAAATATTATTACAACTTTGCCTTAACTTATATAATACAGACGTTACTTCAAAAGACAAGATCATTACGTCCTAATGTCTACAAGTACATTATAGTTATTGTTGAAACACTACCGATGGTTGAAAACAAAAACAGATTTATTGTGTTACTTGTTGAAATTATAACAAGATTGTCAGAAGCATAGTATACAATAATATTACACGAACTGTATTTGAAGCCATAAATAGAAAATTCTACAGAATATGTGTACTATTGACAATGGTTATCAGATTATCGCATAGTAATACAGGGAAGTTTATAATTTGTTTTTAAATATTGAGGTAGCAAATTTTCCACCATTACATCCCAGTTAAAATTGTATGGTTGAACGATTAAGTGGATCATTGAAAAATTTTCTAAAGAAAGGAACACGAAAAGTCTAAATGGATTGGAACATAAAAGCCAGAACAGCACTCTTTGCTTATGGAAAGTTGCCGAATAGGATTATAGGCATATCGCCATATTAGATAGTCATTTGAAAACAGAGAAGATAACATTTAGCGATAGCGATTCTGAAAAAAAAAATCATTGATAAAGGATAGTGAGGACGAAAGCAATAAAGACTATGCTTTTTTATCCTATATTATCTATTCTTATTTATTATT
>JADKLZ010000130.1:9320531-9339109 GCA_021533235.1 Biomphalaria straminea
TATCATATACAAAAATACAACTTAATCTCTCATAATTATTTAATATTTAATGCTGCGTAAAGTATATATGATTGGTAAAGCGTTTGGCTTCCAAGGCGGGGTCCCTGTTCCCAATTTTGAAATTTGAGAGTTTCTGAGGCCGCCTAGCTGTAATGGGTACCTGACATTAGTGGGGGGGAAGTAAAGGTGGTTTGTCGTTGTGCTGGCCTCATGACACCCTCGTTAACCGTTGGACATAGAAAAAAAATGTCTTTACAAAATTCACCCTATAGATCGCATTGGGAACTTTACTATTCAATTGACACTTACAAATCAAATGGTTAATGTCTGAAATTGAAAATTCGATCATCATTTATTACATTTAAAAAAAAAAAAAAACTTTTGAAAGCATAAAATCCAAACAGTTTAGCTTGTCACGCAGTGAATTAAAATTACTCAAAAATTGTTTACAGAAATATATTATTTTTATTTACCTGAATGGTGATAGGCACACACAATTACAGAAACAACTGAAAAGTGAAACATGGAAACATTTGTAAAAAGTGGTAAAACAATTATAAATACCATGTTAAAATACTATAAAAGCGCGATATAGCCTTACGAAACAAATACTTGTGTATATTAACTAAATTCTAAAGTATTATGGGAAAGAAATATGACGATTTTAACAATTAGCAATTCAGTCAAATTGATTTAATTTATCGAAACAATGATATACTAGGAGCCAATCCTAAGTACTGAAAGTAATACTATTAAATAGTTGATGCTAATAATCGAACTAAAAGCGTGGCTAGGGTGGGAGAGTGGTGATTTGAAAATCACCCCGGGACCTCACTTGGGGGAGGGGATCCCCAAATGAGTTTCAGAAACTTCTTTTTTAAATAAAAAAAATACGCCAAAATCTAATGATTCGATGTCAAAATGCAGGGGCCCCGAAAGAGGTTAAGTCTCCCAGGCCCCCAAATCCCAGCTACTCCAGAGTATGAGACATCCAATGTGATCCTATTAGACCCACAAACAAGTGTCATCGAGTAGGCGATGGACGTTATTATATTTGTATTAATACTGATAACTTTTAGCGGCCTCCGAAAGGGGAAAAGACGCTATTAGTTTTGTGTTGTCTGTCTGTCTGTCCATCTGTCCGTCTTTCCATCGGTCCAGTTTAGATCTCAGAAACGAGAATAGAAAATGAAAATCGGGCATCATGATATTTTAGATCATTCATAGTTCTTATGCAAAGGCTACATATTTTTTACGAAAGTGAACCATCTAAATTATTTAAAAATATATATGCAAGCAGTTTTTATGTTCATAAAATTACACCACTTTTCATTAAAAAATTTAGGGGAAGTAAGGCTTATTAAAAAAGGTCACAAGTTTCTTCAATAACAAAGCAAGCTTCATTCATAAATTCGCGCATTAATTTAAAAAAAAATGCATCCAAGTTCATTCTGGTAAAAGTGTCGATGGCTCACTAAAATATATTATTTCCGCTAATTAACTAACTCGTCGAATTTAAATGATATTTTTTAAAAAGAATTTTGATATGAACTTTGTTTTATTTATTATAAGTTTAAAAAATAACGAACTACTTTATTGTGCGCATTTTCAACATATCGTCATTATAGGAGCATACACTTGACAGTCTATTAGACTAAAAAGAGCCTAGATATACAGATATATTTATAATACGAGTTCTAGACTAGATATAGTAGATTCTATATCGAGATTCTATATGTAGACCTAGACTTAGATGTAGACTTAGATCTACCCCTTTATCTAGACGTTGAGACTTAGACTTATAACTTTTTCTAGATCTAGACTTTGATCTTGAATCTAGATTTAGCTAGATCTATGTCTAGTTTGTATTAAAAATGACAATTACGATTACTTTTTATTTGCGGTGGGAATGTCTTTTTGTCTTCTGTACCTTAAAGTGGGTCAAGAATTATTTTTTAGTGTAGCCAATTTATATAATTTTGATAGAAGAATACATCTTTTTTTTTTTTAGTCGCTCTGTATTTTGAATGTATGGATAAGGTTAATAATTATTACTTTAAAAAATATAAGTGTACGATACATGAATGAATATTTGGAGATGATGTGGCTGAGGGGTAAATCACTTGAAACTGGAAGTCCCGTGTTCGAAACCTTGTGAAGACTCTAGTTGGACCACTGTCTTTGTTACCTGGTTATATCGTAATATTCATTAGTTATTGAATCATCTTTTCAGTTCATTGTTTTTTGGTTTTTATTTGTCTTATGGTTGTTGTGACAGTCTGGGTAACAATATCTCTCCGGATGTCTATGTCAACATCTGTTCGTAGCAGGTTATCAAGAGAGAGGTCGTTCCTTTCTTTCAGTTCGTACTACCAGCTTTTCTTCGGATTACCCTTTCTTCATGTTCCGTCTACTCCACCATGAAAGATGACTTTTTTTTTTCTGTTATACAATTGGACTTTACAAGCTCAACATTATTAGATATGAAATAAACAGTCGCCCTCTAAAAGAAAAATTAGTATAGAATTAATCGTTTTTATTCATGAAAATACCAGTAGTTTTTTTCAACCATTTCTTTTTTTTAAATCTTATGGGCGTCTTTTAATTACTCTACACCAAATAACATATAATCTTCACAATTGGCTTAGCTATTGGGGAGGAGGGGAGAGAATATATGGGTTATTTTTACCTTAAATATTACAAATTACGTAGAATGCCACCCGTGACCCCAAATGATGAAAAATTTCCCTGATGTTCAGCAGCTACGCTTTCACAGTCATGTATGATACAATTAGAAGTTAAAGCAAGATATTTAAACTTCCTTTTTGTTGCATAGTAGGTTAAGGTATGCTTGCTTTTTATTACCGGGATGTTAGTTTAAAATTTGAAATACGAGAATTACAGATCCTACAAATTTAAGTATCCCAATAGTAACTTCAATCTAGCTTAAGGAGTGCCTTTCGTTAAGATTCTTGTATGCTAAAAAAAAGTCGATATATCGTGTCTTAATTGTATTTAAAATGTATTGTAATATTTAAATATACCGTATATCACATACCAGGAATGTAACATGAAATGTTGCATACAAATAGATGAAATCAGGAGGGATCTGAATATTAGAATGACATATAGGACGTATGAAGCTATCTTTATGTTTATAGTTTTAAATCTGCATATGCTGATTGTTTAGTCCAGTTACCATTATGAGCTTTGCTGGTAAATTATTACAACATATTAAATTCAAACGTAAATAAGAAATTTTAAATTTATATTTACACATTAGCGATTCGGCCTTTAATTCCTAAATCAAAATGGAAAAAAAAAATATTCCAATACCAACTCATATTTTAAAGTCTACTAAGAAAAAATATTTATTTTAATTATTTATTTAATTTGTTACAAATTCCATGTTTTTTCCCAATAAACTAAAGTTTTTGCATCATTTGATAATTCACACTAAAACCATAATGAATATTGTAACTGCAAAATTAAATTCAGAGGATAAAATATTTGAGAAGTTACACTGCAAACATTTTCTTCCATGTCAATAGTGGGCCGATTGTTTTACTTGATAGTAACGGTACCCGACAGAATCGCGCGAACAAAATAGTGCCGACAAAGTAGAGTGAAAAAAAAAAGTTTTCAGTCATTTTGAAAGAAATACTTTGATATCGTAAAATGAAATTTGAGCCAGTATTTTTGTTTTTTTGTTTTTATGTTATCTTTTTTTTCCAGTCATTTGCAGAAACACCTAAGATATATTAGATATAGGCCTATTTACACATAAATATGCAAACATTAAGAAAAATTATAATAAGCTGAAATGAATAATTTCATAATATATATATATATATATATATATATATATATATATATATATATCTATATATATATATATTGCTACAGGTGGACAGTGATAGGTAGAGGTCAACTTGTGACCCCGGCGAGTTGTCGCGATACAGCGGCGAGTCTATTTCTGGACTCCATGCCTATGAACAAAGACTGGATGTGACGGGCTCTCCAGTGTTGTTAGCAGGGGAGACCAGTGTGTGTTGGCGATATTCGAGGAGTAATTAGGGACTCGATAAAAATTAGAGAGTTAATGTGAAAAGTTTTGAGTAAAGTGATTGTAACTGTGATCTACTGTGCGAGACTGTGTTTATTCGATTCAAGCTAACTAGGAAAAGTTAACGAAAACGGACTTTAAAGTGTATATAACTAATTACAGTGAACTTCAGCCTTTGCAGTCGATACAGTCTATGTAAGACGTGTAAGGCTCTAATTTGTGTAATTGAATACGGCTCTATACAAGTTGAGAAAACATTAATTGCAACGAAGTGTAACGAACTATTAACAATCAGATATCGTGATGTCTTCTACTTTACATGTTGTGACGAATTATTAGAGAATAGTGAGTAAAGTTATATGAAGCTGAAAGTTGAGTTATCAAGTTCTTTGCAGTGTTTTTATTTGTGTGTCTACTAGTACATTTTAGCCAGAAGATTTAGAAATACGTAACAATATATATATATATATATATATATATATATATATATATATATATATATTTGTTGTTTTATATAAATGTACTTTGAAAACAGCGAAAGATACTTGTCAGATTTATATACACACTCAATTTCAATAAAAAAAAAAATATATTTTCCTACCAATAGACATACAAATTCTTTATAAGATCCAGCCGAGCATCGTTTAATTCTTCAAAGGCAGTATTTACATCGGCGGTTGTAACATACTAAAGGGCTACAGCATCTTGATAAACATGCTTACATTTTTATCTTCCCGGTATATAGCTGCAATTTTTTGTTTAAGAGAACGACAGGATTGGAGCCATCAGAATTGTGTCTATCTTGTCTGCACCGATAGCCTAAGTATTCTGCTATTTCTTTGCTTTTTTTGTGATAAAAAATTTCAATGACGTTGGCTGCTTCAAAGCTAGAAAGCTGTGTCTGATGGCTGCATATTTAAGTTTTAGTTCCGTTTTTTGCGCTTCTCTTCAATAAGGGCTTTCCATTGGGTCTCCAAAGTGTGCCTTTGTGAGACCTCTCCAACTTTCTATTTCATCTTCTGCCAGCTACTTGATCTTGAAAGTGCTGACGGTGAGCACCACTGTTATGCCATCTTCCTTTTAAGCCCGACGAAGTAGATAGCTTTTGGCATGCGGCCGTCTCATATGCGGGGTAGGTGTTGAAGCAGTGAAAACATAATAAGTGTTTCTATATTGTATACACTTCATGATATGTTACTGGCAAAGTGCAAAATTTGGACATAAATATGCACACATTTTTTACTACCACATCATAATTGTCAGTGTCGAAGTATCTGGGTGGTAACCGCTTGGTTTCAGGTTCAAAACCTGGGAGTTTATTGGTGCTTTTTTGGGATGCATCCTCCATCTACCCAAATCTAGTAGGTACCCCCGACTTAGTCTGTTAAATCAAAGAAGTTTTTTTTTTTGGTGATGACCACTTGTGACTATTATTTACCGTAAGCCACAAAAAAAAAACAGGTGAACTTTACATCATCAGTAAGGTTTTTAAGATGTATGATGAAGGAAAAAAATTAATGCTTGATATTCATTCATCTACATATTAGAACATAATAACAGAATTACATAACGTGCGACGCGTTGTGCATTTTTGCTTAACATTACGATTTTTTTGGGGGGTGTTATTCCTTTTTATTCATTTTCTTTGAATTCTTTATTCACCAACAAGATCATCTCAAAGACTTGCTTTGTGTTAAAAAACTATTACATGGCATGATGAACACATACACACATCTAGTTCTTTTAACACCTGATAAGAATAGAAATGACAACTGGCAATGAAAAATATAGTAATGTTTATTCAAATTCTTTAAAAAAAATATATATTATGGCTAATTACTTCTTTTTAAAATATTACTTTGTGTCTATTTATTTTTGAAAATATTTTTCTGAACAAATTAAATGGTAAAAAATATATGTTGTCGACACAATGTACAAGAAAATATATAAAGAACAGATTATTTAATTTACTTAGACCAATAAAAAAGCTATGTAAAAAGGACTTACTATTAAGTGTGTCGAAGGTTACGCATACAATTTTCATGTTTTTAATATCCTATTACATTATAAATTTTGTATAAAGTAATTTTTTTTTTAAATTTTCAGTTTCCCTGGATTACTGAAGAAATTCAGTATATTACATCCTAGCGAATAATTTCTGCAGTATAACAGTGTTTAAAGCTAGCACCAAATGACGACAGTCTAGAATGTGTTTCGTTTGACTAAGTACTGTTTCTACACTTACAAGTGTAATTAAAAACAAAATAAATGATAAGACACTTTGTAAAAAAAACACTATCTAACTAAATTTACCTATTATACTGGTCAAAATATGCATCTGGATATTTGTCTGGTCAATGCGTATAATCGCGTTTCGTTCCTAACATCATTAACTATTTTAACAACAGATGCAGGTGCAGATTTAGTCATATCCTTATATAGTGTGCTAAGGCTGGCAGTTATTTTTTCATTTCAAGGAAACAAATTAATGTTCATGCTTGAATGACTATCAGGTAATAGCTGCTTCTCATGGCACTTAGCCCTATGCTACAGCAAAGGTTGTAAGGAACAAAAACGGCCATGCTGCGCTTCAAAACGTTGTAATTGCAGTTTTTATATATCCACATGCATATGCCATATATATATATATAATTATCATGTAATACAAAAAAACAGAGAAATATATATGGAGAGAAAAGGAGACTTCTGTTGTAATTAAAAGGGCATTATTATCAAGCAGTGAAAAAAATTGAGCTGTCAATTAGTTATTGCTAGATCCTATTTGTATATTTTTTTAGAAGGGATAGAGCATTCATATTTCGACTCGCCAATTTCGTTAACATAACTAGTGTAAGATAGGGTACATTTGTTTACTATTAATTGTATCATAATTGGAAAGACATTTGAGTAGTAAAATAATGTATTCTATATAAGGTGTAATGACTAGAAATTATCGAACATATAAGAAACCCTGCTTTTTAATTCAAATCTAATAACGTTTGGGCCGCTAGGCTTTCATTAGCAATAAAGAAACAAAAAAGACAATTAATCAAGTTAAATTAACATTTAAACATCAAAAGTCTAGCCATGTATCGAGTAATTGTGCAAGACTATTTTGTGTTACGAATACATTTGCTTACATTAAAATACATCCAATAATAGTTTTTGTAGTTTCCTGAGTACAGACTGTTGAAGTAAAGATTAGCAAAACAATGAAATAAATCATATAAATATTTGTGTGAGCTTTACACCACTTTTAGAAAAAAACATTTCTTGAAGTAAATCTGTATCATAAAAGAAGATAAGATTTCTAAGCTCTTTCACTAATGAAAACAAAATAGTGTTTTTGTTTGGTCGAAAGCGAGGTCGATAGGCTAAGTGCGCTTGAGCTTGAGCCTGACTTGGCTACCTAGAAGGTGGGCTCGAGGTTTGACACCCGACTCGGGCAGAGTTGTGTTTACTTAGCGCCTAAAAGCAGCACGGTAAACCAACTTACCCACTGTCCCCAAAGAGATTGGACCAAAGCGCCTGAGCATGCCATAAGCATGAAAGTAGCGCTTTATAAAAGCTATAATTATAGTAGTTGACGAAAGGGATTTTTTTTTTCATTACTCCTCTTGATACTGCTCTTTTTTTTTTTTTTCCCTTTTTTTTTAAAAAAATCCATTTTTCTATATATTAGTTTACGTTTTTTCTTTAGATTTTATATTGCCATTATGTTTCTTAACATCACTTTCTCTTCTTTTGCTCTCCTATCCTATTTTATAGCAAAAAGAACGTATGTTTAATCTTAAAAATAAACTTGTTAACAACAGCAGGTTGTAGGGTTACACATTTTCACTGAAAACCACATTTTTTATCTATATCACAAGAAACATTAATACACATTTGTATTGAGGCATAAATTGGAACAACCGTGAGTTTACAAAAACAGTTTAGTTGTAATTTAAATAAAATAAAAAAGATAAATAGTTTCTTTCTGTTAAACTTCTTTTCATACGGTGATCTATTTGAACTGCCGATTATTATATTACCTCAACCTGAAATAGAGACATAAGAAACAAAGTAAGTAACATGATCTCTTTAAGGTTTACACTTTTTAAATTCTGAAACTAGCTGGATATAATTCGCGGCCTGTGGGCCTTAGTTTGTGTATTACTGATATGCTGGATTGAATTTAGATCTTTCAAAAATGAACAATGTTTTCTTCCCCCTTTTTTTTTTTGTTTGAGATCTAGTATTACATACAGACATAATAACTCAGTCGGCATTTTGGGAGGTTTATTTATTGCTGTTAAATCTTAGTTAAAAGTCTCTGATCTCCCACTGGAATACGAACACGAGCCCCATTAAGTTAAAGTAAATTTAGTTTACACTCGACAAAAAAAAATACAACACAACTTCTCCCAAACTGTGCTCCTCGGAACCCTAGTGTTCCGCGATAATTGAATAGGTGTTCTATGAACTACTGGGATAATAAACTAGTAGGCTATCAAGTGAAATAATCTATGTAAAAAAAAAATTTGTTTCACTAAATATTCATAATGTGCGAAGTGTCTTGCTAAAGAAAAAGTTTTGAGAAGCACTGAGCTAGACTTATTAATTTATTTTTTTTGTGGCATGTGTATTAACATTTATTTAAAACTTTTGTTTATCTTATTAGAAAAAAAAAAAACATAATGGCCAACTTGTTCATTATTCAAGTAGTTTGTGGAACACCTTTCTAAAAAATAAGGTTTTCCCCTAAGTAATCTGAAATTAACTCCGATTGGTGAAAAGGCAGGAAGACCTTGTCTTCCGTAGTGCCGCAAAGCCTCCCAACGAGTAACCTATTAACTAAAGGGGCAGTGTCCCGTACGCCACTTCTCTATTATAGACTGTTCCGTCCTTTTAAGCCTCTAAACAACTATCGTCTTGGTTAGGGTGGTGCATGTGCTGCCAGACTCCCCAGGCAGTTTACTAAGTAATCAGAATGTGCGAAGTGTTCCGTTAGAGAAATAGCTTTAGTAAACATCGTAATATATAATTTATTAATGTTCTTAAGGAATATTTGTTTATTCATAACTATAAAAAAAAATTCCTTGGCGAATTAAAATTGTATAATTTTGTTATAGCTATATCACGCACAAAGGTTATTTAAATGTCACCAAGTTGTTAGTCTAATTTCGTCTGATTTGTTTCTTGTAGCAAAGTAATGTAACTGATATATAAAACTAGGCAAAACTATTTATTAAGAATATTCCAAATTCCATAAAACTATTTATCTACAAAGAAGATCACAGACACGCAAGGAAACATTGTTTTCAAAACCTGAACCTACAAGATTTAAGCTTTATGTTTAATAATTTTTGAGAAACGGTGGCAGAGTGGTAATCGCTTGGCTTCAGATCCAAGGATTCTGGGTTCGAATCTTTCTAAACTATAAATTTCGTGATTGTAGGGTCCCCCTGAGTGCACCTAGCTGTAATGGGTACCTGGCATTAGTTTGTAAAAATTAAAGGTGTTTGGCCGTTGTGCTGGCCACATGACACCCTAGTTAACCGTTGGCCAGTTCGCATGTAGATCGATGTGCTTGTTCATTTCATTGATGTATATTTGATTTCTAAACTATTCAACAAATATCACAAATTGTAAATATATATATAGCTTCTCTGCTGTTATCTATACTATAAAGTAGAAAGTAAGGCGTATGTATGTATACTACGAATAGAAATCAATCTTTACCAATCTTAATAAAACTTGGCATGCATATTCCTTGGGTACTAAGTGAAAGCGTGACGTAAAACAAACTTATGACTCTCAAAAAAAAGTTGTCCATCTCTAAGAAAGTATTAGTATTTTAATGATGTAGGCCATGTTTACCATGTTTAGATATGAAAAGATCAAAAGATTTGAAATCAAGATCTAATTTTTAGAACTACACTTTGCACAAATAGTTGAGTTTTTTGTTGTTGTTTTTTTAATTTAACACAAGACAATTAGAAAATATAGTATATTTATTTAATTATTTAGTAACACTAAGCTTAATATTTGGCTTTCGAAATCATTTTAACACTCGTTCCTTATATCTGTGCATTTGGAAGTCCTGACGTACTTTATAATCCCATTCATCTAGATCTAATTCAAAGAGGAAACATTTAGTTTATACTTAAACACTTTAACATGCAAAATAAATGACATTCATTTTATATTTTTAAAAGCATTTTTCACTATATCGACAGTGATACGCAAATTAATACCCGCGGGCAGCAGGTAATATATATCTAGTTATTATGGTACCCCGTCAAAATAGCGCGGACAAAATAGCGCCGACAAAATAGCGCGGACAAAATAGCGCCGACAAAATAGCGCGGACAAAATAGCGCCGACAAAATAGCACAGAAATAATATATTTTAGTCATTTTGAAAGAAATACTTTAAATATCGTTAAATATTAAATAAAAATAGAGCTAATATTTTATTTTTTGGTTTAATGTTATCGTAATTTTTCTGTCATTTTTCATGAAACACTTTAGATAAACATTTAAGAAAAATCATTATAAGGTTAGATGAATAATTTCAAAATATAGTATTTATTTGAATTATAAAAGTTGAATTTGAAAACACGCAAAGATACGTGTCAAATTTACACACAGACACAAACTTTTACAAAGTTAAATTGTAGGAAATGTCACGTAGATATTCCATCACTGGCTTGTTTCCGTACATTGACAACATAGCTTCAAGTCGTCTATTTAGTTGGAGATACTTTGTCTTGCTTGCTGCTTTACTTCGTTCTCCAGCATTGTACCTCAGAATCTTGCTCTCAGAGTTCTCCTGTTCCTTGAGGAAGTAAGAGATTAACTTGTACACATTAGGGTGATGACCGTCAATAGACAGTTAAAATGCATGGTGCCATCCCTCCACTGAATTGTTTCCTCGTGTTAGATTGTCCTGAACACGATCTCTAACATTCCATAATTCTATAGGAAATCTTGAAGTCACTCTGCGGTTTCTTCTCTGGCGACCAATATAGTTATCCTCCCAGTACTCATACAATTTCCGTACAACATCTGGCCGAGCTTCATTTAATTCTTCAAAGGCAGTATTTACATCAGCAGTCGGAACAACGCTAGGGCTAACAGCATCTTGACAAACATGCGTACATTTTTATCTTCCCGGTATGTAGCTGCAAGATTTTCATCCTGTACTTTGCGCCAGAGACTTTGTCCAAGATGGAATAGACAAACGACAAGTCTGGTCGCAGCGAATACTGTGCTAACTGCATTTTCACTTGCCTTCTTGTCTCCTGAAGGGTGTACTTGGGAGACGCAGGAAGTTGATTGAGACCTACAAACCAAATGGACACTCCTAAATTTGATATTTATTTCATGGTGTTAGACAAACACTGGCAGGAAACAATACAATTTGTGATTGAATTGGTTAGTCACTACCTGAGATTAAACAAACGTTTGGCGAGATAACAAATGTGATCGCCTTTTAAACTAATCCTGACACACCTAAGTTTGCCAATGTTGCGGAAAAAGACGCCCAGTTTAGATCAAAGAAAGATGCTGAAGTTTTCAGATTATAGTATAACACGCTTTCGTATTTTCCTTTCCTATTTTGTTAGGTCTCCACATTTCAAAATCGCGTTTTTAGCAAGTTATGCATTTAAATCAAAAGATGAAAAGGGGAATGATATAAATTTTAAGTACTCTCGTTATCTGCCAATATGGCATAATTTCAGACCTTTAAATATATGAAAATAGTGACATCAACAAAAATGCTGCCCAGAACATAAAATTACTAATAATCCGGTAATTTTATACACATCATGTATAACTGCGCTATTTTGTCTTGCGCTATTTTGTCGGGAAATTTCGCGCTATTTTGTCGGCGCTATTTTGTCCGCGCTATTTTGTCGGCGCTATTTGTCCGCCCTATTTTGACGGGTCACCAGTTATTATATAAAGAAGAATACAATTTAAAATCTAAACACAAGGACAAGAAAACTGTACAAACTATTAAAATTGATTTTTTTATGTAGTAACAATCAACCATTTGATAATATAATATCTTATCTCTAATAAGGTACGTACATTTTACTATTCATATTTGTTTTAAAAGATACATACTTATAAATGGTAAGCTTTTGATCTTTATTCTTTTTAGAAGTATAGAATCTAATTTCTATGCATTTTCGATCGATGCCGAACTAAAATAGTTGTCAATATTTATCTTCTAATTTGGCGTCTATAGCGTACTTTCGTTTTTCTAATCTACATTATATTTTTGTCACTCATTGATAAATTGTATTTGTTTAAGGAAAAAAAACAACATTATATCTATGTATAAACAAAAACCTGATGACTATTATTTTTACTTTTAAGTGCAAACATTTAGAAATTTTATTTTTGTGCATTTTTAGTTTTGTATGGTATAATTGTACGTTCGTTTGTCCGTCACGTTTAGTTGTCAGAAACTAGAAAAAGAAATTAAAATCTTGTCTTAATGATATTTATGACAATTAAATGTTTCAATGAAACGGCTATTTTTTATATTCCAAAAAAGGAAACATCAAGGGTCACAATGGAAAAAAGTAACAATGGCTCAATATTAAATATTTTTTTATTAATTTACTGGTTGAATGAAATAATTATTTAAATGTTTACTTTAAAAAAAAATGATACGAACTTCACACTATTTGTAAGTTTAAAAAACGATGTAATTTTATAGAACGCAGTCTTTAAGATTAAACTTGCAGTCTTTAAGATTAAACTTGCAAAGTCATATGAATACTTGAATACTTGTCTAGATCTAGATTTTGTCTAGATTTTAGATCTAGTCTAGATTATAGATCTAGTTTAGATTATAGATCTAGTCTAGATTCTAGTTCTATATCTTGTTGTCGAAATCTAGATTTCTAGATCCAGTCTAATAATAAACCCTGTCAGTCAACTACCTGCTCAGATCCAAGTCTGTGGAGCGAATTGGTTGCGTGGGATAGTTTTTTTTTTTTGTTCAATTAATAGCGCGTTAACTTTAATGCAATCAACACATCAGTTGTGGACATGTGTGTATCTATGAGGTCTTCATTAACGTAGCTCTATTTGTAAGGGATCTCTATATCATATCTTTATTCAAGAAGACTTGTCCTGTTTGTAAGAAAGTGAAAAATAAATCCAACTGATTTTATATTAATTTTATTACCTGATCCATTGGTGAATTCGATGGTGTCCGCCTCAGAGTTTATGTGATGACAAAAACTCTCTTTGTAATCAAGTTTTTTAAATATTTTTTTTAATTTAATTTAATATTGGAACTTATAGATAAAGACAAAAAAAAATGAAAACAAGTACTACCTTTTTTTAGTACTATACTTTATCCAAAACTGTTATTTGTTGATTGTCAAACTACAGTCTGATAAACTTTGAAAAGACAAGAAAAACAATGTAAAAGTATATATAAATTACAAACAATACTACTATAAACCGTCTCAAAATAAGTAATGAAGTAGTTATATATTTAAAAAAAAAACGGTCAATTGCCTAGTCTGATTAATCTGATCAACTCTATTTTGATACTTGACGATTCGGTTAGAATAAGCCCCATGTCCGATTTACCAAAGAAACTATTAAGAGGTAGACTGTTTTATGTCGATTGTTTCTATTGTCCAGGGTTGGCAACCTGCACGCCGCCATCCCCCTTCGCCAATATGCCAACGACTGTGGATTTGATTGTCAAATTTTTGTTTCATATTTTAATTGTTAAGTTATGTAACTTATGTTACACAAAGTACTATATTTACACACAAACAATGTTAATAAATTATTAAAGATAAAAAATATTTTAGTATGCATTATAAGTTGGACGTAATTTAAGATAATAAATAATGTTGTAAACTGCATGTTCTTAAACGTATTTGTTTACTATGCAACAATAACCGTTTTACACTAACTTGATATTTTTTGTTTCAAACACGACATAAGCTTTAAACTGTTAGTTGGCTTTTTACTTTTCTTTTAATTATATTCATGAAAATAAAAACTCTTTCTCGCACTAATATGTTAATCCGAAGATAGCAATATAAACTCCCTCACTGTCGAAATCTGGAAGATTATCCCATGCGCCGAATCAACTTCCGGGTATTTCTTTGAAAACTGCCCGCATTACGTTCATACATTTGTGGTGCTCTAAATTTTCTAACTTGATTTTTTAACTCTAAAATTTTCCATTCCATAAAGCTAGAAATTCCGTATCGAATTCAAATGGATAAATGCGGATTTCATAACTTTGTGTTGAGATGATTTACTAGGAATGGTAAAATGGTTTGGTTTTGAACTGCTCAAATCTGTCAAAAAAATATCTTTATTTTTTTTAACTGTGCTCAAGTAATTCGTGTCAACAGTAGCTCTGATTTTATTTGCGATACTGCTTTATACATTGAACATGAAGTGACTCAATATCTGCTGTGAAAAAAAATATGTTTTCTTCAAAACGAACCAATTCTTCTACCAAAACATTGGATGGGTTTCCCTTTCCTTTCAGTTTTAGTTTCACCTCATTTAATTTCTCTTTTATATCAACCAAAAAAAGATAATATGTTAGCAAATATTTGTCGTTTTCTAATACAGGCAGATCAATGCCTTTATCTTTCGGAATGTATTTATTTCATTCAAGCAAAAAGCAAAACGTCTCAACACCTTACCTTTGGCAACCTACATAGAAACATTCAACGATGACGTCCATTCGAGAGCTTCTGACAGACTGGTGACATAGACGACGCGTGTATTGGAGAAGGGTTGTGGTGAAAAGCGAGTAAAAGTAGCTGAGAGATAGAATATGTGCCTAACCTTCTTTAAAATATTCAGAACTAATTTCAAAAATGTTTCGATAAAATTAATAATATTTGCGTAAAAAACTAAAGAGCGCAGCTTCACAACCAAAGAGCCTCATGCGGCTCGCGATCCGCAGGTTGTCGACCCCGGCGCTGGGGCAGAACATAACATATGCCTACCTTTTTTCAGCATTCTTATCTGCCATTTCTCTTTAATATAAATTTAATATAAATTCATTCGAATGATTTTTTCTGAAAATATAGATGGCTTCCTTTTTGGGTCGATTCGGGGGCCGATTTTGAGTTTGTGTTTCCACACAAACTGTCTTTGTAACCTTGTTTACATTTTTAGCGGCCCCCGTAAGGGGAATAGCCGCTATTAGGTTTGGCAAAATGTCCGTCTGTCCGTCTGTCACACTCAGGGCGCCAAAACTAGAAGAGATACGAAAAATATTTTTTCACCATTAATGGCCACTTGAAAAGTTTAGGTGCAACGGCTACTTTTAGTTTTTTAAAAGTAAATCGTTTAATTTAAAAATTAATTATGCAAGCGATTTTTTAATAACAAAACACCAATTCGGAAACAATTACGTAAATGTAATGGAGGAAATGTTACTAGAAAAAATGCTGTAGGCATGTAGATATCACGCACATACTTTAAAATGAATTTCTGTCTGTCTGTCCGTCTGTCAGACTCATAGCGTCAAAACTAGAAGAGATACAAAAAATATTATTTCACCATTAAATGCGGCTTGAAAAGTTTAGGTTCAACGGCTACTTTTATAGTTTTCTAAAAGCAAACCGTTTAATTTATAAAATTATTTATGCAAGCGATTTTTTAATAACAAAACACCAATTCTAAAACTATTACGTAAATGTAAGGGAGCAAATGTTACTATAAAAAATGCTTTTGGTATGTAGATATCATGCACATTTTTTAAAATGAACTTTTAGCATCGGCTTTCGTGTACTAGCGTAAAGCCCGGAAATGACATGATTCTAAACTAATTTCTTAAATTAAAAAAAAAATAAATCAGATTTTTTAAAAATTGTTTAATGCTCCCATTAGAATGAAAGAAGCATATTTTTGTGCGTTTTGTCTGTTGGTTGGTGTGTCCGTCACGGTTAGGAAAAAAAACACTAAAGGCTTTTGAAAAAATGATTTAACCTTTACTGTTCTTTCAGAAATATTGCGATAGTTTTAGGATGGGAGCATACAGAAATTGAGCCAGGGACCAACGATAAATCCGAACTAAAGTCTAGTGCGCAAACATCAAGATAAGGCAGGTTTATACCCTGCTCGCCATCCTCCGTCGTCCAGCGAGAAGTTAATTATTTTCAACTTAGAAGGAACATCCGAAACATCTTGCGAATAGGCGGATCTGACAGGGATCCGACTCAGACGGGGGCCGCCTCTGAGTTTGTGTATCACACAAACTCTCTTTGTAATCTTGTTAAATATGAAGTGCATTTTTCTTTGCTTTTATATTATATGCATGACAGACCAGACACAGTACAAAATAATGCGTGGCCGTGAAACTAGTACGGTACGCTTGAGCTAGTCTACGTCTCATTAAGTACATTTTACACATGCTTATTACATGCTCAGAGCGCTATAGGCTGGCCAATCGCATTTGTGGACCAGTGGGAGAATGTAAACACAACCTTATTTGAGTTGGGTGTTGAACATTGAGACTTCTTGTTAGGTAGTCAAGATCAAACGTACCAAGCCTCGTAGCCACAAGTCCTATCTACTCACTGAGTTAAGTGATCGCCTAGAGACAGCATGAAAACAAAAAAACATTATACCTCATAGAGCTAGCTAAAAGCAGGGAACTTGCACTATGTAGAAGTTAAAAATTAAAATGAAAGTCATTCGCCAAAATATAGCATAGACTACTTACTCGGAATGGCGCGAGATGGTCGAATAGTTAAGAGCTTGGTTTCCGAACCCGAGGTCCTGGGTTCAAATTCCTGTGAAGACTGGGATTTTGAATTTCGGGATTGTTAGGGCGCCCCTGAGTCCACCCAACTCTAATGGGTGCCTGGCTATAGTTGGGGAAAGTAAAGGCTGTTGGTTGTTGTGCTGGCCAAACCCTGTTCGTTAACCGTTTGCCTAAGAAAGAGATGACCTTAACAGCATTTACCCTACAGATCTCAAGTTCTGAAGGAAACACTTTACTTTTTACTTACTTGGATCAACTGAACTATTTGACTCATTGGTCACATTGAAGTCATCATCTCTGATATTAACATTGCAATCAATCGTAAAGTATCCTGAGATATAAAGTAGAAAGTAAATCTATGTATATATGTGCATTTATATAATGAATGTATTTATATATCTATGTATTTATGTATTAATTTATCTATCTATGTCTGAAAAAGTAGCATATGTAAAGTAGCCTTAACAAATCTGAAGACACTTTTAAAAAGTTAACCAACTCAATGAAAATAAAACTTCTTCATGTATATAGGTCATATGAATATGTTAACAAGATATGACCGAAAGGCAGGGGCGGATTGGATGTCAAAATCGGCCCAGGCATTTCTATAACACTTCGGCCCATAAATTGTATATTATACGATGGGCCTCCATTTATAGGCTTACCTTTCCAAAAAAGATTTATGTTAAGTTTAATCAAGTATCCATAATTGTAAGCATGCTGTATATTTTGAAAATAAATCTAGCCCTTATGTTCCTTTTTCATCGCTAAGTGTGTAGGCCCGAAAAAGATGAAGCCTACATAAACACTGTCTACGGAAAATATGCCAAAAGAAATTAATATTAGGACCTACAATGTTGAGTCTGTAAAAGACTTTTTAAACACGACGCTCATAGTGGGACTTTGTTAAGGGAATATTATAAAACCTTTGACAATTTAATATGTAACCAAATGGCATTCATGAGACCCTTTAGGTAACCCTACCGGCCCATTAGGGTACCGGCCCACCGGGCATTTGCCCGAAATCCCATATAACCAGTCCTCCACTGCCGAAAGGTCACGCATGCAAAGAAAATATCTGATCTGGATCTAGTCTAGATCTAATTCCAAAAATAAAAGATCTACTATTCGCAAAAATAGTTGATGCTTTTTTCTGTACTTTTTAAATATTTGAACATTAATAAAAGTAGCCTTAAAATCTGTGTTTACAAAGCCCTTTTAAATACATTCGTTCGCTAATCCTGTAACTTTATCCTTCTTGACGCGCATTTAATAGCCAATCAAGTTATGGCGCTTTTGAAATTGGATACTACTTAAAGCTAACGCATGCGCAGGGCATAACATTATTACCCTCACGAAGTCGCTCCATGTATAACATAATTATTTCGTTTCATTCTTTCTGATACACTATATCATTCATACGTGGAATTAACACTGTCAGAGAGTAATAATTGGCTAGTATATGCCTATGTGGGGAATAAATTATTACTTTATTTTTTTTTATTTTACGTTCATTATTAATATATTAGCAGTTAAAAGTTAGTGATTCATTACAGAGTACCATCACATAATCACTTAGTACCGACAATTTCTTTAAAAAAAAAGCAATGGGTAAATATAATAATAATAATAATAATAATAATAATAATATATTTGTATGTATGTATCTATCTGTATATATCACTAGCGTATCCAGAACTTTGAAGGGGGGGCGATTTTTTTCCAAACCCTAACCCTAACGCCCAGT
>JADKLZ010000130.1:9387399-9401972 GCA_021533235.1 Biomphalaria straminea
TTCACAATCCTAGCTCAGGTCTCCAAAATAATGTAATGGTTTATTGTTCAATAAAAAGCAGCCAATACTGTACGATTGATTGGCAACACTTAACACATATTGCACAAATATCTCTCGATGACAACCGTATCGCCACACCAACCCTTCCACTGAACAGTCTTAACTCTTTATATAGGGTCCATGCTGACCTTCTACAATCGGACGGAAAATTGCTCATCCATTCTGGTTGAGAACATGGCTACATCCCTCGTCACGCTCATGA
Organism: Biomphalaria straminea; assembly: GCA_021533235.1. Classification (NCBI taxonomy): domain Eukaryota; kingdom Metazoa; phylum Mollusca; class Gastropoda; family Planorbidae; genus Biomphalaria; species Biomphalaria straminea. The sequence continues at coordinate 9,387,662 of JADKLZ010000130.1, forward strand.
CTCTACTCACTCTAAATATGTCTACAAACTTCGACAGTCATCCATCACAGTTGCTCGTCATGGTTGACTTCTCGTCTGGCGCTGGCCTTGGGCGATTTGCGTCGGATGACTACACACACACCACTACCCCAATCTGTGCTAACAAAAGAATAAAAGAAATTAATTGAAATATCTGTTGAGAACTCAAGATTATATTTTGAGAGGAGAATGGACTGAGTTCTACGCCTACTTCAGAAATGGGTAGGGGGAGATAAACTACTTTTATGTATTTGTAGAGATGGGTGGGGGGAGATAAACTACTTTTATGTATTTGTAATTTTTATTGCGTATCATAACAATTATTACAGGACAAAACGTAAATCAAACGAGAGCTAGTTATTATCAATTTAAGTTTCCTTTTCTGAATCTAACAGTAACTGGAGTAGAAGTGAACTGATCCTTTTCTAAAATATATATGTTGAAAATTAACATAACAATGAAGTTTTAAAAATGCTTAAGCTAAGGATACATAAGTTATTAAGGAGCAGCCCGGATGAAACTAACTGAATAACTTCCTTTTTGTTACTAGCCATTAAAGAAATAAGACTGTAGACTTAACATTTCATCCTGTTCTAATCTGTTGTGTGATTGTGTTTCATTACCTATAATGAAGAGGCGTGTTTTGGATCATTTCTTTTATTTCGCTTGGTTTTGGTTTTGTTTATTTCAAACATTGTCAGGTCAAAGACCAAATTGTTGAAATTAATAATATTATTTTTGTATTGTTATTAATATATAAAATATGTGGCGATCGTTATTTTCTGACACTAACCTTTTTCAAAACATGTTGTAGATAAAAAGATATAGTCCAGTTTGGTGTTAAGTGAAAAACAACGTCGAATGGATTTTAATGGTTTTTTTATGTTCAACTATCAAAACAAGATCTTGGCGTGAATTTTATTTTGCTTTGGTGGATTTGGCGGGGTAGACCTTAGTTTGTGTGATTACACAAACTCACTTCGTAATCCTGTTGATTTGTAGACATTAAGAGAGTTATTATAGTCCTTACAAACAGATACGGTTTTATTGCAAATACAACTCTGGTTTGTCTGGACAATTTATACATTAAATCCATTCAAAACCATAAAAAAAAATTATGAATCAGCTTAACGTTTTTATTTTTAATTTTTGTGCTGAATTGTTTTAATAAAATGCGTATTAAAATTACTCAAATGTAGATCTCAACAGTCGCTTGTTTGAATAAGCATTCATGTATCTCGTGGCTTACTCGTTACCGTCGTTTTTTGTCCCATTTCAAATCTGTAGACGCAACAATAATTAACTTATGGAAATTTACATTCGCAATATTGCTCAAATGATTCTTTTAGTACTGAAACCTGAAACTGAAATGTTTATATTGTAGGTGTAACAAATTTAAAATTAAAATAAAACATGTTTGAAAAGACAGTTTGTGTGGAAACACAAACTTAAAATCGGCCCCCGAAGTGGTCCACCCAGGCAGGTTTCAATATTTTCAGAAAGAAAATCCGAATGAAATTATATCAAGGACAAATGACAGATAAGAATGTAGATAAAAATTTAACAGATCTTATGTAGTGCTCCAGCGGTCCAACAGATCAAAGGATAGGTGAAAGTGAATGTAAAGTTAACCGTGAATATGGACCGACTGAAGTCTTATAATTGATCTAATTGTTTTGTGGATGCTAATTCTCTAATTAGAATCCTCTTTTTTTTATTCAGATTACATTGCCAAAAAAAAAAAAAAAACACATGTTCACAGTTTATACAGCCGTCCACGTAAATATTGTTCATAAAGCTGTCCAAACTTAACCTTCACTAGGTTTATCTTCAAAGGAATCCTTCGGCCTTAGGCTTTTTTTCTTTACCTCTATTTGAGTGGGTTACGTATAAAGTAAATACTCGGACTGTGAAACAAAATAAACGTGTAAAGAAATGCAGTTGTCTTAAATTAGGTCTGATTTATAATGCATACTAATTAGGTTATTGTCTTTAAAAAACTGCTTGCGTAAGTGATTATTAAAAATTAGATTTTGAGCTTTTAGAAAATAAAAAAATTGCCGTTGCATCAAAATTTTGAATGACCTATAAATATTGCGATGTCCGATTTTCATTTTCTCTTCTACTTTTTGAGATCTAAACGGGACGGACGGACAGACAGACATACATACAGGCTTCACAAAACTAATAGCGTCTTTTTTCCCTTTCGGGGGCCGCTAAAAATTGGCGGACCGGATTAAAACTTTCGATGTACTCTGGACGTAGTTTGCCCATTGAGGGATACAAAATTATATCAGAATCTGATGAAACATCCGAAACATGTAAAACAAATGTAAAGTTATAGTTATAAAGCATGTTTATTGTAAGTTATAGAAAGACGTAATTTTTTGAAACTCTTTCTCTTCTAATTGACAATATCATTGTTGATTTGACCTTATTAAATTTAATTAATGTTTAATTTTCTAAACGTTATTTGTGTTATATAACAAGAGCAAGCATTTCAATTTAATTATATACCAAACAAAACATTTTCTGATATCAACCGACATAGCTATTGAAGCTTATTCATAACAGATTAGTGAAATAGTATTGAGAACAATGAAGAAATCCGTTGAAAAGTGGAACAAATAATTACGGAGAGAGAGAGTTAAACTGGTCCCGTCACAATTCGAAAACCAAAATCTGAATTCTTTTAACCTTTAATCAAAGTGAAGAGTGGGATTTTTTTTTTGTTCGGATCTTAGGGCGCTTCTGAGTCCACCCTGCTCTAGTGGGTATCTGATATAAGTTGAGAAAACGTAAATGCGATTGGCCACATAACAACCTCGTTTACAGTGGACCACAAAACGGATAACCTTTGACCACCTAAAGTTGTGATTATCGGCTATGTCTTTTTAAAAGTACGATCACGTGATTTGTTCAATTTTGCTTTCGTTGCTTCAAAGCTTTGCCGAGTTTTTAGTATGGATCGGCTTGTAGGCTTCAGAGTTCTTTATAAAATATAGATGAGAATATTGGGTGTCTCTAGCATTGATGTATACTGTAATCTAAGGTTTTAATTGAAAAATTGAGTTGCATACTTTGAAGTTTATTGAGTATAGCTGACCAGAGGCGTAGCATATAGTTCGTCCATCGTGGTTCAATGATGAGCACTTTTGTCATCCATGGGACTGAGGCTTTGCAGTGGGGTTTATGCCTCTTCGTGTGGCTGTTGAGACATATGTGAGCCCGGACATTTTGTCTAAAAGATGGGCAGGGTATTCCAGCTAGAGTTAGTGTTATTGGCCTTGCTTTTCTTCTCTGGCGCTTTTCTTCTGCCAGCACTATTCTCTTTTCTGTGCGTCTGTTTTCACAGCTCGACGCCATGATGCTCTGTCATGTGCCTCTGTCTCCCAGGTGGCTGGCTTTTTGTTGAACGCCTTTTTCTTGCCAACACTTTCTGAAAGACGCAGTTGTCTAAATGGCATGTGTTTGGGTAAACGAATGTGTGCGCATGCCTGGAGAGTGAGAAAGGCGCGGGTCAAGGGCGGGAGGGGCTGGTAAGGGGGTTATTGGGTCGGCGTGCGAGTCGTCTCGCATGGTTGAGGGACGTTCTCCCCCACCATATCTGTCGCCGCGAAAGTTACATGGGGTAACTCTAGTCCAACTTGCAGACGTAAGTAGAGTTATCTTTCCATGACTTTTTCGTCGAGGGTTAAAGAGTCGGCTTGCATTGTATCCCGAATTATATGTATGCAGATTTCATTTTTTTTCAGCTCAGCCTTGCATTGCTGGGTGGTTTGGTCCCAAATGTCAATACAGGTGTAACTGTCAAACAAGATGCAACGCTGAAGGAAAATGTCTTGGTAAATGTAAAGATGGTTGGTTTGGCTACAAATGCCAATTTGGCAAGTATTTTTTTTTAAGTTATGACATGTGCATTTAGTCCTTTTTTGTTGATGATAGGAAATTAAACAAAAATAAGAATGATATGAACAAGTACATTGAAAAACAGAGGCGGATTGGCTTAATGGGCATTTGGGTAAAAACCGTAAGCAGGTATCCAATTGAACCGTTAAGGCCACTGAAAGGGTCACATGAATGCTAGTAAATTGTATAATATTCTTTTTAAAAGCAACATTTCCGGATTAAAAAAATAACAACAATTTTTACACTTTAAAGCAGTGATTCCCAAACTTTTTTGTCTCCTAGACCACTTGCCATGTTTTCTGGTTTTCGGTAGACCCCCTGCTTAACTTGCAAATTTCTGCAAATTCATCAACATTTTTTTAAAACAAATTTTTAAGTGTAGAAAATAGTTACCTAAAAGCTACTACTGCTAGAATCATTTGCAAAACAAAAAAGTATTATTTTTATTCACTAACCTTATGATGATAGTATTTATGAATGAGCAGACTCCATGTCATAAAAACACTAATGACATGATAACAAAATAAAATAGTAAGTTGCATGCAGTGAGATTATGTTTTCAAGTTATTTAGAAAAATGAGTAAAGTAAAGTTCCCATTTCAGACCTTGAAATATATAGGGCAGATGAGGATAGTGCAATCTGTTTCTTTGGTCAATGGTCAACGATTTCTTTTCAATACAGAAATAAACCATTATGTTAGATAATGCTTAAAATATAATCACTAAAAGAATTAGCACAGAAGCAAAATATGTATATTAGTGTCGTAGATAGATGGTGGGTGTGGTGAGGGTCCAAATTTGAAAATCCCTTCCGGTCCTCTTTTGAGGGGCCCCGCAAATGAGAATCCGATACTTTTTATCTAAATATATAATTCTCTTCATACCAAAGTTCAAAAGTTCAATCGAGCAAGTAAAAAGGAAAGATCCCATGGCGCAGCATGGTGTGAATGGAAAATGGTGTATCCAAATCCGCACTATTTTCATTCACAAAATAGCATAGCATTTTTTTTTACTTTACTTTTACTTTACAAACGATTTTAATAATTGATTTTCAGGACTTTTTCGTTGGCCTATATTTAATAACATTTCAGGAGATTTCAAGGGGCTCCTGGTAAATCAAAAGGCCGCAGGAAATCTGTTATAATATATGTTATAAAATGGTCAATTTAATAATTTATACACCTAAAAATTAGCACGTGTCCAAAGAAAGTGCGGGACCCACTGTGGTTGCATATGTTGCAGTGCCTAAGGCCTGCCCTGCAAAATAGTGGCGTATGCTAGGCCGCCGGTCGACTAGTATTAAATATTACGCAATTTTCTCATGTCACGTTGTCCCTAAAAGAAGGACAAGTCCTCCGAGCCTCCATATTCCTAACTACGCCAATTTTTTTTATTGGATAATGTTGACACTCAATTATTAAAAAAAAACAACTGAAAAGCAAAAGTTGGTTTGAAATTTGAGACCGCCTAAAAATCGATTGATCCTAGAAGCAGAAAAAAAAAGCAGCTAATAAAACTTGCTTACGGTCAACCAAAAATGAAAATATTTCTTTTATTTACATTCTTTTGATTAAAACATTTAAAATGAACATAATTTAACAAAGCTTTATATTTATTTTAAAAGCTTCAAATTCGTTCATCGTTCCTGCAAATCAGTCTGACGAAAACTTACTGTATGCTGTCATTGACAATGATGATGAGACTTGTATTGATGTCCAAATTGAAACTTTTTCATTACAATTACATAAACAATACTTAAACCCGTGGGTTAGACTTGTTACTCGGAATACTGGTAATTTTTTTTTCTAACACTAGCTATTTACAAACCTAAATATGCGCAGACTAGTATGATAACGAGGTTGATAAAAATAATATAACATTACATTAAACTATATTATGAGCGCAATAAACCTGTTACTGTATGGTTAATTTTTGAAGAGATATGTTAGCATTTTTGTGTGTTATATTGTACTCGTTCCATTTACTTCTTAGTTCCCCACTAAGGCACGGTTTTGACATATTCGAAAAAAAAAACACTAGCATTTACATTTTATCTTCGATTTTTCCAAAAAGGTACAAACCTGCATAAAAAGAAAAAAAAAAGCCTTCAAATCAGTATTTTGAATTATTAATTTATTTCTTTTCTCTAATGTATTGTTTTTATTTTCTTTAAGTATTTTTTTTAATCTCTGCTTCCCAGGACACGACTGTATCAGGGTACATACTGTAAACACAAATCACATATAAAATACTTAAACGAAAAAGAACAACGACAAAAAAGATTATTACTTAAAATATACAAAATATTTTTCCATTTCCTTTCATTGACAGATATAATTAAAGATTTAACAGTCTCGATACTGACGTATGATTATCAGGTTCTAGATGAGTTATCATTAGAATCTTTTATTGTTCGAGATAGTACAATAGACATCCACTTTGAGGTACAAGATATATGGGTGTACTATATATTGTTAGAAAGTACTTTGTTGTCTCATATTTGCTCCGTTTGGGTCAGCTTAGGTGAGTATAATAACAAAAATAACAATAAAATGTTATAATTATAAACAATAATACCTTATACATGTAAAGGAATTGAAAGTCTTGATAATGAAATGCACTAATGATAATATTGTACAATGATTTAACAAAAAAAACCAAAAAAAAAAAACACTTTAAGTGTCACAGATGATTTGTTAACAAAAAAATATAACCAGAAATCGTATTAACGAATTAAAGATATTATTAACTGCATGCAATTTATATGATAACGTTTATTGCAGTTTCTCATAGTAGACTGCAGTTCTAAATTTACATTCCATTACTTTAGTTATTATGGTTGAAATTAATTGCTGTTACAAGGCAAGCGTTTTGAAAAAAAAAATTATGGTAAATTTTACTCTTATACGTAACTACGTTGAAAACGTACTTGTTAATTGGAGAATAAAAAATATTTAAATATAGCATAATCAAATAATTAGGGCATAAATTATTTTATGATAATATGGATCAAATGACTGGTATAGACCTTTTATTCATGTTCTGAAATTCATAAAAATACTGTTATAAACGTGGTGGTGGTTTAGTTCGGGGTAGTGGTATGTGTATAGTCGGTCGACGCTAATCGCCCAAGGTCAGCTTTAGACGAGCGGTCAACCGTGACGAGTTTCGACGGTCAACCGAGACGGGTGTCAACATGACGGTTTGCGAAGTAGAGCTCAGACGCGTCACGAGGATCTAGTCATCTAACCACCCAGAATGGCCCAGCGACGTTCTGTTTGGTTCTAGAAGGTGATTAGGGACCCTTTATAAAGGGTGGAGGTGTCGGAGTCAAGACAGTTCAGAAAAGTGGTTCAGAACACAGTCTAATACAGTCCGGTCGACTACAGTTCAGTGAGGTTCAGCGGTTCGCTTCTGTACGGAGTACTGTCAAGTACAGTCAAGACAACCGGCGTACTAATATTGGTCTGTGAACGAGCACCATGTGTGCAGTAGTCACTCCTCAACTGCTGATCCCAGTGCAAGGCCTAGAACGAGACGGTTTCGCCAATTGTACAATATTAAATGAGATTTATTCAACTATTAAAGTGTTACGTTACTTTGGAGCCCTGCCAAGTTCTTTAAGTTGGTGGTGTATGGTGCAGATTGCAGAGAGCCTGGATAGTGAGATTCGTAACAATACAATAGAGTTCTGAAAAGTAGATAATAATACTCGGTTACTGACATGTAGCTCTAAGCAAATAATTTCATTTATCCGACGCATACGTATTAGATTGTTGTTGTAGAGTTTACTCATACTTCTTCTAAACAAAACTGAATGTAACTTTAAGTTAGACATTTCGATGCAACTTGATTCAACTTATAATCAAGATACATGGCGATAAAGTACAGTAAATAAAATAAAGCTCTCTCCAGTCTCTTGTTAGTCCCCTTATTCTTTAATATGTGTCGACTCAATTTAAAAGTTCAAATTAAAAGGGCAATATCGTTGTTTCTTCGAAAGTTGTTTACACTATAACATCCACCCTACTATCTTTACCATTCGATATTTACAAGCAAAAACATAACACAACAACAGTGTAACATCAAATTCAATATTTCTAAAGTTAATGTGAATATTAAAAAACACAAAACATCCTTTTATCGCACCTGAAACAGTAAAACCACCTATGTTTTGTTTGGTCAGTCAGTTCTTCAAATCATCCAAGTATCGAGGTTAAACTAGAAATGTAAATTAACTTTTATTTTATTTCAAAACATGGAATTTTTTGCGATATATATATATTGTAATGACTCTGACTTGCGCCGGACAGACCAAGACAACGTTGGGTCTGCGTCCAAGCCTGTTGCTATGGACCTTAAAGACCTCTGCCTATCTGCCGGTGCTCATGAGAGAAATAAATTCGAAGCTTGACAATTGTATCCAGAGGTTTGGCATGAACTGTACGTGCGGCGCATCACACAGGGAATGTGGATGCCAAGAAAACCATCAACAAGACATGTCTACTTCTACCATCATCATCGACATTGGCATGGATGAATGTCAGTCAACCCACTCTAAATCTGAGCTGTCAAGAGGAAGACATCTTCCACTTGAACTTGAGGAGACCTATATTCTGGACGTGAGACTGTTAGTTGTGGATGAATGCGGTATATCGGACTTTGTTTGCAACGTGGTTGCATGTGAACCTGCAACTTCTATGAGAGGCGTCTGTCGGGAGGGTCTGCTGAAACGGCGTGTCCGATCAACGACTGTGCTGACGAAAACAGGGCTCGACACTATTTCTCTGTGTGTCAAACGGCCACGCCATCGCCTCAACAACAGCCTGGTCAACTGGAGAAAGAGAAAGCGGCACTGGAGGAAAACAATGCGGATGGCTTTGTGGGGAACACCCTACCTACCGCCTGTGGCTCCCACTGATCGACCTCCACCTGAACTGTTAAACTTCAGCTGCCGTGTTTCTTTTCGGGACAAAAAGTCTGACTTGCGCACCATCATTCAGGCTATTGCACAGGTGCGCACCTTTAGTGAATGGACTAGAACAGGATATTGTGAAAATGGTTCATCTTAAATCTTAATGAAAAAAATAATTAAAGCGGTAAGAATTGTTATGGCACGATTAGGAATTAATTAGAGACAGCGACTTAACTAGTAAAAACAAAACTAGGATTAGAGGAATAAGAGTGATATGAAAACATATACCTTTGAAGGCTTTAGAAAGAATCAGATTTATGGACGTAGAAGGTAGAGATTTAGTTTGACATTTTACGGTTTCTTTTGTTATTATTAAACCTCTTATTCCAAATTCACTATCAGAGTCAACTAACTTATATTGTTGTCTTTCGCCTGTGTTATTGGATTTCGTATTTTGAGCGACATCTCCGTTTTATTTATCTGCATATGACACAGCGGGAAAACGCCCAACAAAATACACATTGTATGTACATTGGTATAGATACTTTAAAAACATGTTTTCAAAAGTTACCCATTAATATTATTTATTGTTACATTTAGTAGCACTGTGCCAAAGCTTTTTAGTCATTTGACCAAACGGAAGTATTTCTTCAAGAGACCAAGAATGAGACATTGTCCATTTACTACTAACCCTATTGTTCAAATGTCTACTATTAAATATATACATACATCTTTAATGACATGTCATTTGCATTTTACAAGTGAAGCGATTCTTTTTTAATTTGGTGACGAAATTTCAGGTCAAAATGTGGCATTGAAACAGGATGTGTTTTACAGTAACTCAGAAATTTTATTGCAAAACAGTTCTGGCGTTCTAAAATATTCACAAGCAACTGATGGTATTGACAAATGTGTTGAAGACAGCACAGAATACAGGGCATTGCACTGGAAGATATTTTTTCAAAATTCTTTTGTGAACAAAATGTTTGTATATTATACTGACTTATTTGAAGGTAATTTTGATTTTCATATTTAATATAACATTATTTCTTTAAATATATTCGATTTATTTTGAGACTGGAAAGATATAGGGCTTGCTAGTCTATCATCGTGGATTTGATGTTGAGCTGTTCATTTCATGTAATTAAAAGTTTTAAGTTATAATTAGTAGCCTACTAGCCTTACTAAACTTTTCTTGGTTGTGCTTAAGATAAATTTACATAAAAGTAAAGTTCCCCTTTAAAACCTTGCATTCTATAGAACAATGACGTAAAAGTCATCTGTTTCCCTGGTCCTCCTTTAATTAGAGTGGCATGTTCAGCACAACGACCAACTGCCTTTTCTCCAACAAATGTCATGTAACCTATTGAGCTGGATGGACTCAAAGGTGCCCTAGAGATCACTAAATAACAGATCACAGGATTCGAGCCCAGGACCCTTCGGTTCGGAAGTCAAGCGCTTTACCATTATGCCAACGTGCCTCCTAAACTTTATATTATAGGCTTAAACTGTCACAGGCAGAGTTTCAGGTACTATTTTGTGATTTTTTCATCATTATCACCAATACCAGCAAAGAACATCTGGCGGCTCTGACTCTGCTCAAGCCTAAAGCAACATTTTAAAACAGATCATATATGTATACCTCTTCTTATGTGCACACAACCTTTTTTATCACGATTTAGGTGTAAATTTATCTTCCAATTATTCATACAGACTTTCTATGGTTGTTCTACTCTTGGACTGATTCTATTTATAATAATAATATTAATAATAATAATAAGTATTATTGTTGTTACTATTATTGTTATTATTATTTTTATTATAAATTAATTAAACAATAGCTATAAAGATATAAATAAATCTTAGCATGGCCTAACTGATGCTATTGGTTGTGATTGCCTAGATTGTTAAGGGTTGTAAGCATTCCACTGCCGCTAAAAAGCTGCTTAGTAATTTGCGTCTGAAATAGAAAGGGGAGCTGATGTGTTGACAACATCGTTCCGACCACAGCTAATGCTTTGGAATTCATCTCATTTTTATAAGATGATCCATACTTGTTTTGCGACTTAGATATATATAAAACGCAATTAGTTATTTTTGTTTAAATTATATTCGACTTATATGCAGACTATATATTGTTTTTAAGTAAAAATTTTGTTTATAACGTAAGTGATAATTATGACAGAATTAATTCAGTATTTTTTAATAGTTAAATTCCATCGAAAACCGACAGCATAAATGTGTTACAAAATGCCTCACATATATTGATTATAAGTAATAATAAGGAAAATAAAAGTCACATATTATTGAAAAAAATTGCCAAAAGTATACATTTTATTGATATATTGGTTTCGATAATTCTGTTTTAGATGAGCAAGTTAATTTTGTAATTAAAAAATATAATAACTACGGAGAAATATACAGCAAATACACTGTGATAATTGAGCCATATAAAGAAACAATCCTGTATGTGACTAACAAACAAGCCCTTGCTAAATCTTTCACAATGACCGCTAAGAATGCAACGACTGATGCCATCTTACCATTTTTATTTTGTGAATTAGAAACCTATAGCGGTGAGTTGATACTTAAAAAATAGAGCAAAAGAATACAAATTACTTTTTTTTTCTTGCCTTTCAATCTGTTGAGAATGTTTTTTACATTATTTCTCCATATTGTTTATAAGTTAATGCTACATTTTAAATATATTTTCTTAACTTGTGCTCATATTTTTTCCATGAGTTTTGCGTATTTTCACAATGTCAATCCTTTAAGGGACCTGGAACAACAAAAACCTGAATTTCTGATCTCAAAAGCAGGAAAATAGAAAAAGAAACATAGAAAAAAAATACATTGCGTAGTCAACCTTAGTATAAGCTACTGAGTTTATACGATAACAAAGTAAATTTAAAGTTGATTCCATTTTATTGAACTTTGTTAATTTATACTAATATTTACGTAAAAAAATATTAGTAAAGTTTATCTAGCTGTCTAGATCTAGAAGTAGATATAGATATAGACTAGATATTAAAAGGTCTAAATCAGAAGATTAGGTGTAGTATTAGATCAAGATTTCCATATAATGATAATATCAATAATTATTTAATACATTACTAAGTCCCAGTGGCTCTATTGATAAATTGATAAATTCATTCACACTTTAATTCACCTACTTGTCAAAAAGATACGTTCGGCACCAATTTTAAGCCTTGTTTTTTTTTTTTTTAAGTTGCATAATGGAGAATTTGTCTTGGGAGAAATATAATATTATTAATGTTTTTCTTGTTAGATTTAGATTTTTTAAATCTGATTAGATTAGTGAGTTTGTATCACAATTCAATTAATCCTATACCTGACTGAACATAGAGATCCCTTAAGAATAGACACAAATGTCAATACTGGACTATCTACAAGTAATTTAATGTTAAGATCTAGAATCTAGAATTTAGTAGTCTTAATGAAATCACTCTCGTCTCATAATTATTATTTAGCAATTCTTCGACACATAAGCTAGATCTAGAATGACCTAGGTAATCAATTTATTTAAATGAACAATCTAAAATCATAAGATGATTGATTTCAACTGGCTTGAAATATTTCGATCTAGGATTTTCGAAACATTATCTCAACAGACAATGGCTTTATGTTATAGATATGCATGTATGTATACATAGTTCGTCCATCTTAATTCGATGATGACCACTTTGTCATACAGTGACCTGAGGACTTAGCATTTGAGTTTTACGCCTACTCATGTGGCTGGTGTGACCTATATAGTTCTGTGGTCAGTAGCAACTCCAATAATCTTCAAAATGTGATTGCATTATTCCTAAATATTAAAAAAAAGATTATTATGTGCTCACAGACTCCACGGGCTTTTTGGGACTTCGCAGCACTCAAACAACTTTTCCATTTCTGTTTTTAGAAATGTAGATGGCTACATATTCATTGACTAGAAAGATAGATATACAGATATTAATTGACTGATTGATTGATGGATGGCTTTTAAGATTTTAAGATTTTTTTGATTTTATAAAATAAAAAAAAGAAGAAAATTATAATAATTTAAAAAAAATATGGGGGATATTAAAAAAAAACAACAATATTTTATAATATAAACCTTATATGACAAGAGATGTTTGTCAAAATAAAAAAAAATACAAATTATTCAAAAACACAACTATTTGTTCCAAAACATAGGTTTTCAGAATTTAATAGAAATAGTGATTTTTCAAAACAAAATAGAATGTTATTTTATGGTTGCTAATCTTGTTAAAAGATGAATTTCTAAATATAGACTGTCACGCTGGTACATGGGGTGTACATTGTCAAAATTCTTGTAATGCTAACTGCCCAAACAAGTGCCGTTTTGATGATGGACTCTGCAGTAATACATGCTATGGGTTTAGTGACCCGCCATTCTGTCAAACAGGTAAAACTTAAATGTAATCCTTTATTTATTAAAATTTGATTTCATGAACTTTTTATAGTCAAAACTAATTACTAATTTCTTCAAGTTATTAGCATACTATAGTGGCAAGTGGAAAAAAATAAGATGCGAATTATTAGTCACGTCGTCTATTATATTTACACGTGTAAAGCTAGTCATGCATGTTAATAACAATTATCGTACAATTAAAAATTAAAAAAAGCAGTAATCGAGTGTATCGTTGAACGACAGATTCAGTAAAATGTAACGTAATTAGATTTAAGAGAAAAAATAAACAACACACTTTGAACTGGCAGTAGCGTCACTAAGGTCGGTGTCACACTGAAAATATTTCGTTGCTAGACTTGAATACTTTAAGAAAAATTATTTAAATATGCCTTTTTACTCCCGCGGTATTGCAACTTTTTTTTTTTGAGCTTGAGAATCTCATTTACATTGTGTAAACTATGCACTTTTTCTTGTATTAAGTAGATAACTGATCAAATAAACTAAATAAAGAATTGTGAATCACATTTGAGGCAGCAGGGCGTTAAAGTTTGTAATGGGCTTGATCTTCGTAACTTCATACTTGTTTTACAATGATATCTCGTAGCTCGCCTTTTCTATTGATGCAAAAATAAGTATGTTATAATTGTACTGGTGTCTAGAGAAATGTGTCAGTTCTAAATTATGAAAGCAGTAGAATGTATACTCATTTCGGTAACGGGTTCTTCAATAAACTGTATAATCGATATTGTTGCCAATATAAAAAGGTTTCATTTAGATGGTAGATTAAATAAAGGCACTATATTAAATAATTCAATATCGGTAACGTATTTGCCACGTCTTAATAAGATAAGTCAAACGGTTTAATTTGTATTCGGGACATACATGAATACATACATGCAAATATACATACATACGTACAAACATACATACATACATACATACTTACATACATACGTACATACATGCATACATACATACCTACATACATACATACATATGTACACACATACATGCATACTTACATACATACA
>JADKLZ010000130.1:9415729-9431662 GCA_021533235.1 Biomphalaria straminea
GAAATTATTTAACCGAGCAAGGCTCGGCCACCTGATATTTTATTTTATACTCTTAAGCGAACAATTCTTGTATATATATATACATATATATCTTTGATTTCGAAAGCAGCTCTAACGATTTTCTTTAAAATTTCAACGTATCTGCATATTATTGAGAAAACAATTTTCAGCTCATTGGCCACATCGAGAAAACTCGAGTTCGACCGTTATTTCGATACATAAAATGTCTCATTGTAAAATTAATTTTGGTTTGAATAAATTTATGAATGAAAGTTTTCCATGACGTAAAAGGGAAAAACTCTGCTTACGTCACTAAGCTTACCGTGGTACAAGAACGCGTTTAGAGATATGAATGAAAGGAGGTGTCAAACTAAAAGCAGACCACGGGCTGTAGCACCACAGGGATGGATGGATGGCAAAATCCGGTATGAACTTCTTATTGTCCGACAGTCAGGCTGGGCAGGGAATTTATGTAACCGAGAAAGTCTCGGCCACCTGATATTTTTTTCTAATAAAGCTTACAGTGTTCAATATTAAGACGAGTACATGCGTACATGTTTTACAACATGCTTTCTCTTCATCCGTTTTCTTGTCATTTCATCTTTGGTCACATCCCAAGATCACTTCATCCCCGGTCATTTCATCGTTGGTCACAACCAGAAATTGCTTCATCCCGGTCATTTGATCTTTGATCACAACCAAAGGTCACTTCATCCCTGGTCATTTGATCTTTGGTCACATCCCAAGATCACTTCATCCCCGGTCATTTCATCATTGGTCACAACCAGTGGCGCAGCATCCATGGCGCGAAGGGGTTCAATGAACCCGGGCCCAAGACCCTTTAGGGGCCCACACCAGTTGGTGAAACAACCATGGGTCCAGTGCCCCTCTATGCAACATAAGATCTAGCTTAGGGCCTCCATGAAATACTTAGTAGTTACAAACAATATCTGGAATTATATGGGCCCCCATATCTCAAATAACTTAAGGCCTTTTCAACTGTAAATGTATTACATGGCGCGTAGGGGTTTCATATCGCCTGGTCCCATGACTAATGACCAATCGTGGCCTTTCTTGGGGAGGAGGTTTATAGGCCTAACACACATTTTTAAGATATAGCGATAATTACATTTATCGTGGGATAGTGTCTATCACTGGAATGGCTGCTTTATCGTCTGGTATTTCCCTGGAAAGTCGTAAGGATGGTCTCGGATTAATGCCCAGCACCAACAGTGGCATGGCAACCATGGCGCTAAGGGGTTCATTGCGCCCGGTCCCACGACCAAAAAGGGCCCAAACCTGGTTATGTAAGGGAATGTGTTGACTATTAGTTTAAATGCATCACATTATCACTATTACATTATTTCGTTCTTTTTCTTAAATTCTAATTCTATGTTTAGTGTCCGAGTAAAATAAAAGATGCACCTCAATCTTATTACTGGTGTAAAGGTAAGAAACTCTTTAATTGTTATTGCGGCGTTTTATTTCAATCTAACATGTTAGATTTTTTTAGCGGTTCCCGTAAGGTGAAAAAGCCGCTATTAGGTTTGTGCAAAATGTCCGTCTGTCCGTCTGTCACACTCAGGGCGCCGAAACTAGAAGAGATACGAAAAATATTTTTTCACCATTAAATGCGGCTTGAAAAGTTTAGGTGCAACGGCTACTTTTAGTTTTCTAAAAGCAAACCGTTTAATTTATAAAAATTATTACGCAAGCGATTTTTAAAATAATAAAACACCAATTGTGAAGCAATTAGGTAAATGTAAGGGAGGAAATGTTACTAGAAAAAATGCTCTTGGCATGTAGATATCACGCACATTTTTTAAAATGACTTTCTGTCTGTCTGTCTGTCCGTCTGTCCGTCTGTCAGACTCAGAGCGCCAAAACTAGAAGAGATACGAAAAATATTATTTCACCATTAAATGCGGCTTGAAAAGTTTAGGTGCAACAGCTACTTTTGGTTTGCTAAAAGCAAACCGTTTAATTTATAAAATTAATTATGCAAGCGATTTTTAAAAAAACAAAACACCAATTCTAAAACAATTACGTAAATGTAAGGGAGGAAATGTTACTATAAGAAATGCAACGGGCATGTAGATATCATGCACATTTTTTAAAATGAACTTTTAGCAGCGGCTTTCGTGTACTAGCGTAAAGCCCGGAAATGACATGATTCTAAACTAATTTCTTAAATTTAAAAAAAAAATCAGATTTTAAAAAAAAAATTGTTTAGTGCCCCCATTAGAATAAAACAAGCATATTTGTGTGCGTTTTGTCTGTTGGTTGGTCTGTCCGTCACGGTTAGAAAAAAACACTAAAGGTTTTTGAAGATATGATTTAACCTTTACTGTTCTTTCAGAAATATTGCGATAGTTTAAGGATAGGAGCACACAGGAATTGAGCCAGGGACTTAGAAGGAACATCCGAAACATCTTGAAATAGGCGGATCTGACAAGGGATCCGACTCCAACGGGGGCCGCCTCTGAGTTTGTGTATCACACAAACTCTCTGTGTAATCTTGTTTATTTATAATAACAGGAAAGTCAATAACTATTTGTAAACCTACTCATTATGAAGAAGTTCAATATAATGTATAATATTCGCTTTTGCATTGGTCCCTGTGTTATTTATTTCTTTAATATTGCAATAAATACTACCTAGTTAAAATACTTGAATTAATAGTATAAGTAAATTGTTTTTTTAAACCTACTGATTGTCAAATGCGGACATATAGGTTTAAATTGATACCTACATACTATAAGCAATGAAAAAGACAATGTTTTCTAGTAATGATTTAAACACAGAAACCGAGCTTTAGATTTTTCTTGTGTAGCGTAATTCGGATGTTCCTACAGCGTTGAAGATGGATGGGAGAGGCAGGGCCTGAAGCCGGGACCATAGATAAATCCAAAGCACAGTACAGCACGCAAACCGCTCGACTAGGCAGCCATAACAATTGACTTTCTACTCACTAGGTTAAACATTAATTTCTTTACATAGGTGTTTTAAAACCATCGTCTCTTAACTAGACGAAGCTGATGTAAAACAGGATTATTGGGCTGTAGGAAGTCTGGAAGTTTCCATACCTGTGACGACCAAAACACATTCAGAATTTGTGAAGATTCAGCATGTGACTCGAAGTCCCGAAATGTTACACGGTTGACCAATGACATTGGCCCTTCAAATTATCTGCATTCTAAATAAATATATTGTGTATTGCGTTTACGGGCGTTAAAAGTAGTTACGCAGTCAGACAGACGAAAGACGTTGCAAAATACGGGCAAGCCTACATGATAAGAGAAGAACATGGCTTGGGCTTGTAGAAAAATGGATATTGAATAGACGGCATGTCACGGCAAAGTAAACGACGGATAGATAGAGTCAGAAGACAATCATTCTCATCTGTAAATAAACATCAATTGAAGTCTTGAGAACTTTTATAAAGTATTGTAATAACTTAAGGAAACGCAACTCAATGAGGACAACGATGTTTATTTACAGAACATCACACGTACAGGTAGAACAACATGTCTTGATCACAACATCTTTATCAGCTCTCTCAACTTGGGCGGAAATCGTTAGTCTCTCCAAGTCAAATCTAGTCTAATTACTAGAAATGCTCATCTCTGCACTTGCCTGGATCATGGAGGGTGGTGCGCATGGTAGAGTCATAACAATATGTTATAATTAATTGTTATGTCCCTTCAACTCCCTTAGATGTTTTCGGATTCACATTAGAATAAGTGAATTGTGTAAGAACACACAAAATCGAAGACAGGACAAGGACAAGACAGGACAGCTCCAAAGCTTGAGGAAGTTTACCCCCAAGGAACAGGTGTACCTAGTGTACTGTCTGGCGTAGAAGTTTGTTTTCATTGACATGTACTCTCTCATTAGATACAGTAAAGCCCAGTTCGGGTTCATTCACACTCAACTTATAGGAGGGGGCCCAACTTCGCATTCCTGAACCCGGGCCCATGGGTAAGTTGCTTCGCCACTGGTCACAACCAAAGGTTGCTTCATCCCCGGTCATTTGATCTTTGGTCACATCCCAAGATCACTTCATCCCCGGTCATTTCATTGCTGGTCACAACCCAAAGTCACTTCATTCCTGGTCATTTCATCTTTGATCACAACCCAAGGTCACATTATCCCCGGTCATTTGATCTTTGATCATTACTTAAGGTCACTTCATTTCCGGTCATTAAATCTTTGGTCACAAACCAAGGTCACTTCATCCCCGGTCATTTTATCTTTAGACACAACCCAAAGTCACTTAATTCCCGGTCATTTTATCTTTAAATAAAACCCAAAGTCACTTAATTCCCGGTCATTTTATCTTTAGACAAAACCCAAGGCTACCTCATCCCTAGTCTTTTTATCTCTGATCACAACCCAAGGTCACTTCATTCCCTTTCATTTGATCTTTGGTCATAACCAAAGGTCACTTCATCTCCGGTCATCTTACAAAAATAAATAAATATAATATTACTTCTTTTTTTTTTGAAACAACATATGTAAAGAAGTGAAAAAAAAAAGCAAAACAAAACTACTTATGAGGACGTTTCTATAAGTTAATAAGCAAAAGAAATAAAAATAAATGGACTTAATATTTTTAAATGGCTACTATCCAAACACGAACTTGTATCCTTCAAAGCTTCCTCTGATGAATTTTTTTCAGAATTCATAAGATAATCGTAATGGTCCTCTAGTTCTGTATACTCTGTAAAAAAAAAATACACATAAATGTTAAAGAAACGCCAGAAAACCAAATTTTATTTGGTCATATAAAACTAGACAATAATTGAATTTGTTATTATACTAACCTACAGAAACAGATGTTGTATTGACAGTCTTATAGTTCACAGACAAATTTCCACTTTCACCAATGTCTTTACATTTTGTTTTCTGAAGCCGTGTATTATAATCATGATGATAGACGTCCAAATAGTCTGGAAAAAAAATAATAAGGAAACCTTTTGTTAAACAAAAATATGTATTTAATTTTTTTTTTTCGCAATTCAAACTAAGGCTAAAATCATCGTTATCAATGTCTTTGAATTATGAAAAAAAAATGAAATACATAATATGATGAATAGTTATTTGTATTGTTTAAGAAACAATTCCTGATCAAGAATACTAAAAAAGACTGTGTTATCACACAAACCAAATTAATCCATGTACAAAAAATAAGTATGTTTTGATAGTAAAAGTAATGTCGTAACAAAATAACTCCAAATTTACTGCTAGATCTTTTAAAACACATTTTGTTATCTTTCTAAATTTTTACAATTTAAGAAACGCTAAAACATAATAGTATTTTTATCTTTATAAATGAAATAGATACTTTATTGCACGATGGTTCTTTGCAGTCGTACTTTTCAAATATTAAATTTTCAAAATTAAAGCGTGAAAGTTACACAACTGGAATACGGTCCACACAAATTAAAAGGGACTTCTCACCTAAGTCTACACGCTTAAAAAGACATTCTTTCTGGATTTGATTAGTTCTCTGTATACAAGGAGACGCGTTGGCTGAGTGGTAAAGCACTTGGCTTCTGAATCGGGGTCCCGGGTTCGAATCCTGGTAAAGAATGTTACTTTTATTTTGGTATCCTTGGACGCCTCTGAGTCCACACCAAATATATATTTTTTTTTTCACAACAAGAAATTGTTCTTATCAAGCCACCGGAGGCGCGGTGGCTGAGCTGTAAATCGTTTGGCTTCTGAACCGGGGGTCCCGGGTTCGAATCCTGGTGAAGACTGGGATTTTTTTTTTTTGGATCCTTAGATCCTTGGGCGCCTCTGAGTCCACCCAGCTCTAATGGGTACCTTACATTAGTTGGGCAAAAGTAAAGGCGGTTGGTCGTTGTGCTGGCCACATGACACCCTCGTTAACCGTAGGCCACAGAATCAGATGAACTTTGCATCATCTGCCCTATAGACCACAAAGTACGAAAAGGGAACTTTACTTTCCTTTTCCTTTATATAAGAATAGGTGAATCGTTACTTGATATTTACATACGAAGAAGACGAGGGAAAAAAAATCTAATTAGACAATGGATCTGCTTGGCCTGATGTGACTAAATATTATGTCTCAGCTTGGGCTACGCAGCTACGGAAATACAGCATTCCTCACTAAAATTCGGACTCATAAAAGATTTATTATTTACATACAAAGTGTATTCCTAGGCTTTATAAACAGAGACCAAACAATAAATTATTTTCCTTTTCAACATATTTAGAACAATCAACAAAATAAGAGAACAATATTACAAAGAGAGTTTGTGTTAACATAGAAACTCAGAGGCGGTCCCCGTGGTATCCTTATTTTCAAGGAGCTTCTGGAAATCTCTTGAAATGGTTAAAATCTTCTGAAAATTTTTTTTATGTTCTTAAAATAGACAAATTTGTCATTTTGGGGTGTCAATCAATATGGTGAACGCCAATCCTACGCGCGATTAAAAAACGGCATTGTCAGCTTTAATTTAATGAAATGTAATGCAAAGACGAATTTAATTTCTAATACAAAAGCTTTATTTTCACTTATTATCCTTATCCCTAAAAATAAGGCCCCTAAAATGTTAGATCCGGCCCTTTATATTACTATATATGTAATTTAAGCATAAACTATTTATAAAGCCTTCAAAATAAAATAACTTATCATAGCTAGAAATATTTAATTTCATTATTTTTCTTCAATAGTTTCATAATAATAGGTCAATCTAGAATAATATTTCTGCGCAAATGTTTTATGAGACCAATGTATTCATTAAAACTTGTTCTTGTTAGCGAAGAAATGTCTATGTGTACTGCTGTGAGCCTAGCGACTTATGTTGTGTCAAGTTTTTTTTTTTTTTTCCCATTGACGTCATATAGAAAATTTTATTAATAAAATATTGTAGTCAAAATTAATTTTTCGATAATGAGACATTTTCAAACCGATATAAAGGTCGAACCCAAGTTTTCCCGTTTTGACCTATAAGTTGAGAATTTTTTCTCACTAATATTCACATACCTTAAAATTTTAAAGAAAATCGTTATAGCCCTTTTTGAAATAAAATTTATATTTTAAATAAGAGTATATGATTTACTTTCTTATCCAAACCTCCCGCTGAATGTCGAAGGATGGCAGCGAGTATCTTCAATTTCTAGATCTAGAATCTACAATTAGTTTAATTAAAATAAAACTCAAGATTTAGTTTAAAATTTTGAAATTTGTGTTTAAAAATCTAAATCTAGTAATAAAAATTTAGATTTAGTAATAAAAAATCTAGCTAGTCTGTTTATCTTAAATATGAGAAAACGACGAGGTTTAATAAACATTATATCATTGAGAACTTTTAGCATTTATGTAGACATTGCGATCTAAGGTTTTTATGATGTAAAGGTTAACTGTTTCTTTAGCCAAAGAATATTGAGGTTGTAATGTGGCCAGTGTAGCGACCAGACACCTTTAGTAACTTACATAATGAAATTACATAAAAATATCTATATATTATTTCTCAAAGAATTAGGTAAAACAACAAAAACGAGTAAATAGGGAAGATCCCCTGGCGTACGCACCACGGTGTGAATGGACCCAATCCGCACTATTTCATTCACAAAATAGCATAGCATGCGGCGCAACGCTATTTTGTGAATGAATGTGGTTTGTATAATTCTCTTCTCAAAGTTCAAAGGTTCAAGAGATAAATAAGTAAGGGGAAGATCCCATGGCGCACGCATGCGGTGTGAATAGAAGTTGGTGCATCCCAATGCGCACTATTTTGTGAATGAAAGTGGTGTTTACATAATTATCTTCTTCTCAGATTATTGTCATATTATTACAAGTATTTCCAGATTATTGTGTCGTTAGACTATTGAAACTAGAACAACAATACACAGATAGAGTATACTTTCAGGTTTCACTTTAGAAAGTACTTTAATTACGCAAATTCGTTCATTAGACATGATTACGAAAGGTAACTCATCCCTCTATTCCTAGATCTAGATCTAAATAGTAAAACTTGAATTCAACTCTAAGAAGATTATAGAACTACTCTTCGCAAATATAGTTTTATGATTTTGAACATGAACATAGCCTACTAATTATAGTCCATTTAATCAAATTAACATTCAAATTTGTTTTTCTAAACCATTGTTACATGAGTGCAGCTATATTCTTAATATCGCGTAAATTAAGGTCAATTAGCCATTTTTTTTTTTACTCCATTCATAGTATTTTTCATTCATGAATTCAAGCATTCGCTTTACTTATATCAAGCAATTGGAAAGATCCCATGGCGCCACAAGTTGTGAATGGGAAATAATATATCCAAATCCGCACTATTTTCATTCACAAAATAGCATAGCATTTCTTTTTTACTTTAAAAAGATTTTAATAATGTCCGGAAATTTCCAGGACTTTTTCGACCGGCGGCATAGCATTTAATAACATTTCAGGAGATTTCCAGGGGGCTCCTGGTCAATAAAGAGGCCGCGGGAAATCTGTTATGTTTTATAAAATGGTTCAATTTAATAATTTATACACCTAAAAATAAGCACGGGTCCAAAGAAAGTGCGATACCCACTGTGGTCACATATGTTGCAGTGCCTAAGGCCTGCCTTGGAAAATAGCGGCGTATGATATGCCGCCGGTCGACTAGTTTGTAATAAAATTAATAAAATAAAATAACTATAAAATTTGTTTCATTAAATATTTATCTAATAATGTTTTTTTTTTTTAAATGCTGAAAAATAAACTGTCCATTTATACTAGATTATACAAGAATTTAGTAAGCGCTAAAATATAAATATGCATTATTAAGATTTTTTAAGGTGTCACGATTTAAATGCCACGGAAGGATAACAACATACCATACATAACTAATGTCAGCATTTTTCGTCTTTTTTTATCGGCCTCTTATTAAGTTGTGTCTACTAATACTTATGCTAAATTTTAATGACGAATTTGATACGTTAACATACCAACCTCTAGAGACAGATGTCATAAAGACTGCTTTATTATTTAAAAACAAAGTGTTATTCTTCCCAGTCTCATCTGCTGTGTTTTTTTTAAACTGTGCAAGATAATCATAGTGATCAACGTCTAAATACTCTGAAATACAAGTAAACACCAATTGTCTGGAAACGTTTTTAAAAATATTAAATTTAATCATTCAAAACGTGTATTATAAAACGAAAATTTTATTTAAAACACAAACCTTCAGGAGCAGAAGTTCTCTTCCTGTAAATATAAATATATACATAATTGAATGAATTGTTCTAAAGTCACAAAATTGGAATAAATGTTGTTATTTCGTTTGTTTATTATAAGTGTTAGGATGTAAAAATAAGCAGAAATATATGTAATAGTTTATCTTTCGTTCTACCTCCTGTACTATTTTATTACTATAGCTTTATAAATATGTCAAGCATCAAAGACTTATTTTAAAATACACAATTTTATAGAAAAAAGTCAAAATTATGGTTTGCAGAAAGGGGTATCTACTTAAATCGGGATTAATGTAAAATCTAAAAGTGTTAAATAATTAAGAAAAATAAAAGTAAAATGTTTTAGACTAAGACTAAGACTTCTTTATTGATCCATATGGAAATGTGTTGTGATTAGGTTAGTTAACATGTTGAGATGTTATATTTCTTGACTACGTCATGCTGACCAGAAGTCTGTCCTAGCTGTGACCATATATCTCAAGATGCAGATTTGAACCATTCCCACTACTTTTTTATTATTTTAGTCAATCACATTGAGTTTATTATAGACACGTGTCAACAAATTAAATCCGGTGGACGTTGGTTTACTATCAGTTTATCGACACTCTCTAGAGATCACAACTGACTTTGTTTACTTCGTAGTAAATCTTTATTAGAGGGCTGGACTACAAGAGCCACACCGCTACAAGGGTAACCTGATATATTTCCAGAGGTATAGATGAAAAACTCCCACCCCCTTTTATTTGTTTAGACCATCACATTGAGTTCATTGATTGACAGGTGACCACGATGGACATACTCACTCTCTAGTGGTCACACGAGTGAACTAGGTTTGTTTACCTTTGTTTTGTTATTTGTAAACATCCACTACTCTTTATTCTGTTTTTTCCCTTGACACCAAATTTATTGTCCGACAATGATCATTTCGAAGCCAAAATGAACAGAACACAACGTGCTAACAATGCATTTTACACTTACAATAAATATTACTGTCAAATTTATTCTCTAACCTATTACTCCAGCAGTTAAGTGTCGGTTTGATAACGATACTCTAAATAATTTGTGACAATCAAATAACCTCTCGTTATTACATTTTTTTTTAAAAATAAGATGCGTACTTTGTGTACCAGGCTTAGAAGACTTTTTACACATAAACCCATAAACTTAGTTCCCTTATCCGACAGTTACTGAGTCCACAGCTAAAATCAGTAATAATTAAGGAAGATGTTTCTTACATACGTTCCTTGCATTTTATGTATTTTACATAAGTTCTTTGCACAATAAAATCAAACAAAGATATAAATGTTTCCTTGTATTAAAACCTTAAGAAAGAAAGCTAATTTCATTTTTTTTTTGACTTAATAAATAATGGAAAAACGGACAGTAAATTTAAAATCGCATAAAAGAAATAGAATAATACACCGCACTAAGATCTAGCAAACAAAGAAATAATATGCTGGAGTGTACAAAAATCTTGACATCTGCAACTAGTGTACGAGTATAATTTATCTATATGCTGACGGTTCAGAAAGACTCTTATCACTACGCCTTAACACATCTACTGGACACGTGAATTTGATAAGTGCCTACGCTCCTACTTTGTGTTCCACACCAGAGGCAAAAGACATGTTCTACGACAACCTTTCATCTGCTCTCAGCGAGATCCCAAACACAGAACAGGTGATCATCCTCGGCGACCTTAACGCACGCGTTGGATCTGACAACTCTGCATGGGACAGCTGTATTGGGCGTTTTGGTGTCGGCAAAATAAATGAAAGTGGACAAAGACTACTCGAGGTTTGCTCACTACACTCCCTCTGTGTCACTAATACATACTTTAAAACTAAACCACAGCACAGAGTATCTTGGCGGCATCCTCGCTCCAAACACTGGCACCAACTAGACCTAATCATGGTAAGAAAAAAGTGTTTAAAATTTGTCAAACTTACCAGGTCCTATCACAGTGCAGACTGCGACACAGATCACTCCTTGGTATGTTGCAAGATAAATCTTCTTCCTAAAAAAATCCACCATACCAAGCAGACTGGAAGACCCCAACCAGATGTGAGCAAGATGTGTCACCCTGATCTCCAGATACAGTTTGCGGAATCTTTTGAATGCGAGTACAAAAATTTCTCTGGAAACTCAGCAACAGAAAAATGGGAGCACCTCAAGTCCACCATACAAAAGTCTTCCTTGGACATCTTTGGAAGAAAAACTACGAAACAAAATGACTGGTTCGACTCTAAATCAGCTATTTTAGCACCTGTAATTAAAGCAAAGAGAGATGCACTCGCTACATATAAGGCAAAACCTACACAAAGCAACTTGTTAAACCTGAAAGAAGCTAGAGCCACTGTACAGAGGACAGCAAGGATCTGTGCCAATGAATACTGGGTAGAGCTCAGTGAGAATATCCAGCTCGCAGCCCAAGTGGGCAACATAAGAGGGATGTATGAAGGAATTAAAAAGGCTCTCGGACCCTCCCAGAACAAGTCAGCACCTCTTAAATCAACCACTGGGGAAATTATCACAGATAAGTGTCAACAAATGCATAGATGGGTCGAACATTACTCCGAACTCTACGCCACAACAAGCTCAGTCTCTGCCTCAGCTCTTAAGGCTATCATACGGCTACCCATAATGAACGAGCTAGACGAAATACCCACCTTGTTAGAGCTCAACAAAGCCATAGACAACATGGCTGCCCGCAAAGCACCCGGATTCGATGGCATCCCCCCAGATCTTCTAAAACAGTGTAAAACTACACTAATCCAACCTCTACATGAACTGCTTTGTAAATGTTGGCAAGAAGGTGCTGTGCCACAGGATCTGCGGGATGCAAAGATCATCACCCTGTACAAGAATAAAGGCGACAGAAGCGACTGCAACAACTACAGGGGAATCTCTCTCCTAAGCATTGTAGGCAAAGTCTTTGCTCGAGTGATACTCCCCGGCTACAAAAACTTGCTGATCGAGTCTATCCAGAATCACAGTGCGGCTTTCGCTCAGAGAGATCCACAATTGACATGATTTTCTCTATCCGTCAACTTCAGGAAAAGTGCAGAGAGCAAAGAATGCCTTTGTACATCGCATTTATCGATCTGACCAAAGCCTTTGACCTTGTCAGCAGAGAAGGCCTCTTTAAAATCTTAGAGTTAATAGGCTGTCCACCCAAGCTGCTAAATATTATTGTTTCTTTCCACCAAAATATGATGGGTACGGTACAGTTCAATGGGGCCTGCTCTGAAAGTTTCAATATAAACAGCGGAGTAAAACAAGGATGTGTCCTTGCTCCAACCCTTTTTGGAATACTATTTTCAATGCTAATCCACCACGCATTTGATAATTCCACCGAAGGCATATATCTCCATTCCAGATTCGATGGCAAACTTCTAAATATTGCTAGACTGAGGGCCAAAACTAAAACCAGAACAACCCTCATAAGAGACATGCTCTTCGCGGACGACGCAGCGGTTGTGGCGCACTCACAAGAGGAACTTCAGTTACTAATGTCCCGCTTCTCTCAGGCCTGTAAAGAATATGGCTTAACTATCAGCACAAAGAAAACAAATGTTATGGGACCCCCTGCTACAGCACCACCCTCCATCCTCATAGACGATAACAAGCTGGATGCCGTAAATGAATTCTGCTATCTGGGATCCACAATCCAAGACGACCTTTCTCTAGAAGAGGAGATAAAAAAACGTATAGGGAAGGCTGCATCGACCTTCGCTAGACTTAGGTCAAGAGTTTGGGAAAACCAGAAGCTAACTACAGCGACCAAAATGGAAGTCTACAAGGCATGCGTTATGAGCACGCTGCTGTATGGCAGTGAATCATGGACCACTTACGCAAAGCAAGAGCGAAGACTGAACTCATTCCATTTGCGATGTCTTCGTAGGATCTTGAAAATCACATGGAAAGAAAAAGTGTGCAATACAGAGATCCTTGCACAAACAGGTATTCCCAGCATCTTTACAGCCCTCAGACAACGCCGCCTGCGCTGGCTTGGACATGTTCGCCGGATGGAGGACAATCGTATACCGAAAGTCATCCTCTACGGACAACTTGCGACTGGCTCAAGAAAAATTGGTCGCCCCCACCTCCGTTACATAGATGTAATAAAACGGGACCTCAAATCAGTGAACATCAATACTGACCAGTGGGAAGACATAGCTCTAGACCGCACCAGATGGAGAGAGACAGTGACCAAGAAAGCTATGGACAGCGAAAGAGCATGGGCCTCAGCTCTGGAAGAAAAGCGGACAACGCGGAAAATGGCCAGCTCCTCTACCACTGTAGCGAAGACCACCTTTACCTGCAATACTTGTGGACGGGAGTGTCTCTCCAAAATAGGGCTCCACAGTCACACGAGGAAGTGTGCGAGATGAACCATAGTCGTTCTACGACTGAAGGAGGCCAATGAATCATGCTGACTGTGCCATTGGTTTATCTTTTTTTTTTTATTTGACGACTCAACACTATTGCGTATGCCCAAGAAAAAAAAGGGTGATGGTCAACGTAATGAAATTTACACACTACACTAGGACTACATGTGTTGTTCTCTATGTCCGTCTAACCAGTTTGTTGCAATCAGTTGAACACAAAGTCTATTTGTTTTTGTTTTGTTTTTTTTGGTAGAGAGGGTGTGGATGATTTTTTTTTCCTCTATAGTCGGTTTTCCCTAATGCTCTTAACTCTATATAACAGTTGATCTAAATATAGATATTAATAATAGGCCAACAAACAGTTATTAAATCTATGCTTCGCAAAATCTAAGGTTCAAGCTTTAAATAGGTATAATTGATGTTCCCGCTGTTTATAAAATATCGTTTCCCGCAAATGGATTTATAAAAAAAAACAATAAATATGCTAAGCTTCAAATTCAAACTTTTAACATTAAAGCTAATATCAGTATTTGTTCATAAATACTGTTAAGCTTGAATAAATCATTTATTAACAGAGTTTAAAACTATAAGGTATATAAAAGAAACAAAAAATAAATACCAACAAATATAGGTATGTTTTTTAACAGTTCCGTAAAATGTTCAGAAACACAAACTCATAACAAAATACTCAGGCCGAATATCATTATTTACTATTCGGCAATATTCGGCTCCGGCCAATAATAAATAAATACTAACCAGTGCACCCCTAATCTTTACTCAGGTTAGGGCCGCCGATGAAATTGTGTTATCACAATCGTATACATGTAATTTTTTTTTAATTCATTCTAATATTAGACACAAGATAACATTTCCACTAAATCTGTGTGAATCGATGTTCACGAACATGTTTACTAGTAAAAAAAAAAAGATTTTTAGATAATAAAATAAATCGTAAAACTTTAATAGTTCAACACTATTTAGTGCCATGTGGCATTATAACTAGGACATTAAAAACTTTATAATAGATTAAACGTTCTTAAAAATTGTAAAAGCACTTTTTCTTTCTTTTTAATTTTATTCATTAACTTATTTCTGCCAGCTTTATTGACAATGAAAATGGTTTTAACCTATAATAGAGGAAAAAAGTAGAAATGAAATGTAACAACTTACTGTATTACATTTATGTCATAGCTTTTTTTTCCTGAAACATAATCATTTATATTCATTCAATCAAATGCATGTTTATATTAGAAATAATTGTTTTAATTAATAGTTTATTTATAAAAAAAGATCTAAACTCTTGTAGATCACTAAGATTAAGGATTTGGGAAAATATATACCTTTCATTTTCAAAATGATGAGACAGATTGTTACAGAAACTACAACAGACAAGGAAACTGAAATAATGATAGTTTTTTCATCGGTAACATCTGGAAGATGAAGAAAATAAGATAATATTCAAATGATTAGATTTTTAATATTATATCAATTTATCTCTAAAAATAGATTAATACATTAAAAAAATCAGTATAAAAAAAAAAAAAAACTCAACAAACATACCAAACAACCAATTAATTATCTATCATTCTATGTATCTATCTGTCTATAAATCAATATCTGCGTCTTTCTACTTAACTTTCTAAATAAAGTATAGCTTTTATATAGCGCTACTTTCATGCTTATAGCATGCTCTGAGCGTTATGGTTTAATCTCATTTGTGAACCTGTGGGTTGCAGCGGTGTTTAGGAGAAGGTTTTCCGTGCTGCCTTTGGCGCTTAATAAACACAACTCTTATCGATTTTGGTGATATATGGGTGTAGAAACTCGAGCCCCCATCATTTGTAGCTCAGACTAACCAACTTCAAGCTTACTTGGCCTCTCGACCACGTATCTATCTATCTATCGATCTAAAAAGCGCTACAAAGACACCCTCAAAGCTTCTCTAAAGGAGTTCAACATTGACCCAGGCACCTGGGAGACAGAGGCACATGACAGAGCATCATGGCGCCGCGCTGTGAGATCCGGCGCACAGGTTGCTGAGGAAAAAAGAACAACGCTTGCGAAAGAAAAACGCAAGAGAAGGAAAGCAAGGCAAACGACACTAGCTCCAGCTGGAATTACCTGCCCAGAGTGCGGCCGAACATTCCGGGCTCGCATAGGTCTCACCAGCCACATGAGGAGGCACAAAACCCCAGTGCAAAGCCCTCAGCCCACTGGATGACAAAGTGGTCATCATCGAACCACGATGGACGAACTATGTATCTATCTATCTATCATCTATCTATCTATCCATCCATCTATCTATCTATCTATCTATCTATCTATC
>JADKLZ010000130.1:9436921-9448048 GCA_021533235.1 Biomphalaria straminea
ATCTTATTGTGGATTGATCTATTATGAAACTATGGAAGAAAAATAATGAAATTAAATTTGATGTATGATCAGTTATTGTGTTTTAAAGGTTTCGTAAATGGGCCACAATTCACCAGTCGTTAACCAACAACATTTAGCCATGTGATTCTCTATATACAAATTATGTAAACCATAAAGGCTGTCACAAGATACTTTTTTTTCATTGTTTAATAAATATTATTAAGTGGCGATTGGTGAATGAGGTCTATTGTTTACACATAAATTGCGTAAACCCGTGAGTTACTTTTACTTTGTTATACTCTTCAATTTATCTACGCCTACACACTGAAAATGATATCCTGGGTCGACCCTAACATTTGGGCGATCCTATGTGAAGTGGATTGCACGCCGTCCAGTCAGGGTAGGGTTAAAGATAAAAAGTAAAAAATACGTTTTTGTGTTAGAAAATAAATTCGTGTTTGCATTACAATTTTGTCTATTTTAAGGACATTTGTATGAGTTTCGGGAGATTTCCTGGAGCGTCTTGAAAACAAGGAAACCACGGGAACCCTATTAAAAGTTATAATGGTTTAATGTAATAATTTACACATTGAATTAGCGCGAACTTTATAACCATCATGGACATACCATAGGCTTACAGCAGTAAACTAAAATATTTCTTTGCAAACAAGAAAAAGAAATCTTAATTGAACACACTCGGACAACGGTTATGCTTGCCAGGATTTAACAAAATATGTAGGTTACATCTGGGGCTGCGTAGCCACGGGAAGTACTGCATTCCTAATTAATTTTCGGATTCAAAGTCAAGCCTTATTATAAAAATTATTTGACTGGTAAATTATTACCATGTGTTCGTGCTTCTGTGTCTTAATGTCCCGTACCAAAACAAAGGAAATGGTGATAACATAGCTTCTCTACGCCTTACTCACACCGAAAATGATATCTAGCTAGCGGTCAACAAGTTGCGCACGCTGCAGCCACTTTTGATTTAACTATAAACCTTAGTAAAAAGCTTTGGGTTTGAGCGTGGTGACGAAAGGCCCAAAAGAGATTTGAATGGAGGGTTGGGCAGTAGCACCAGTAGCACCACTGGGATAGATGGATGGCAAAACCCGGTATGAACTTCTTATAGTCCGACAGTCAGGCTGAGCAGGGCTCGTTTCCCGTAAGGGGGAAGAACATATTGTTTGGCGCAACAGAGGTGCCCCACGGAAACGTTTGTTAAGAAAGCTAATGAAATGATTTAAATCTATTAAGAAAAAGTGTGCCATTTCAGTTTGTCAAAAAGTGCCTGTTTTACCCAATAACGTAGAGATTTCAGTCACTTGATGTTTCGTACTAAAGCCATAATGAATACATTAATGTAATAATTAAATGTCTGAACGTAACCATCTAAGAAGTTTTAGAGCAAATACTTTTTTCCAAGCCAATAATAGTAGGCCTACAATAGTTTTACACAAAAAAAAATGGATTATAAAACTATAAGACGGACGTGAGCTTTGATTTGTCTACACTTAAAGATACTTGATATTTTATCGCCATATACAATTACATTTAGAACTGAAATAACACTAAAGCAAGTCTTTAGATTAGTAGTCTTTATACAATCGTTAATTTTTGTAATTATTAAAATATTCCCAAAATGACTCTGGGTATATATCCTTCCTTAAGAAATTATTTTACCGAGCAAGGCTCGGCCACCTGATATTGGTACATATTTTCGTCACCAGCAATAAGGCCAATGATTGCTGTGTCGTCAGCAAATTTATGATGGAAGGGGCAGCTGATAAACTCTGAATGTCATTTGTGTATATGGTATACAAAACTGGTGACAGGATGCACCCCTGCGGCGCTCCAGTGCTAAGTTCTCTCGTGTCCGACACATGTCCGTTCTCTTTTACATATTGTGGGTATTTGATGATAAAATTTAGAATCCAAGCTTGTTTGTTTTAGCAAACTTTCAATTCAGATACTTTTTGTATCATAAGATGTGGTTGGATTGTGTTGAATGCGGATGAAAAATCTACGAATAATACTCTGGCGTAGTATCTCTGAGTATCATTGTACACAACGTTTTAAAATATATGTACAACTAGGTATGTATGGTGTGTGTGTTAGACTGATTTTGGGCTTGTTAGAATTATAAAAAGAAAGAAAAAACATAATTAATTTTAACACACACACATATCGCAATTAAAATTTAACTTTATTACCTAGACAATTAAATATCTATTAAAAAAAATCAAAGTCATGACAATTGACTAACTTACAGTATGGTCTAGTTTTTTTTATAGTGAAAAACTGTGTAAGAAAATAATAAAAGTATGATACAGTGCAACTGGAGAATAAATAAGCATATGATTTTATTATCATACTAATTATGTAATCTTCACTCACCGCTCTTGTATAAAACGAAACTGTTTACAATGTAATTGCTGTTTAATGTCAGGTAAAATGTTGATGATTCTTGTAGAAAAACTAAGCAGTTATATAATAGGTTTACAATATTTCCATCCACTGCTAAGTCAGCTGATACTTTGTTCAAAAATACGTTCATCATAGCTTTCTGTTTGTAAGCAACGTTGCGACCTGTATAAAAAAATATAATTTTAATCCATCTCTAAATCTCTGATTTCGAAACACATAATTGCACTATTAGATTTTGTATTTTTCTTTATATGTAGCTCAAACAATTTAGTACAATGAAAGGAATAAAGTTTTGATTTCTCCCAGAATCACAGAAGTATCGACTACTTTTATTCTAAAAAGCCAAATCAAAATGGGGCAAAAAAAGAAAAGTTGTTGCCTAAGCCCTTAAGCTTTATGCGAGGGGGTGTGGAGGTAAGAAGACTTACTTCGTAATGCTAATTAACAATATCTCTATTAAATTAATTTTCATTAGATGGGCACTGGGTTGTCCCGCTGTGTATTTATGTTCTTCTGTTTTCCAAATGTCTTGGTGTCCTGGTCAGCTTAGGTGTGTGTGTTTACTGTGTTATTGTGAATTGTTTTGTCATTCTTGTTCAATAAACATATGATCAAGACAAGTCTTCTTGTAGTGTTTCATTAAGTTACTACAGCTTAAAATTGTTTAAATTTATTTATTTTTTTAAAATACTGTTTAAACAATGATAACCAAACTAATATATGTTCCATTAACCTCCACTTATGTATAAAGAACAAAGGGATACTATGTTTCCAATTAAGGTGATGTTTTTTGTTTTAACATAATCTTCACATCGAATGTCCATTGTGTTTTGATGAAGATACGCCCATGATAGATTGTTGCATTCTTTGTCTCCATTGGCTGTAAAATATATTATCCTGACAGTAGAGAACATTTCTGAAACATAATGAAACTAGATTTATCGTATTAATTTTTTTAAATAAAAAAATAAAAATAAAAATACTAAAATGAATCAAGCTTGTATGAAAACTATATAAAAATAAGTTTATTTAAACATACCATTGTCGTTTAAGACCATCCTTATCCATGTCAATGGGTAATCAATGTCCCAGGCTACAGTTATTGATTTCAAGTTTGGATCACTGTTACAGGTCATGTCGTCATTGTCAATTAACCATGTCGTTGGTGTAGTATCCATACTTATTGAATAATTTTTTTCTGATGCTATCAAGTAATTAAAAAAAAACAATTAAAGACACAAAACAAAGAAATAATAATATTTTAAAATTTGGTCTACATGAGTTTATTCCTGAATAATCTAACTCATTCTCGCTTAGGCCTTAACATATGACCAGAGTTAAATAAACGTAAATTAAACAGTGAAATGGAAATGGTTTTAAGCGCCTCATGGCCTAGAAAATATTTGCAATGGCACGCGTCTTAAATAGCCTCTAAGAACTAGTCCAAATCCTGGCCTTTACGTGTGGTTCAGATTCTGAGCCCGGCGAAACTTACGACAAACATGAAAAGGGGCAGAGGCTAGCGAATAGCGCCTAAACCAGTAGCTTCTGGCATTAGAGGCCTGTAAGCCTTGGTTATTTTCCCATGTAGGAGAAGGAAAACTCTGAATCCAAACCTTCCCTGCCTTGAAGCTATATCTAAACACGGGAAAGGATTTGGGGAAAAGCCTTGAGCAAAAATCATGAGCTAGTGAAACTTATGATGATTGAGGCACATTAAGCTGCGACTGGGAACAACATTAATGATCACGATCACACGTTGTATAGGATATTTCCATTCCATCGGTCACATTAGCTGCTTGGATGTGTCAAGTGGGCTACATCGTACCAACCATAACCTAACTCTAACCGTTGCCAAATTTCGAGTTCTCTCTTATGCCACAGGTAAAGTCAAATTTGTTTGTTTGGACTTTGTTAGGATCCGTATTCACAATTTCATCCGCCGACATAAACAGTCTTCAGTCTTTCATGGTTTGAGTTCTCGTCAAAAGTAGTGACAGATAAGCAGAGGTCTTTTGGGTCCACAAAAGCAAGCTTGGATGCAGAACCAACATTGTCTTGATCTGTCCGGCTCACTGACGTGCTCGATGCATATACTGTCCGGCTCACTGACGTACTCGATGCAGATACTGCCCGGCTCACTGACGTGCTCGATGCAGATATTGTCCGGCTCACTGACGTGCTCGATCCAGATACTGTCAGGCTCACTGACGTGCTCGATGCAGATACTGTCCGGCTCACTGACGTGCTCGATGCAGGAACACAAGGCAGCCTTCTTTAGTTTCCTCATTATTTTCTTTTCCATTCGGAACATCCAATTGAGAGCGTCGCAGCAATCATTGTCGCGTTTATTGTGTTTAAAGTCACACATGCAAGACTTGCCCACAACACAGTCACAGACGGCGCTACAATCCCCAGAGCTCCCATCACCACTTTTTGTGCAGCTACATTCCTGGCAAGGCAACTGCTTCTTTACAAATTAGTCTACAGGCAACTTTTCCTTTACCAGCTATTCAATTCCTCCTTTATGTTGTGACACAATTTTATCACTTCGATCTCTTAGGCCTTCCTTTTTTTCATTTAAATTTCATCCACCTTGTTTCCGATCGTGATCACCATTATTTTTATTTCCTCGCGCATCGAGTATATTTTTTGTTTAGAATTTTGCATAGTTTTCAGAAGCTTACTAATATCTAGATTCACCTTAAACAAGTATGTTTCAGATCCTGCTGAAGACGTGCTCTAAGAAGGTTTTTATTATTTTCAAAGCTTTTCAGAAGCCGTAATTTTAAACTTTTCTTTCTGTTTCATCACGTCCAGATTGTCAAACCGTTACATAGATGTCATTTCAATAAGATCCTACCTATTGAATGTGAGTCACACAATCCCTTTTCAAGAGCCCAATTAAATAACTTAAGGGGGCCAACTTACTGGGCAACGATGTTTATTCACGAGACAAGTACATAAAACAATATCTGCTCATGGCACAGTATCTTCATATCGGTTTTAGACTTCGGCGGAACTAATGACGACATCCTTTTCAGTCTAGTCTATCATCATCATCATCATCAAACTCCATTTGAGTGAGGGCTTGAGAGTCTCAAATCCTCTCTTGCAAAAGCCCTGGACAGAAACCCTGCTGTCTTGCGTAGGGCATAAATGTCATCATACAGGTCGAGAATGTTTGGTTTCCCAGACTTGTCGAGACGGAAATCAGCAAGTCTGGGACAGTCAAACAGAATATGAGGCACGGTTTCCTTTTTTTCCCGCAACGGTGGCACCGTTAATTGAAATTTGG
The DNA here is from genome assembly GCA_021533235.1 of Biomphalaria straminea. Classification (NCBI taxonomy): domain Eukaryota; kingdom Metazoa; phylum Mollusca; class Gastropoda; family Planorbidae; genus Biomphalaria; species Biomphalaria straminea. The sequence continues at coordinate 9,442,647 of JADKLZ010000130.1, forward strand.
CCATAGCGATGATAATTATGAGCCCACAGGACAGTGGGCTCTTCTGCAATATGCTATAATAGCTTGTTTAGGCCTGGACAGCCTCCACCACAGGGAAGTGGGGTCAGGGTGCCTCAGTCGCTCCCGGACTGCACGGTCATTTTCGAACTTGTCCAATAGCATGACGAAAATTTACAGCATTTTCAGTTGGTGGAATTTACCCTTCCTGGTGGACCAATGAGTCTAAAATAGTGTTGCTAGTCAAACCTATATAACTTGGTACCCACTGCATTATTAAAGGGGTACCATAGAGTTGCTTTATGTTGTGTGAAGCCACGATGACAGTGTCGATATTGAAGGGTCAATGGTCCATGAGTTTGCAAAGCCTGTGGTACAGATTTTGAGTCAGTGACCACAAAATAGGTGTTGCCCTCAAATGCCCCTCACTGAGTAGAGAGTCAATAACTTTCAAGGCTTCACAGACTGAAATTGTCTCCGCATTAGAACTGCAAACACTACCACATGGTCCAACGATTTTAACTTAGTATAAGCAAAGAAAGTCGATGTAGGCTCTAAAGCCAGCTCTTCCAGAATCTATCGATGCCGACCCATCACTGTATTAAAAACACCACCGGGATTGATTGTATTAACGGTCTCTAGTGCCAGAATTTAAAGGTCGTTAGATGAAAGATTTAGCCTAATGACATTATGGTATACTAGTTTCAAGCGTATGTTTGGGGTCATTGGGTGACACCAAGGGAGAAGGGGTTAAAAAGGTTGAATTATTTGTCGGTTAGCGAAGAGGCCAACTTTATCAGATAATGCATGATGCATAAAAGACTTCATCTGGAACATCTTCTGAATCTTTATCATGTTTTTTATCCTCTTCAATCTAGTCTCTAACAGTGCAAAATGGCAGTGCGCTTCTCAGAGTTTAAATAATATCTATATCTATATCAATCTATCTATCTATCTCTATATATATATATAGTATTCATGATATATAATAATATATTTATCTAAAGCAATCAAAGGATTGAACGAAGAAAAAAAATAATAATAAAAGCTTATCAAAAGGAGGCGAATACTTTCATTTATCACCTCTTATTTTAAAAGAAAAAGAAATCATCAGTAAAATTTATTAACTAACTTGTTATTTGTATTTGTTTATTTGAGTATTACCTATATAGCCCGTGAAATGCGTTTTAGAATTAATTCAACAAAATAATAATGTTATATATAAAGCGAGTGTGTGAATGTTAAAAAAATATTATAAATGAGGCTATTAATATTGCTTATCGACTATACGTTGAGATTCAAAAACAAATATATATATATACAATCAATGTAAATCGTATTAGTACAAAAAGACTATGTTTCAATCGGTTGCCATCAAAAATATTTACCGAGCAAATTCAACTAAAAATGATGTCAGCTTGTAGGTCCTGTTTAGGTTATTTCAGGGCATTTCTCCTATTATCAGTTTTTTTTTTAACTTATCTTATCTTATAAAATATATACGTTACTTCAAAATAGAAGATGTTATTGTGAAGTGTTTAGTGTATGAGAGGTTGTTTTTCTTTTGAAACGTAACACTACATGCTTCATAACTTAATTTTGTACAATGCATTATGTCTTACTACTACTAATCCATTTAAGTACTATAAATAAGTTTGTTGGTACAAGAAGCGTAGAACAATTAATAATAGTTGTCAGCTGTTTATTCAAGAATTTCTTTGAGTTGTTGTCAATTAATTAGTCTTTCTAGTGGAGAAATCGGATTAATTTTATTAACCCCCCCCCCCCTAGTAAAACCTACCTTGGACACAAAACTCATTTTTACGGAAACTTCTCTAAAGAAAAAAATCAGAACCCACTATCAGGATAATTTTTAGCACTTGATGTCAGTTCAATTTTTTTTCAAAATCTTTACAATTTTAGAAATCCGTCTATAGCAAATTTTGCATTTATGTATGAAAAAAAGTGTACATATTTATTTCTCTAAAGAATGGAAAAAAATCGGTAAATATATTTATTGTACATGGAATGGATAGATTGGTGGAATGATAGCTAGATAGAAATATAAAGCCTATTGATTGAGAGCTGATTGACTAAATGATTGATTGATAAAGAGATTGGCAGTCTATAAATGATAGGTTTAGGTAGTTTTATATTAGAAAAATGTTAGAAAAAAAGTAGATTTAAAAAAATGTGTTAATAATATTCGAACTTATATTAATAATGATTGAAAATATTTCAAATAAAAAGTATTTTTATGTAACTTGCCTTCGTTAATTTTTGCAGAACAGATTGACGTAATATTTCCTTGAATTTTGACATTTTGTATGTAGGCCCCATAGTTACAATCAATCGTCCATTGATTGAGTTTATTGAATGAAACATCGCATTCATTGTCATTACTTGTTGTATTGTATGTTATCTTGACAGTAGAATACATAGCTGTAACAGAAGAAGAGACGTATTTTATTAGCAAAAACGATCCCACGCTTATATAATTTTTTAAGCTTATATATTTTTATTTTTATTCATTTTTGCGTCAACTTTCCTTGGCTGACATAGAGGAGAGCGCCTGGCTGCAAGCGGCGTCGGAACGAGACAGCTGGAGGTCACTCACAAAGGCCGCGGGATACACATTTGAGACCAAAAGAAAATCTGCCGCCGAGGACAAACGCAGACGACGAAAAGAAAATCTAAACCGACCACCTGCGGACAATGGTTTTGCTTGCCCTGGATGTGGCAAAATATGTAGGTCACAGCTGGGACTGCACAGCCACGGGAAACACTGTATTCCTCACTAATCTTCGGACTCGAAGACAAGCCTATTATTATTATTCCTAGAAAGATAAAGCGTCACAATTGATATTTTTTAAACTGTAGTCTGCTAACCTCTCCATTATTTTTTGTTTGTGGACTTTTCGACCATAGACTGGAACCAAAAAAAAAAAACAAAACATTTAGATGGTTACCCCGTTTAAAGGAACCGATGTCAGAAATCCTTGGCTGGAGAGACAGTACTGGCACAGTTGTGTAATGGTTATAAAACAGGCATTTCAAAGTCAGTGTTTGCGGGCCGCATGCTGCCTGCGACCACTTTGCATGCGGCCCGCTTGGCCACCTCAAGAATGATCAAAATAATGTTGTAATAATAATGTAACAGTCACCTCTAATTTTCGGGTAAAAAAACAAAAAACTAAAACGTAAAAATCGTTGTGTCGTTAAAGCTGTGGAAGTCCAGAAAAAGGTGAAAACATTCATAGAAATAATGTTAACTATGAAAACTATGTGAACAATTAAAGAGCACAATAGCTGATTTTGAATTATTTTTGTTGGTTTTCGATGATTCCATTGATGTAACGAATGTAGCACAGTTGACTATATTCATTAGGACCTTTGACAGGAACTTTGAGATACATGTGAAACTACTTGAGCTCTGTTTTATACATAACACCACAAAAAGCGAGAATGTTTTGAGAAATTACAGGAGTTTATAAGGTAGTACAATTTACCTTTTCTAAAGCGAGCAAGTCTAGCAACAGATTGCGCAAGGTGCGCACTAGCAATGATTGAGGTTAGAAATGTTGATGGTGCAAAGCTGCTTGCAAAAATAAGAAAGACTGAAGCATTATGCGCAAAATTATTACATTTCCAACATGTATTTAGACCAGTTCCAATCGTTATTGATTCTTATTCGTGACCGTGGCATAAATCATCGCCAATTTTCGATGTTTCTGGATGAGATTAGAATTTGATTGATTTTTCCACTACGAAAGCTACAAAACACTTCACCTTTCAAGATTAACTGAACGAAATTTGTCGTTAGTGATGAAAGTGTCAGTGACAAACAAACGTGTATCCTACAAAAGATGTCAAGCATCAGGACGACGAAAATAGTGCGTAACCATAGTAATTGTTAATTTATACAGTAGCACTACACAATTAGCTAACTAAGGGACAGGCATTTCACTAATTTCTGCGTATTCTATTGTATTGTTTCTAATTTACATAAAATTAGTAGGCCATGTTTTCCAACTAATTTTTGGTGCGGCTCTTCAGGTGATAGTTAGTTTTTTTGGGGGGCCCATACACTATAATTAGCTTGACATGCCTGTTATACAAAGATATTATTCAAGACATTGGGTATTGGTCGAAAACGGACCCAAGACCTTAGGCTCCCCGACACGCATGTAACACCCAATCTTAGTACTGGTCATTACAACTGTGGGAAACGTGAAAGCCGGAGTGAAGAGCTATCTGTTTAGTCCTGGTCGTTAGGTAAAACGGTCTTTGCAATAATGACTCATATTCCATACTGAAGTTTTTTTGCAAGGTCTACAAACAGCAGAATTACAGTTGTTTATAATTATCTCTGAGGATGCTCATTACTTTGCTCTGTTAGTGTGCGTTTTTATTGCATTTTCCGATTGTATTCGTGTTTTGTTTCTTATTTCTTATCATTCGTCCAGAAAGAAATCGCTGTAAAACCCAAAGACGATCCAATAGGACAAATTTTGTAAAGTTTATCTCTTTCTGTTGCCGACTAATACTACATACCCATTAGAGCTCATTGGACTCAGAGGCACTCAATTATTCCGAAATTTAAACCCAGGATTTAAACCCGGGACCTCCGGTTAGAAAGCCAAGCTCTTTACCGCTAAAAAAAAAAAACGCGCTAAACTAAAGTGGCAAGAGAAATTGAAAAGCAAAGTGATTGTAAAAAAAAAAAAAACATGATATTTTTCAAATACGACATCATCTGCATTTGTTTTGGTTTTTTTTTAATTAAATAAAGTTTTTCTTATCATTTTCTCTTATTGAAACTCTCCTTCGTTTTTATAAAGACATACAACTAAACATATTCTTCCCTGCACCGTTTTAGCACAAGTTAGAAATCACATTCAAGCAAGCAATAGAAAAAAAAACAATCCTAAATTAAAATACTAATATTAACGAAAAAAAAAAGCTAATTACTGACAAATAAATAATTAAGATTATTAATTTACTAATAATTTTTTTAGTCATGGTTTCGTTGTCAAGTGAAAAAAATAATAATGCGAATTTTCATATATATATATATATGGGATCAAGGTGAAAATTCGCATTATTATTAGCGGCCCCCGTAAGGGGAAAAAGCCGCTATTAGGTTTGTGCAAAATGTCCGTCTGTCCGTCTGTCCGTCTGTCCGTCTGTCCGTCTGTCCGTCTGTCACACTCAGGGCGCCGAAACTAGAAGAGATACGAAAAATATTTTTTCACCATTAAATGCGGCTTGAAAAGTTTAGGTGCAACGGCTACTTTTAGTTTTCTAAAAGCAAACCGTTTAATTTATAAAAATTATTATGCAAGCGATTTTTTAATAATAAAACACCAATTGTGAAGCAATTACGTAAATCTAAGGGAGGAAAT
>JADKLZ010000130.1:9448448-9479259 GCA_021533235.1 Biomphalaria straminea
AGAGAGTCTGGGATAGTAGAGAGAGAACGATCGTAACAATATATATATATAAATTTTGTTGTGATAGCCTGACATATTTTATAACTTACCCGAATCTTTTAAGTATATTTGAACGGTTGCTATAGTTATATACGTATTATCCAAATTCAAAGTCACGGACTTCAACTGTAGATCGCGGTTACATGTGTTATCATCATCATCAGTCAACCATGAAGTTGTTTGTTTTGGGTTGAAAGAAACTTTAGCGTCAGTTGTTAGCAGAAGGTCTCCTAGAAATGTATTAGTGAAAGAAAACTATAAACAAGTATATCAACAGACATTTGAGAATAAGAAAATAAAAAAAGCCAGTATATAATGCATGCTGGGGTTAGAACCATCATCGGTATTGCATAACAGGAATCGAAATATACAGATATGAGATAACAGTGAAATTAAATCATTCTATTTCATTTCTGGTAAAATCTTGGCTACGTTGTTGTTAAATAGACTACAACACTACATAAAATCGGTTTTACTTTCAAAGATTCGTTGCGGCTTCAAACAGGGTAGATGCACGGTTGGCATAATCTTTCCAATCCGCCAACTCTAGGATATATGTAGAGAGAAAATTCGAATCTCTATGTGGCATTCAAAGATTAGGCCAAAGTATTTGATAACGTCAGTCGAGAATGTCTTAGGAACATCATGTAAAAATATTGCTGCCCAATCTGCTCATATCAACTCATAACAATAAAGCGCAATATCATGATAATATGCAAGCAAATGTCTAAGACAACTGTGACTACTCTAAGCCTATTCCTGTCTCAAACAGAGTGATGCAGGACTGTTTGTTTGCTCCAACCCCATTCAGCTTAATGTTATTTGCCAAGCTGAAAGAAGCCTTTCGTGAAAACAAAAAGAGTTGTAGTTGACACTGACGCAAGTCTATTTAATGTCAAAAGACTTATGATGACTTATGACTGTATCAGGGACCTGATGTTCGTATTAAAAAAAAAGTAAAGTTCCCCTTTCAGACCTAGTGGCAGATGATGTAAAGGTCATCGGATTATGTGGCCCACGGTTAACGAGGGTGTCATGTGGCCAGCACAACGACCAACCGCCTTTACTTTTCCTCAACTAATGTCAGGTACCCATTAGAGCTGGGTGGACTCAAGGGCGCCCGAAAATCCCGAAATAAAAATCCCAGCCTTCACCAGGATTTGAACCCGGGACCTCCAGTACGGAAGCCAAGCGCCCTCTGATGTTCGTAGGTGACTATCTTAAATGCTTAAAATGAAGAAAACCTTAAAAAAAAACGCATGCAAAATAGTTTGGCCTGAGCATCAATCTAAATAAAGTGATGCACTAATCTCCTCTAAATAAATCAGTTAAGAAACCATAAAAATTTTTTTTTGGATGGCCAAAAACTAGCACTTGTTAAAACGTTTGCCTATTTGGGAAGTACTATATAGGCAAATGCTAACCTTGATGAGATAGAATTCCGTGTCTAAAGAGCTAAAGTCATACCTACACAGTTAAATGTACCAGAGTCATGGACGTTTTATTCCCGCCACATCAAAAATATCAACTCCTTCTACCTACGCTGTTTAGGGTTAGGGGAAATTCATAAGGAGAACTGATTTTTTGCATTCTTTAATTTTAAGGCAAGTAATGTTCGGTATTAGACATTTTAAACATTTATTTAGACTCTAGAAACAAAAGTGCATTTTACTAAGAATCCAATTAAATGTTCCATTACCTTTCTCCACATTAAACCTGTTTTTTTGTATTGTGTCCTCTAAATAAAAGTAAATAAATTAGAATTTTGTTTTATTAATTATATTTTTTTTTCTCTTTCTATTTCTTGCAAAAATACGTAGACTGTAGATCTAACTTTTTGATGCTAGTAGGATTCGGTGTTGTTTTTTATTGGACTAAAATCATACGGGCGGAAAAAAAATAAATAAATAGCTTGTTTTTTTTTTTTGTATCCGGTGTAGAAAATAAATAAATGTTAATAAGCTATGAATTTTTAAAGATCTAAGATAGTTTTTTTTTCTTTTTTTGTTTATTGCACTATTTATTTATTTTTTTTTTTTGGTTCCGCAAGGTTGACATTGCCAAAATGAATGTAAGCACTACACTACCTTTAAAATGCTTCTTAATGGCACGAATCTTAAAGAGTCTGTGACAATCAGTCCAACTCCTGACCTTTACGTGTTGATCAGATTTTTAGTCCAGCGAAACTGTTTTCACTAACAGGAGAAGTGGCTACGGCGAGTAACTTGCGCCTTAATTAGTAAGCCTCGCTTAGGAGGGGCTTTTTAGCAAAGGCTGGCTTCCCATCTAGGAGAAGGAATTACAAACCTCTGTTGACTTACAGTTATACCCTATCATGGGAAAGTCTTCTGGAGTCAACCATGTGAAAAAATCGGGAGCTGGAAACACTAAGCCATTTTGCAGCTCCCAGTACAAAAACTTGGCAAAACCTGCGACGCACCTGGCCCCAAACCATAACGGCAATGCCGTTCCTACGGATACATCAAATACAGGAGAGGGTTGAAGGATTGAGGATTGACTGAAGTGTGGACGACATTTTACCGACTCCAGCTATTTCACAGGCATTCATCTCGCTTCCGTGAGATGATCCATAGTGGCTTTGCAAGTGAATGGGGCCATAGCAATAGTATAATCATTGCTGGCACAAAAAAAACATTTTTACTGTTCGTTCCAGATAAGTCGATTATTCGATTTAAAAATAGGAACTGAAAAAATAAAAGAAACAAAAGAAATAATTTTGTTTTCAACATATAAAATATGCAGTAAAAGTGGATATATAAGTAAAGAGATTTAAGCTCGTATTACTCAGTATGTTGATTTTAATATTTTTAAATAGTATTCTTTATACCAAATTGATATAGTTTAACTTACTATATTGACATCTCAGACCAAACCATCCTGGATCACACTTGTCACCTTGTGGACAGAGGCCACTATCATTAAAACATTGGTTATCACAGTGACATTGATATTGACAAAAGCTGTCTTTGTCGCAGGCGTGATAGCTTTCTAAAAAAAAAAAATAGAAAAAAAAAAAACAAACTTGTTAACATGATTTCCAAGTATTACAGCAGGTTGTCAATTATTTCTCTTTCTCTACAATTATTGTAATGTTGTGTTGTAATGTTGTGCAGTGACCAGGGACGTAGCTAGAAATTTTTCATCGTTTGGGGGCCTTTAATTTTTAATGTAAAAAACACTCATTTGGGGCCCCCCCTAAAATCTCCCTCTTCTCCCCCCACCCTAGCAACGTTACTGGTAGTGAACTGGTTTATCCGATATCCTACTTTGTACATTGTCAGTGAAAACTTAATAAAAAAAAATATTAACGGTTTTTTTTTTACTTTTTTCTTTTGTTTTCGTTTAAGAATAAACTTTTGTCACTGATGTTTGACTTTTACAAATGCGTTTTATTATTTTATTGCCCTTGAAAATGACAACATTGTGATAAATTCAAAAATGAATGAAACCAGTTCGGTAAATGTAATAACACTTTTATTATATACATTATTTTCAAATAAAACTACATGATTTAAAAACATAAATTATTCTTGTTTTATAATTACTAACAGATTTAATACTAGTAGCATATTCTTTTCAAATTAGAATTTTTTGTGACGTACACGCCCAGTGTATTCAGCAAGATATGCCCCTATAGTATAGGAATGAATAACTGATACATGAGTAAAATAGTAAATAAATATTGTATATAGGTTTACCTGCGACTTTGTTTAGTCCTGTTTACATACAATAGTTAATTGTATACCTGGAGGTTATACCTAATAATCTAGGCAGTACAAGTAGGGACCAATGCACCTCTGGAGGAACGTGCCAGCACAACTTTAACACTGATCTGTCGACCTAAATACCTATATCTAGCTATACGTCTTAATTGAAACTTTTTAGGTATACCCGCTAATAGGAAATGTTAATTTGTTTGTGAACCCTTTTTAGGTCACACTCACGTTAATATTTTTTTTATCTATACGAACACAAGTTGTTTTTTTCGGCGACAAGAATTAACAATTTTTTTAGAGTCTTAAATATTTCTGCGGCTGCCTTGAGCTAGCCGTGTCCTTGATGTCTCATGTGTATAAAGACAGCGCATCTTTTCTGCATCATTTTGATTCGTGTTCACCTGACACCAACATGACTGGTGCTTTCCCTTGTAACCTTTGTGCGTTATTAACTCATTGTAGTTTAGAACATAATAATTAATAAGTCAATATGTTTGATCTGTACAGTAATGCTTTAAAGGAAATGCATTCTAAAACAAACCGTTACAAAATTTTAAAGGCATTGTTGGCTTGAGATGCTAAGAAAAGATCGCAAAAATACGTCAAGAGTTAAGTACATTTCTGCTATTGGCGAAAATATTTACCAAGAAGTCAAGAAAAGTGTCTTTGTTAATTTGAGAAAATCACAAGGTGAAAAAAACATTTGTAATCGAATGAGTATTACAATTATCAAGAGGTATATGATAAGCAAGATTGCAAAGAAAGTTTGTGGTTTCACACAAACTCAGATGCGTCCCTCGTCGGATATCTCTCGGATTCGCCTATTCAAAAGAAATATTTAAGAAGTGAATTTGTTTTGATTATCAAAAGTACTAATGTTTCAATGATTCATTTGCCGTTGTAAACTATGCTTTTTTTCTGTAAAATATCTCAAATGTTTCGAATGTTCCTTCAATGTTAAAGATAACTTTCTTCCTCGTCCAAACCTTCCACTGGAAGACGGGTGATGGCAGGGATCTGGGTATGAACCCGGAATTCCAGCACGCTAACCGCACGACCAGGCACGGCTGTTAACTAAATAACAAACTAATAGCCTATTTGTGGTGAAATATTTACTATTTGTTTATTTTTGTTTAACGTCGTGAGAATGTACTCACAACATTGATTTAGTGTGCTATTGTCTAAGTCTCTTTCGTCAGTTCATGTGTCGTTCTAGTTTTAATAAAGCCATGTTTTAGGTTACTTTCCAGTACCTCTTTAGTTCTTATTACAAATTATTAAACTAGAAATTATTAATTCTATCGATTTATGAGTCTCATTTATCTTTTTTTTTTTTGGATTTTTGTTCAACACTATTCTCAATCCGTATGTAAAGATAAATAATACAATTAGATCGTTATTTAAGCAAAAAGAGATTAAAATTAAACTTAGCTCGCCATTGGCTGCAGAGAAGTGGCTGCAAAGGCTCAGAACGTTTGATAATTTTATCTCATTATTCTCTCACTGTGAGATTGACAAAAAGAAATTACTGTTTCTTCCAGCGAGTTTCAGTACATAAGTGAACGCACAATGATCGAAGTATCAATTAAAATTCGTCAAAATGTCTACGTTAAGACTAAAACGAAATGTTTGCAAGGAACGTGATGACTCTTTGTCGAAATGAGGACGGATAAACAATTAACTACTAAAGCTTAAAAGTATGGTCAAAGACAGACTTTAAAGCTGTTACCGCTGAAGAGCACAGACATCTCCATATTACACGCTCCATCATCTCTATGGCAACTAGATGGACAGGAACTGGGACAGTCTTTGGTACATGAGAGGCTCCATTTACCAGGAGGACACTCTAAAAAATGATAATATATAATACAGTAAAAAAAAGTGTACATGGATTATATCTATCATGTTCATGAATAAATTTATTGCAGGATTATAATCAAAAGATTAATATAAAGATCTACATATACAATTTAATGTATAAATAATAATCAATCCACTAACTAACCTAATGTTAAATCATTGTTGATCTCTCTATTTCTTTCTACAGTCTTTGTCTATCTGTCTACCTATTTTTTTTTTGTTTTATTTCATTACTTGGTTAATTATATGACTTAATTATTTTTTATCGTGAGTAGGAAAAAAGATTAAATACTACTTAGATTTTATAATTTTTGGCGCAAGGTCCTTTCAATTTGGGCTTCACCTTTCAGTAATTTAAGGGCGTAGCCCGTCAATTTCTTTTTATAGGTCAAATATTGTTAAAATTTTATTGTAGTTATCAATACACCTGGGTAATAAATATAAGTGTTTCTCGCCCTAATTCTAGGACTGAAAAGAAGAAGAGCTACAATCATAATGTTAGCAGCTCCACGTCACTTAACAATTTTTAAAGAAAACAAAAATGCGTCCAACTAACTAGAATTTTGATAGGGCCCAGGAATGTTTATTACGTGTAAATGTGATAATCTTCGGAAAGCCAACGCATTATTAACCAGATAACGCCAAAAATTTCAAAAAAGATAGGGAATTGGAACATTAAAAACTTCAATAAGCAACATTATGAATGACGTGAAGAATAAAATAAGAAAGCTCAAAGTCAAGGATCTAAGTGAATATAATCTGGTAAGACATATTTTGGACACTAAGATCAAGACCACGATAACAACAAATGGTAAAATTCTTACAACTGAAAACAGTGTCATGCATATTTTATTTCATTTAATTCTTTAAAAAAAATCCAAACCTCACAAAGAGAGACATTAGCATTATTGAATGTCCCAAGCTAATCTCTTAGGTCGACTGGGGTTACGCAACTAGTAAATGATAAAGAAACACTGCAATACAATATACATATAGTTTTTTCTTATTGTTAATGAATTAGTGCCAACAAAATATTATGTGCAAATTGTTTAAGAAAAAAATAGTTAGCATACCACCATAGAGAATTATTTCACAAAGCGTCGTCATATTTAAGCTTGGAAAACTGTCTTCAATATTCATGTAGACAAAAGTAAGAGATGTAATAGAATGAGCTGCATTCCCGTACAATGTGATCTCATTCTGCCATTTTGTTGAATCGACGGAAAATAAATCATTAGTATTGTCGATATCATTATAGGTTGTCATGATAAATGTTCCCTGAAACACTTTAAATAAAGATATAACACAATAAATAATCAATTATAAGAGGTGAAATTAGGAATAAGTGCATGACTGATTGGTTAGCTGAGTGTCGCAATTAGTTTTGTTTGTAAAAAAAAAATTAACAATATAAATGGTGATGACGTATTTTGGGACATTTAAATTTGTGTAGTTTTTTTCCTATGTCGCTTTGCCAGGATTTAGATGTGACTTCATTTTTTTTTTCTTTTGCGTTCGGTGCTTTTTCGTCACATTATATGATAAGGAAGCTGTACTCTTTGTGGTCCTGAATTTGTTTTTTCCATTTTCGTTATATTACCAGATAACCTTAGCAATTGTCTTGAATCTATTCTTAGTAGGACTTTTTGCCCCTGTTTAGTTTAAGTTTTATTTCATATTGTAAAGATATTTTAATGCGTATTAATGTGTATGTGTAGCTTTACAATAGAAGTTATAATAATAAGTTATTTGTTTTCTACATGGTTTCAGTATTGGACAGAGATGCATACACGCGAAAATGGAATTGCGTATGCCCAGACCTGGAAATGGTTCTTTTGAGGGGCAAATGCGTATTTTCCTAAATATATAAAAAAAAATACACATGAAATCACATAACATACACGAAAGGCAGCTATCCTAAAGTTATCACAGCATAAAGTTATATAAGACATTTTGTACATTTGTCAAAATAACTACTCTTGTAGTCTTTGTCTTAGACTTTTCTAAAATATGTTAGAATGATAAAGTTCATGTCACTTTGCAATGATTTTATGATTATAAATGCTCTAGTGCAGGCATGTCAAACTCGTTAAGGTGTATGGGCCACATAATAAACTTACTATGACCTGAGAGGCCGCAGCAAAAAAATCAATTGCAAAACAGCTTTTATGTACATTAGAAATGATACAATAGAATACCATAATAAACGGCACACCTTTCCCTTATTTAGCTAAATGTGTAGTACTATTTGGTTATCAAAAATTACTATTAATTACGCATTTTTTTCTTTGTCCTGATGCTTGACATCTTTTCTGGGATAAAAGCTTATTAAATATCATCACAAATTTTGATTAGATAGTCTCGAACTGTGAGGTGTTTGTGTAGCTTTCAGTATGCAAAAGAACTGCTCACAGAGATCAATGCTTGCAAACATTGCTAGAATTCTGGCTGCACATTTTCGCAATTCAACGTACCGTTCAGGGTACATAACTGTCAAATTTTGGCACAGCCAATTCTATATACTTCGATTTCAACAAAAAATAAAAACAACTAAAATTCATACTCGTATGAAACGAAGTCACGAAAACGGCCAATACCGATCTAATAAACGATTCCAGGTGTAAGACATATTTACCGAAAGCTGTAGCTGACACGTTGTTAACTTCCTAACACGTTGAGAAGTGAACAAGATTGTCTCTTTATATTTGGTTTATCCAAAGTCGTAAATTTGCTTGAAAGCACTTCACATGACTACACGCAGTTGTGACAATTTTGTGTTTACTTTGAAGTTTCAAATTCAAGAGTTGCTGGTGACCAGTGAAATCAACTGCAAACGCCAAATCCCGAACCCATTAGTCAGTTTGGAAATGTTCAATAGGTTCACCTTTCATGTTCAGAAACAATACAATTTCTTCACGCAAAGCAAAAAACTCTTAAATACTTTATGACAGGACAGCCCGCGGACATCTGTGTAGTAGGGAACACAATCATATTCGTGTCCAATGTCATCAAAAACATTGAAAATGGGCGAGGATTTAAAATCACCGGAATGAATAAAATTGAAAGCGACTGAAACCAGTCTTATGACATGTTGCAACTGTACTTGCTGTGTACGCATAATGTTTTTTGGTAAATGGTGCACTGGAAATTAGCAAATTTAAATAGCATCAGTCTTTCTTAATTTTGAAAGTAGCTGTGCGTCAAAACCATTTCATTTCATGGTTGGTGCGCCATCCGTTGCTAGACTAGTTATCTTTACCAAAAGTAAAATGTACTGTAATATCACCTAATGTTATTTCTCAAAAACATCCTGGCTTGTTGTGGTGTTAACCATAGAAGTTTCTCCTGTATCTCAAACTTCCTGTCACGGGTCCCTTATGAATATAGCCAACTGTGCTACAACTTTTACATCAGTTGACTTATGGAGAGCCAATGAAAATTAACTATTTTGTTCTTTTATTGATCACGAAAGCTGACTGGCATGTCATTTATTCTTTCTGCCACAGTGTTCCTAGTTAACGCTATTTCTTTGGATGCTTTCACATTTTCTGGACAAATTACTTTGGCTTTAACGACACACTCCTTCATAAAATCACATTCACTTAATGAATTTTATGGCTTGCAAATAAGTTTGACAAAATGTAGCTGGCTTTCACTGAAGACTCAATCTCGATGTTCAGTTTAACAAATACTAATTTTTAGTTAAATTAGCCTGTCATCTCTTATTTTTCAGCGTAATAGATAGTATTGTTACGAATCTCACTATCCAGGCTCTCTGCAAACTGCACCATACACCACCAACTTAAAGAACTTGACAACTCCGAGCTCCAAAGAAACGTAAATGTTTAATGTCAATAAAGAACAGCCAATATTGTACAATTGGCAGCACGTAACAGACTGTACAATTATCTCTCCGATAGCACCGTATCGCCGTATCAACTCTTGCACTGGTCTCTCCGTCTCGTTCCGGGCTTGCACTGGGTTCAACAGTTCAGGACTGACTTCACACACTTGGGCTCGATGTGCCGGACTCGATCGTAGATCAAGATCAAGACGCCAGCCGTCTCAACTGTACTTGAAAGTACTCCGCACTGAACCGTCGTAATGCTCCGTACAGGACCACACCGCTGAACTGTGCTGTAGTCGACCGTGCTCTGAACCTTCTGTCGTGAACTCCTTTCTGAACCGCTTTTCTGGACCGTCTTGACTGCGACACCTCCGCTCTTTATATAGGGTCCCTGCTGGCCTTCTCGAACAGGACAGAACGCCCCTCGACATTTCTAGGTGGTCAGAGGACTATAATTCTCGTGACGCTACTGAGCTCTGTTCACCCAGCCGATGTTTCGCGAACCGACTCGTCTAGGCTGACCATCATAACTCGTCACGCTTGAGCGCTCGTCTGGCCTGGGGCGATTTGCGTCGGCTGACTACACACACCGCTACTCCCCCGTCTGTGCCACCAACAGGTTTATAACAGTATTATTTAAATATTTTTTAGGTGGCAACGCGGGCCACATGCAAGGAGGTCGCGGGCTGCATGCGGCCCCCGAACACCGTGTTTGACATACCTGCTCTAGTGTATTCCACATTCCATAATAGGGGTAAAAAAATTTCATTAAAAAAAGAATAGGAATTTTGTTACAAGTGAAATGATATTTACACCAGATGTAATGGCTTGCTTAGCTGGATCAGTGACATCTAATTCTGTATTATTATTTTTATAGGCTATTAAATTTTCTGAATAGCAGTTGAGATAAAGCTAGATCTATGTATTTTGGTTTCTGATGCTTGAAATTGTTCGATAATATAAACTAGAATTAAATTTAGATCTATATCGAGATCTAAATCTAGAATAATCTATATTTATTTACATCTAGTTCTTAATTCTAAATCTAGATTTACGAAAATTCTATTATAGGTGCCTGACGTCGTAAAATATCTCTAGTTCTATATCAAGTCTAGATAAATTAGCACTAGTCAATCTATTCCCATTCAGTTTGAAGACTTTATTTAAATTGACACGCTGAAAGGAACTTTGCTATATTTTCCTTCCTCTTTCTTCTATTCAACATGCCAAATGTTTTCAAAAAATTCTTAGGTACTTAAAAAAAAGAAACATTGTTTCCGAGACTGATCTCCATTATGTACATTAAATGGAAAAAAAAATGTCATCAAGATTTTCTAGTTTGTATAAGACATTCCTGAGCTTCTGAAACTTTCAATTGTATGCTCCAGACTTGTGCCAGGAACACTAAATTATTTATGTAACTACTCTTGAACCACTGAGACATGATCTGGCATTTATTTCACCGCAGACAGGACCAGTTAACATAACCCATGGTTAGCGAGGTTCTCAAGTGGCCATCAAAACAACCAACTGCCTGGTTGGACTCCGAAGCGCCTGAAGTTCACGAAATAAAAAAAAAATCTAGTCATTACAAGGATTCGAACCCCAGACCCAAGCGCTTTACCACTCAGCCATATCAGTTCGAAATAATATAAATACTTTATTAAATTTATTTAATTATTTGCTTGGACTAAACTTAGGATTTATTATTGTAATATGTATTGTATTTACCTATCATTCATTATCATATTTCATACAATTGTACAAATATCCTTATATTAAATAACTAATTTTATTTAATTTTGTATCATCGTACAGATCATTTATTAATTTATTAGACTGTGTCAGTAAGAGTGAACTTTTGGCTTTTTACAATTATCAAACAAAAAAAAATTAACATAATTTTACACATACAAATTTATTGCAATTAAATTTACACTTTACAACCTAGACATTGAAATATTCATTAATAAATAATCAAGTCCAGACAAAGAACTACCTACTGCATGGGTAAGTGTTTTAGTGAAAGACTGAATGAGTAAATAAATAATATGTTATGTTTTAACAGGTGAATAAATAAGCATACACTATTATGATCATACTAGTATGTAATATTCTCTCACCACTCATGTAGAAAACGAATCTGTTCACAACATAATTGCTGTTCAAAGTCAGGTAAAATGCTGTTAAGTATTGTTGAAAATGTAAGCAGTTGTTATTTATGTCTACAATATTTCCATCCACTGCTGAGTCAGCTGATACTTTGTTAAAATATTTGCTCATCATTGCGTTCTGTTTGAAAGCAACGTTGCGACCTGTATAAAAACACTATTTTAATACATCTCTGATATTTTTGTTAAATTAAGAAATACACATATGCATTATTATGCATTATATTATACTGTGTATAAAGTGGCTCAATCATTTTTATTTTAAATAAAAGGATTATAGGTTTCATTCCTCCTAGAAGTGTCGACTACTTTTATTTTAAAAAGCTAAAACAAAGTTTTGAAAGTTTGTTATTTACGGATATATTAATGAATACGCACTTCACTACCTACAAATTCCAATCAATGGTACACACACACACACACACACACACACATATATATATATATATATATATATATATATATATATATATATATATATATCAAAGAATTTCTTAATACATGTCCAATTTGTTTTTACGTAAGTCTGAACTATGGGGTTTTGAAGTATTCTTATTACTGACAGAAGAAGAGGCAAACAATTGAGTAGTTTGTGCCTAAACCAATAAGGGAGAGGGATAGTGAGGTAGGAAGAATTACTTCGGTAATGCTAAACAACATTATCTCTCTTAAATTAATTTCTATTAGATGGACATTGCATTGACCAACAGATAGTTTTGAGCTTCAAAATAAAAGCATTAATTTATCTATTTTTTTTAAAATATTGTTTAAACAATGAAAATCAAGCAAAATTATGTTCCACTAACCTCCACTTATGTATAAAGAACAAAGGGATACTATGTTTCCAATTAAAGTGATGTTTTGTGTTTTAACATAATCTTCACACCGAATGTCTACTGTCTTGTGATTAAGATATGTCCATGACAGATTTTTGCATTCCCTGTCTCCATTGACTGTAAAATATATTATCCTGATGGTTGAGAACATTTCTGAAACATAATGTAACAAATTATTATCATCTTAAATTTTACTAAACAAATAATAATAATAATAATGTATACAAAATATAAAACCTATATTACAACTACATGTAATGGCTTAATTAAAACATACCATTGTCGTTTAAGACCATCCTTACCCACGTCAATGGGTACTCGATGTCCCAGGCTACAGTTATTGATTTCAAGTTTGGATCACTGTTACAGGTCATGTCGTAATCGTCAGTTAACCACGTAGTCGGTGTAGGATCCATGCTTATTGAATAATTTGTTTCTGATGCTATAAAGTAAATTAAAAAACACTAAAATCACTATACGAAGAAATCATAATATTTCAAAATTCGCGTAGGCCTTAATATAAGACCAGAGGTAAATAAACATACATTTATCAGATTGTTAACGCCAGAAATAGTAATAATTTTAAGCGCATCATTACCTATAACATGATTCCAATAGCATGATTCTCATATAGCCTCTGACAACTAGTCCAACTACTGGCCTACACGTGCGGTTTAAATGCTGAGTCCGGCGGAACTGTTACCACATACAGTAAAAAGTGCCAAGACGAGCAACTTTAGCCTAAACAAGAAGGCTTCGGGCAGTGTAGTCTAGTTACTCTTGGTTGGCTTCCCATGGAGGAGATAGAAAACTTTGAATCCAAACCTCCCCTGCATCGCAGCCTTACCTAAACACAGAAAGATTTCAGGAGACAGCCCTGAGCAAAAATCAGGAGCCGTTGAGCCCTAAGCAGATTGTGGCACACCAAGCTACAACTTGGTATGACATTACTAATATTAAGTTGTATAGGATATTTCTATTTCTTTAAGCACATTAGCAGCTTGAAAGTGTTAAGTGTTGTCTGCTGTATCATAGAGATATGTCATAACTATGATCTACAGTAGTAGTCTTCAACTTTCAACTAACACGAAGCTCGTATTAAAATTATTTAAATCAGTGTAACATTCCGTGATAATTAAATAAATAGAAAATCTATTTTATTATGATCAATAGATACTTTTTCCATTGTAACCATAGATGCACATATTTGGTACCAATGCGCGAATCTATGAATGAAGCTTTCAAATTATTCGGAACCTAATTCATCTGTGAACACGCTTTATGTAGTTTGTTTCAAAATAATCAAGCGTTAGAACAGGTCGATGCTCACTGAATGTAATTAGACAGCAATCGCAAGAAAAAACAACTAGTAAGCTATTTTACAGTTTACGAACATTATGCACGGATGTAAACAGTTAAATTGTTCACGTTAATTACAATTGTAAATTTGTGGTGAAATGTTGTGATCGTGAGGAAACCACACAAAATATTCATAAAAATTAGTTTAAGAAATTCATTAATCTTGTTGCAATTCCTAAAATGCGAGTAAAGAAAAAAATATGCGGCCCGCCAGACCCCAAATTTTGTACATGTGGCCCTCGATGGAAAACGTTGCCCGCACTCTGATTTAAGAGATTCATTTTGAAGAGTCAATTAATTGTAATATTAGTTTTGATTCGCTTTTTTTTTTCGTTTATATCAGGCATTTTTTTAAAACCAATAACAAAATATAATGAATTCGGAACCCACTATCTGGACAACTATTAGCACTTAAGGTCACTTTAAATTTTTGACAAAATCTTAACAACTTTTGAAATCCGTCAATATTATTTTTTTTTCTTTTATGTATAAAAACATAGAATACATATTTATTTCTCTAAAGAAAGGGAAAAGATGTGTGAATATATTCATGGCACAATGAATAGATACATGGATGGAAGGAAAGACAGATAGAAATATATATTGATTAAGAGTCTAATTGATTTGTTGATAAACAGATTGATAGAGAGATTGGTAGATTTTAAAAAAAATAGTTTTAGTAAGTTTTAAATGTTAAAATGTAAGGAAAAAGTAGAACTTCATTTAAAATGTGTTAATAATATCAGAAGTTATATTACAAAGTATTAACAGAATTTAAAATGTATATATAAAAAAAAATTCATATATAACTTGCCTTTGTCAATTTTTAAAGAACAGATTGATGTAATATTTCCTTGAATTTTTACATTTTCTATGTAAGACCTATAGTTACAAGTAATCGTCCATTGATATGGTTTATTAAATAAAACATTGCATCCATTGTCACCATTTGTTGTTTTGTATGTTATCTTGACAGTAGAATACATAGCTGTAACAGAAGAAAAGACGTATTTTCTTTGCAAAAATAGAGCATTCGTTCATAATAATTTTTAAACTTAATCTTTTTCATTAGTTAATCATTGTATTAGAAAAAGCGTCACAGTTGTTATTATTTAAATAGTAGTCTGATAATTTTTTTTTGTATATCATATAATTGGGTGAAATTCTTCATTACGGCTACCCTACGGCTAAAATGGAATTCTGGACTTCTTGACTATAGATTGGAACCAGATAAGCTAATGAGGAAAAAACATTCTAGTTGGTAACCATGTGTAATCTACATTGGGACCGTTGTCAGATACCCGTGGCTGGATAGACAGTACTGGCCAAGTAGTGTAATATTTAAGGCTGCTCATTTAAAAAAAAACATTTTGGTTATTTATTTTTAAATATAAATAAAAAAATAATATAATGATGTTTCACTCCCAGCTCTGTACTGGATTGGTAATACACAAAGTTACAAAGACAGTATGTGGTGAAAAAACAAACTGAAAATTGGCCCTCTGAATTTTATATCATCAAGATTATCAATTCTTATCTTTTAAAGCAACGTCTGTAATATAAAGGATAAGATAAACTTTAAAAAAATCATCTGATTAAAAAGCTCTTGTAAACTGGAAAATATTAAATCTTATATTATATTATATTACAGTGGCGTAGCGTAAGGGGGGAGGGAGGGGGTGATTTTGAAAATCTCCCGGGCCCCCACTTAGGGTCGGCCCCAAACGGGTGTCCAAAATTTGTTTGTAAATACATAAATTAATATATTTGATTGACAAATAGTGTCAAGTACCAGTACGTTTTAAAATATTTTTCCGAAAGAGAAAAGTTAAAGTTAGTTTTACATTTTAAAATGCAAATCTTTAATAGATTAAAATGCAAATCTTTAATAGATTTGTTGCCGATTTATTTTACTTTCAAAAGAGATCAAACGTTCTTGCAGCGAAAACTAAGAATATTACTCTCTTTTGTTGCCACGAACAGGGGCGTTCTTAGCAGTGCGCGGGACCCTGTGCGTGTGTCATGTTCGGGGCCCCGTAAGGATAAACTATATATATATCGTACAACATCACGCTAACCTGCTAATCCGTCTCTAACGCTGTAACAATAACAAGACAGTATGTCTGTCTTAACGCTGTGGGCCTTCCTTTTTGTTACAAAACATAGAACATTGCGTAGCCTTTGTTGGCTTACTTTTGGCCGCGCTAAGTGCTATATATACTGTATTGTAATTTTTCTGCATAAAGAAAATTCTTTCAACTTTAAAAAAAGTTTACAAATTACTCCCATGGCCATAGCCTATTGGGAAAAAAAACAAATAGACGGAAGCAACCAATCCATATATTTTATTTCGTATACAAAACATCGACATCCAATCGGATTGTATTAGGAAAATATGTGGTGATCAAGTTTATGACAATAAAATCTCCGATCGCGGGGCCCCCCTCAAGCGCCACTTGCCACTCCCTAAGGACGCTACTAGCCACGAATAAAACTGTATGATATACAGCGTATTTTTAATAATTATTATTCTTAATAATGCTACAATTGTTCATTATTCGGGTTGACCAGGGTGTGGCTACAAAACAGCGTGATGCATTGGTTAAACCTACGATAAGGCAGCCACAAAGAGTGGCCGTCTATCTGGCTAGCGAATACGTCTGTTAGGCATAAATCCAAAAGCAATATTGAATTGTTCAACTTTTTTTTCCAAAATAACCCCAGAGATCCTTCCTTTTCAAGTTATTATCACATCCTTCCTACTAAAGTTCTTAAACTGATATCTACTAGGATCAATTCGACCACTTCTGGTTGTCTTGACTGGCACAACAAGTTCTTTAGACGTTGGTCTATAACTGTCTGTTTCGGTTGTTCTAACAGTATACTGTTCTTTGCCTTCATTGGTATCATAGTTTCCAAAGATATCGTGATCGAAACCCTTGTTCAATAAGCGTTGATTTCTTCTGTATGTTTTCCCATCGTTTGTTTATGATGTAAGATCTGAGTGAGGAATGTTTTTTTTTAATGACAACTACTTTCTGCCATGTTTGTTCTCGACGTACTCTCACTTTCTCTCTGACAGAGTTATCTTTAGGTAGTCTTGCTTTTGCATCGTATTTTACTTTGCTTTTTATCTGTCGTTCGTTGAGTAATGTCGCATTTTCAGTTACCGATGGTTTCAATAGTTTTGGATCATTTGGATTAATGTCCCTGAATCTTCTACTCATCAGCAGCTATGATTCTTATCGGAGTTTTTCTATACTCGAGCATGCTTTTAGCTAAATGACGAGAAACTGACTAAACTGATCACCCAAGCCAACGAAAAAGCAAAAGAAGGTAGTGAATACTATGGATTCCCTGTAATCAAAACAACCAGAAGAAAGAAAAGACTTTATGGGAAGTTGAGTTCTAATGTAGGACTGTCAATTGAACTTCTATTCAAACGTGTTGCGACAGAAGTGCTGGACAGATTTCAAATGGTGATGAAGGACAGATTACAAAGGCTGGAAAAAATGGATACCTTTGGGTTTCTTCTTGAAGCAAGACACCTGTTGGATGATGACACGCTTATGACAAACTGTGTTACTTTTTCCTGTTTGTATGATGAAATAAATGGCAAATTGCTTGTTCAAAGATGTCATTGATGCATGAGCAGTTTTGATCAACAAACCAGTAATACGATCCACAATAGATATAGTGCGGAAACGGACTTCATATGGTAATAACGTGTGCTCAAACCTTGCAACCTCCTCCGACTACCGCTAACTCAGGCCCCCTCCCTTGCGTCATTCTCAAAGCTGAAGTTCATCAAAAAATATTTCAGGATCACAATGACGCAAGAAAGGCTTATCATGGCTTTAATGTCAGTGATGTCACAAATACTAGAAAGTATCGATGTAGATGATGCTTTAGATGTCTTTGCTGCACAGAATGCACGACGTGAAGAGATATGAATTGAGATTTGTCACGTGTGTATTATTTAGCTAATAAACAACGGTATTATTTATTAAAAGAGTCTTAATTTAATTTTTTGTTACGTTTACTGATATACTGAACTAATTTGATCTTGGGCTTATATATTTTTTGCGTACATTATGTCATGTCATATGTCGAATGCCAAAGGCAAGGGGCCCCCAAAGAGGTCGATCCCCCCGGGCCCCCGAACCCCTAGCTACGCCCCTGTTATATTATGCAGACGTTACTGTCAATAAGAAGACGATTACGTCCTACGTAGAATACATATAGTTATGCATTTTAAGGATTGAATAAATTTCTGCCATGTCACTGGTTTTCTTGGCTCTCCCAGACAACCCATTCGATGTTCTAATAGCCCTAGAAAAATTAGCATTTGAATTTTTTTTCTAGCATATGGAACTAGAAATGTGCCAGTTGTTAGTAGAAAATCATCTTGATATAAAAAAGAAACAGAAAAAATAATGTTAAAAGTTTGTGGAAGGAATTATTGCTAGTGGACTGGTCTACTAAATGTGATTCTTTCTAGATGTCCTGCCTTATTTTATTATATAGAAGATTCAGAATGGAAGGGTAAACCCCATAAACAAATTGATTACAGAGGCGGCGAAAATTAACCCTCAGTCAAGAACTAGGAGATATTAAAAGCAATACTGACATTTATCTTTATTATGATCGCGCTATATACTTTATCATATGTTACTTCAACCATACCTTAATCCATCGGTGAGATACGAACCTTAATTTCGTTACAAATGTATTGTGCACTTTGCAACATAATTTCAAATAATAAAATAAAAGCAAACACAAATACTAACTTACCCGTATCATTCAAGTATATATGTATAGTAGTCGTGTTTATATACGTACTATACCAATTCAAAGTCAGGGACTTCAACTGTGGATCGCGGTTACATGTGTTATCATCATTATCAGTCAACCATGACGTTGTGTGTTTTGGGTTGACAGAAACTGTAGCATTAGTTGTTACCAAAAGATTCTCTAGAAATGTATTAGTGAAAGAAAACTATCATCAAGTATACCAACAGACAGTTAACAGACATTTGTGAAAAAGAAATAATACAAACCACTATGTAAAGCATGTAGAGGTTAGAATCACCATCATCATTAGCATAACAGAAAGCGCGTTATTAGATGATTTAATAAACATAGTGGTAAATCCCACATATTCGATTCTTGGTAAATTCATGGCAACTTTACTGCTAAATAGACTACCTAATAACGGGCTTACGTCCGAAGAGTCAATGCGACTTCAGACAGGGTAGAAGCACAGTTGGCATGAACCTTCCAGTCCACTATCTCCAGGAGAAAAGTAGAGGGGAAATTCGAATCTGTATACTGCATTCTTTCTTCTTCTTCTTCTTAAACTGTCAGGTAGAGTTGAGTCTCTGCCCCTTGAAACTCTAGGCCAGTAAACGTGAAAAAGAGCTCCCTCTCATCAGCCTGAATTAGAACATTGTACACTGTTTGTCTAGCGGGTGGGTCAGACTCGCGGCAAGAAGCCACGTATACTGAGACTCTATACCAGGCTGACTGTGCATGACATTTATGTAACGGCCCCTTGAGGAACAGTGCTTGCCTGGATTGTGACAAGGTTGTGGGAGCTTTTCTACAACTCTGCACAGTGCAATAAGGATGCTCTTGCACCCCCTTAGGCACCCCCATATTTACTACCCTTTAGCCTAATCGTGTCCTCCAACGATCGTTTCCACCAGGCTCCAATATGAAGCAGGGTAACATACTGCATTCAAAGATTTGACGAAAGCACATGATAACGTCAGTCCTGAAGGTTTTTGGTAAATCATGTTAAAATACGGCTGCCCAAACTGCCAAGAACGTATTCATAACAACGGTGCGCCTATTTCATGATGGCATTCAAGCAAGAATCCAAGACAACTTAGACTATTCTAAGTCCTTTCCTGTCCCAAATTAGTAAAGCAGGGATGTGTGTTGGTTCCAATACTATTCAGCTTAATGTTCATTAACATGCTGAAAGAAACCTTTCGATAAAAAAAGAGTTGAAGTTGACACAGACATCACATTGTCGCAAGTCTATTCAAAGTCAAAAACATGGCAAAGAAAAAATTAAAATATTACAAAAAAGGCCATCCATAAAATTGCCTGGTTTATTCATTGATTTAAAAGTGTTGCACTAGTCTCCTCTAAATAAATCAGTAAATAAACCAGGCAATTTTATGGAGGGCCTTTTTTGTAAAAAAAAGTTTCTTTATTTGGAAAGTACCATTTCAGCAAATGCTGACCTTGACGAGGTAGAATTCCATTTCTACAGAGGTTTAGTCCTCCGTTCACTATTATATTTATCAGAGTCCTGGACCTTATATTCCCACCATATCATAAAATTAATCTCCTTCCACCTACACTGTATTGGGAACATGAATATAGAGAACTGTTGTTGTTGCTTTGTTGTGCTTTGTTTGCATTCTTTAATATTTAGGTAAGCGAAGTACGATATTAGACATTTCAAATATTTCTTTAGTCTATTAGTATCGGTCTAGAAAAAAGGTGCATTTTACGAAGGTCCTAATTAAATGCTCGATTACCGTTCTTTACATTAAATTTGGTTTACATAGGGTCCTCTGAATAAATTTTTTTTTCTATTAATTAAATTTTTTATTTGATCCATTTGAAAGTGAAAGATCAGTAAAATAAAGTAAAAAATATTTATCTCTCTTTATCTTTAAAAAACATACGTATTCTCTAGACCTCAATTTTTTATGCTTTTAGGAATCGTTTTTATTGGAGATTTTTATACGAGCCGGAATCATAGACATAAATAAATATAGACTAGCTAAAGGAAGTAACTTCATGTAACTTAAAAACATGTATATCTATTGTATTTGGATTTCCGAATTATAAAAAAAATAAAAATTGCATGATTTTCAGTCTTAGATATTAAAGAAAATGTATAGACATAAAATAATGTACACACAATTGCAATTCACATATATTTGTTTCATAAATCTCTCTTATTGGCCAGTCTATATTTATTTTTGTCTATGGGCGCAATCTATCTATATATATATTTCTCAAAAGACGAGTTCAAAAGTTCAAACACACAAGTAAGCAACAACAAGTAATTGGGAAGATCCCATGGCGCAGCACGCGGTGTGAATGGAAATTGGTGCATCCCAATCCGCACTATTTTCATTCACAAAATAGCATAGACATATATAAATATAGACTGGAAAAAGGAAGTAACTTCATGTAACTTGAAAATATGTATATATCTACTATTGAATTCGGATTTCCAAATTATGAAAAAATTTTAAAAAATCCTCAGTCTTAGAGTTAAACACAATTTAAAGACATAAAATAAAGTACACAATTGCAATGCACACATTCTCATAAAACTCTCTTATGTATTTGTGTAGTGAATGGAAGGGAGGTTTAAAAAGTGGAAGCCGAAAGAGATTACATTGTGTCGTAAGACTCTTGAAACTAGAACGACAATACAAAGATAGATACCACTTTCAGGTTTGGCTTTAGCGCGGGAAATCTGTTATATCATGTTATAAAATGGTTCAATTTAATAATTTATAAACCTAAAAATTAACACGGGTCCAAAGAAAGTGCGGGACCCACTGCGGTCGGATATGTTGCAGTGCCTAAGGCCTGCACTGCAAAATAGCGGCGTATGGTATACCGCCGGTCGACTTGTTAATATATAATTCTCTTCTTCCAAAAGTTCAAAAGTTCAATCGAGCAAAATGTAAAAGGGAAGATCCCATGGCGCATCATGATGTGAATGGAAAATGGTGTTAATTTGTGTAGTGAATGAAAGGTTAAAAAATGGAAGCCGGAAGAGATAAACAGGAAGAGAGTTGAAATTATTATGTTTACTCAATTTGTCATAATATTAAAAGTATTTTCAGATTATTATGTCGTAAGACTCTTGAAACTGGAACGACAATACACATATAGAGTCTAATCTCAGGTTTGACTTTATTAAGCACTTTAATTAATATTGTTACGTATCTCTCTCTCTACTATCCAGACTCTCTGCAAACTCAATACAGCGAACTTCAAAGAACCTCACAACTCAGGGCTCAAAAGTATCAGTCATTTTAATTTCAAATACATCACAATTGGCAATAAGAAACACTGTACAAAAACATAGCCTTGCTCCGGACTTCACACACCGTGCTGGTTCTGACTTCGCCTCGTCCTTTTCACATTGCGAGGTATCGTGAAGTGCGTCGATTCTGACACACTCGCTCTTATATAGTCTCTCTACTCGCCTCGAACATTCTTGACCACTCCAGTTGATCACCTTCGCCGTGAAATTCGTGCGTTATCGTCCTTGCCAAACTGGCGTGTATTGTCACTGGTCACAGTTGACCGCTCCTACTGTGCTGAACTGGGGCGATTTGGGTAGGCTAAAACACACACACATAGCACTACCAATGTCTGTGTCAACAGGTTCGCAACAATATCACAAATTACGTTAAAATAATAATTTCACTGGCTTCCTGTTCATATCCTCTAGCTTCCTCCTTTTAATCTCACTTCCATTTTTTTAAATTTTTATCTATATATTTCAGGATATTTTTTTTTAACTTTACTTTTACTTTACAAACGACTTTAATAATTTCCGGAGATTTCCAGGACTTTTTCGTAGGCCTAAATTTTGCAATTTCAGGAGATTTCCAGGAGCTCCTGGTAAATAAAGAAACCGCTGGTTATCTGTTATATGTTTTAAAATGGTTGAATTTAAAAATTTATACACTTAAAATTAGCACGGGTCCAAAAAAAGTGTGGGACCCACTGCGGTCGCATATGTTGCAGCGCCTAAGGCCTGCTCTGCAAAATAGCAGCGTATGCTAGGCCTACGGTCGACAAGTACAACATAAATAGCTAGTTTTGTTAGTGTATCCAGTGTACAAAGTAACTGAAATGTTAAACTTTCATTCTAAAGATCTGTGATAGTTTTGTGCATTTTATAGCACAACATAAAAAAAAAAACATAATATCCGTTCCATATTTTTCGTTCGTTTAAAAGAAAAGGAATGAAATTATAAAAAGAAAAAGAAAAAAAAAATGTTTTCAACATATAAAATATGCAGTAAAAGTAAAGTGGATAGATAAGTAAAGAGATCTAAGCTCGTATGTCTCCGTATATTGAATGAATATTTTTAAATAGTAGTGTTTATAACACATTGATATAGTTCAACTTACTATATTGACATCTCAGACCGAACCATCCTGGATCACACTTGACACCTTCTGGACAGAGTCCATTGTCATCAAAACATCGGTTTTCACAATGACATTGATACTGACAAAAGCTGTCTTTGTCACAGCTGTTATCGCTTTCTAAAAAGGAAAATAAAAAACACGTATCAACACGATTTTCTAGTATTAACACTAGTTGTCTAACATTTCTTCTTTACACTGTTTGTAATGTGTAGTGATCTAGTTCAGTTTAGAGATTTTGTGCATTGTTGTATTTAGCGATGGTAAAAGTAGTGACGCAGTAAGACTGACGTTTGACCTTGCAGAACAAAAAAAGTTGCAAGATGACTAGTGCTTAGCGAAAAAAGGATATTGAAAGAGACTGCTAAGTAAACGATGGATAGTGAGACGAGACGATGATCGCCATCTGTGTTAAACATCAGTTTGAACTCATTCTTGATTACTTATATCATTGTTAATTGTAATGTCCATTGGCCTAGCTTAGACTAGTTAAGTTAAGTATAGTTACATTAACTTAACAGAGAAGATCATAGTCAGGACAGTTATAATTCCTGTACTAATGAAGGAGTCTTTCCAGTTATCTTTGTATTAAAAAGCTGTTATTTTAATAGTCTAGAATATATTCTAGATAATGCATTTACAATAGCATCTGGAATATAATTTGATATCTTCAAAAGATTGGTTGCAAAATATTCACATTTGTATATTTACATTTTAACTCTTTTTTTTTTTGTTTGAAGAAACATTTGAAATACATGTCAAAATGACCAAGACGTTGCACTACTTAGGTCTACAAGTGAATATATACAAGAAATAACATATAGACAAGACAATCAAGCACATACCCAACAACCTAACAGCCACCTAGAGGTCGCAATATTTTTTCAAGTACTACAGAAATGATAATCCTAGTTACCTGAAAGCTGAAATGCCCAGAATGCAATTAAAAAACCTGTAGGAAAAAAAATAATTTTAAAACATTGACAAAAAATAACAAAGCAATACATTTCTTAAAAAATTGTGTTTTGTTTTCTTCTTATTCTTCTGTTTTAATCTAGTCATGCAGACTTAAAGTCTGCACAATCTTTGGTTTTCCTGTCTGATAAAGGCGACCCCTTCAAACATCTAATGGCAGTAAAGAAGTAGGATCAGATCACTTGTATAAATTTGTTCTGGCATACGAAATAAGAAATGTGCCTCAATATTTGTGTCTTTCTGAATATTTCGTAATGTTTGTTTTTCTTTTTGAAAGTTATGGTTTAGTGTTATATGTATATAATTTACATATAATTTGTGCTATTTAATATTTAAAAATGCAAAAAAAAATAATAATTATACAGATTATAGCTTATTAGGAACTAGTCGACCTTACTCGCGGTTACTGGGCCTTAATTTGTGTATTACTAATCTAGTGGATTAGATTTATATATAACGAAGATAATGTTCCTTTTAATTTTTTCTCTTTCGCCACGAAAATAAACTTATTTTTTTTTCAAAATTGGGTTTACCTGTTAGTCCGTTACATTCATGTCTATTAAAAACGAAAGGAGCGAGAGATGAATAGGATACAGAGCAGAATAAAATGGGTTTACCCGGTTTGTTGAATAAATGTGATTATAAAGTACGCAGATATTAGGAAGGAATTTATGTAAAAATGATTTTGAAACACAAATTTAAAGTTTTGTTTTTTATTTAATAATGGAATCAAAGACTAAATTCAATGTTTTCATGTTTATAAGTAAAAATAAAATATCTATATATGGTGTAGTTCTTAAAATTAAATCTAGTTCCTTTTGATCCATGAAATAGTAACACTTTCCAAGGGTCGTCAACTTTTATTTGTTTTATTTGTAGGATGTTAAGTTTGTTTTGGGGCTACTATATATACGTCACGGATCCAGTTTGAATCAGGGAACATTTATGCCAAGTATCATCAAGATTAATCAAATGGTTTTGATTTCTATTCCGAAATTACATATATGTATTACATACATACATACATACATTCATGCATACATAGCCTACATACATACACCTTACTTTCTGCTTTATATTACAGATATGAACATATATGAAAAACAATGTGATGTTGATTTAGCTGTATTGATGGCGTGAAGTTCAACTATTTTTATTCCGTAATCATATCATCCAATATCTTTTTAGTTAGATTAAAATTGCCTCACTAAAACGTATTCTGATCAACATTTTAAACATAGCCTAGATTCATAAAATAGCATACATTTATACAGTTGGGAAAATTCTTTTTTGAGAGTCATTAGTTTGTTTTTTTGCTACAATACATACGCCACGGTTCCAATTAGCACCAAGGAAATATTTGTACAAAGTTTTATCAAGATTGGTCTAATGTTTTGATTTCTATTCGGCACATACAAACGCCTTACATTCTACTTTATAGTACACTAGACACATATTACCCCCTGAACGCGGTCTTAACTTACGTATTGTTGATTTAGTCAATGATATAGTGATTTAGAAACAATTAAAGAAAATAATAATGCTATAAGTAAAGCGAATGCATGAATTCATGAATAAAAAAAAATGTCATGATTGGAACTAAAAATAGCTTTTTAACAGCACTTTGCTGGGATGGCTTATGAGGCTGATGGTGTGATAGTTTTGACTGAGTTGTAAATTGCCTTTCTTTGGAAGAGTGATGATGAGTGACTGGGTCCAGGGTTTTAGCCATTCTCCTGATTGCCAGACCTTGTTGCAAATCGTATGCAGTGCGTTTATCATGGTTTCTCATCCCGCTTGTAGAAGTCCACCAGGAATGTTGTCAACTCCGGCCGATTTTCCCTTTTCAGGGTTTTCACTGCTGCTGCTACTTCCGAGCGAAGAATCGGATAATCGTCCATGTTGGGTACTGCTGGGACATTTAGTATATCTGTATCTCGTGAGATTTCGAAGTTATACAGTTCTGAGCAGTATTCCGTCCATCTTTTTAACATATCTTTTTCCTCAGTTAGGCACCTATTGTTTTTGTCTTGTATCGTGTTGGTTCTCTCATGCTTTGAGGTAGTGAGTGTGACAAGTAGGTCAAAGATGGTGGCCGTTTAGGTGTCTAGGGGAATTAGATATTTTGAGGACCTTAACTTGCACATAAGGACTACAGGCACAATGTTAGGAATGCAGGCAACAAATACTTCTTATGTAAAAACATATGTACAGTTTAATAATAAGAATGAAAATAAGTGAAAGGTAAAATCTGTACAGTGTTAGGGCGGGGCCTAATTATTTACATAAATGGGACTATCATCATAAGATATAAGAACCAAGTGGTCTGAGTGTCATTGGGCTTTGTTGCTTAGCTTTGAGTCCTATGCTGCTCTGGCGAGACCGGCGTGACTGATGCTGAGTTGTCTGTGGGTGGCTGGCTTGATCGGTCCTAGCGCACGGGACAGTCCAACTATGTGTAGCTGCAGGGGCGGATCTTCTGGCATGCGATTGTTGGTCGGACTCTTCTGAGTAGTGAGTAAGGCTGGTATCCCCAGGTCTGGTATCAGCAGACTGGTATCCGCGTTACAAAGTTAGGGCTTCTATTAGAAGTAGCCTGTAATAAAAGCTGCAACGAGATTCGTAGATCGACTTAGCCACAATGATGACACTGGGAGGTAGACGCCTTTTCATGAAGGACATCTTCAGAATGATTAAATAGAAACCATAATCTTGTTTCCTAATAATAAGGGGAGTTAATCCAATAAATATTACATCTCATCAGGGGAGACAATAATGACAACAATAGTGAAGTCCCACAAGGGCGATAACACATAGTAAAGTAATAATGATGTAAAGAAACTATAACTTAGTTTCACAGTTATCCAAGGGAGCTAATACATGGTATTAATTGAAATAGTAGAAATTGTATTTCGTCAAGGGAGACTACAAGTAGCGTTAAATTGTAAGACGCACCTTGTCACGGTGATGTCATTACGAGCCGCTTGGATAGAGAGATGAAAGGGGAAGGGGGGGGAGGAATGGCTGACGGTCAGTGACCAAGTCGCTATTGTTTACATTTGGCCGTTGGGCCCGAACAATAGAGCATGCTTGAATGGAGACAGGGCTCGTTCAAGGAACGTAATCTCTAGAAGTTGAAATTAAATACAAGGGGAAATAATTCAAGTCTATCCTGGGCGCAGGGTCAGTGCGCTATTTAAAATCATGGCGATCAGCCGAGATAAGATAATGATAGGATAAGACAAATAAGATAATGTTTACATGGATTTACCTAAGTAAAGTGATCTGGCCGACAGGCCGATAAAATAGAATATAGTACATAAATAATTACGGCATTCCTTGTCACGGAATGGGAGAAAAATATACTTGGTAATGTGACATGTTACATAAATATTATGATAGTTCCCGGTCAAGGAATCTATCTATAAAATATAGAGGGCTCGTGGCGAGCGGTGATTTATCAGTGATAAATTAATAGTAGCTAGAAGGCTAAATACATGTGGCAAGAATTATAACTAATTCTAGTCCAGATAAAGTGGATGACTTTGACTATTTAGTCGTATAAGTCATGATAATAAAATATAATACATAAAGTGACTACTTACATACTCCAAGATAAGAATTACACAAATATGTACACAAATATAATGCACTAAATAAATGCACAAATATATAAATACACACAGTAAGAGGCCATTAAACACAAACCATATAACAGCTTACCACCAGTCCAATAGTGAGGAAATGGAATGTGAAATTGATATAGTAAATGAATAAGCAAGCTCAGGCAGAAATATGTCTTCACTCTCCGCTCTCCAGAATGAGAATGACAAGAAATAGGAAATTATGTTGCTCCTACACGCGTGGGCAAGGGGGTGGGGCCAAAGGAGAAAGACATACTTTCAAATGTGACAGACTGCCTGATTTGTCTAGACAAAGAATTTCCGCTTGACCTCGTGTATCGATAAGATAAGCAAATACGGGCCGCCTCGTGTCTAGACTGCCCGTCCACAGGCAAACATGGTCAACTCGCGATTTTCCAAGATGGTCCGATGACCACGACATTATCTAGGCGTCGATTTGAAGAGGGTCCATTTGAATCGACCCGTTCCCCGGAAAGGGGGGGGTGCGGCCGGATGTTAGGTCAAGATAGTTGGAGGAGTGTTTATTCTTGTCGACAAGGAATGTGCTAGACGCGTGTGTCAGATTAAGAAATTACATCGTGACACGGATGCCTAGAGAAAAAGGGGGTGGAGGTAATAGCTTTAGATAGCCATAAGGGCTAAGCGGAGATAAAAAAAAATAAGATAGCAGAAATAAATTAGTTTAATGCCTAGACCGAGTGATACCTCGAGTGGGCAAAAATTATTTTTGTCACAACCCTCCCCGCAAAAGATAGGTCTTCGTTAGAAGAGCTGTGAAGTGCCCACGTTGGTATCACTCAGGTTATATGTTGGTCGTAGCATTTAAGAAAATTTTTCCAAGAGTCAAGAAGTTGCCGAAGTCCAGAGGGTGTCCGTCCTAAAGAATCCGCCGTCGCCTAAGTTCTGTTTACAGGTGGATTGTCATTTGCGTGGGACGATTTCGATGACCTGGGAAGGTAGGCTGGGCGATAGGATTGGGTACATCTTCCTCTTGTGGCAGATTGGCAAGTGGGACAAACGTTATGGCTCAGTGCCCAAGGCGTGTAGGTTCGATGGGGCTTATCTCTAATGCCATAGTGAGGCGTTTCTTCGTGAGTGCGATAAATCGGCTTATCTCTATTTTTCCGGACACGGTCAATGTCAGGGAAGAGTGGTCTAATAGTATGAGTGGGGCCATGATTAGGCTCATTTTCACAAGAGCCAAGTTTCACTTTGCTCTGTGACTTCCTGGCGGGGTCAGCGTCAGGGATAAGTGATTTTATAGCTGAAGAGCTTGGGTTCAACGAACTCTCACGAGAGTAGGTATTCCGCTTATCTCGTGACTTCTTAGCAGTGCCAGTGCTAGGGTGGAGCGGTTTGAGAGCTGAAGGATATGAGTTCCGGTGATCATCACGAGTGGAGGCGTTTTGCTCACCTCGTGGCTTCCTAGCAGGGTCAGTGCCAGGGTGGAATGGCTTGAGCTTAGCTAAGGGTTTGTTAGTGTGTCGACCAGGGCTTCCAACCGGCTGGTTGCTGCCACGTCTCTGCCTTGTC
Organism: Biomphalaria straminea; assembly: GCA_021533235.1. Classification (NCBI taxonomy): domain Eukaryota; kingdom Metazoa; phylum Mollusca; class Gastropoda; family Planorbidae; genus Biomphalaria; species Biomphalaria straminea. Next base: position 9,477,657 of record JADKLZ010000130.1, read on the forward strand.
ATTCTTCCGACAGGCAGAGAGAAATACGGTTTGTTGACTACTCCCAGAGGTATGTATCTGGAGCCTAGAACGAAGTCGAATACTGGCGAGTCCATAACGACTGCGTCAATAGTGCCATGTACGTACTTACATTCTACGTGGACCCTAGCGATAGGATAATTCTTCGGAGGAATCTCACGGTCGAGAGATTGGACGGTCACTGTTCCACCAGTGAGGTCCGATGGGTCGACCAGGGCTTGGCTTATGACAGAACTCACCTCACATCCGGAATCGAATAATGCCTGGACAGGAGAACCGTTCACCAGAATAGTCTCTACCCCAGGGGAAGATGAGACGGGGTGAGGTGGTATCGGTCTTGTTTCTGGTTGAGTAAGGCCAATAGCAGTGTGTTCAGGGGCCACGGTCAGCGTTGATATAACATAGTGGTCCTCCTCTTCCTCGTCATGAGGCGATGGCTGATCAGGCAAAGAGGGTTGTGGGAGCTCAGTTATGGCTGACAGGTTACGTGGGGCCTGCGGCTGTCGATTGGGCCTTTGGTCACGCGTGCTGTTCCAGTCACGGTGATGGTTATTGGTCTGGCTGTGTCGAGGCGGGTGATTTCGTCTGTCGTAGCTGTCGGGCGTAGCTGGTCGTTGGATTGGTGCTTTGTTAGGCTGATGTTTAGCGGAAGAAAAGGGTTGGTCAGAAGGAGCGGGTTTGCTAGAGGAAGCGACTTTACTAGGAGAGGCGGAGTTGTCTTCTGGTTTCTCTGAGGCTGAAGTCTTACTTTTGCTGTCTTTAATGTCTTTGCGGGCCGTCGCGTACCTGTCCGCAGCTGATGCTATGTCAGCGGGTGTGGAGGCTTGCTGTTCCCTGACAAAAATCTTGACATCGTTTGGCATGCATTCTAGTAACTGCTCGGCGAGTATGAGGCTCGATAGGCCGTCAAAGGTCTCTGGCAGGTCACTGAGAGTGTGCCACCTTCTCAGATATTTGTCCAGTCGGCTGCAGAGGCTGTCATAAGTCTCTCTGCGCTCGAGGCGGGACGTTCTGAATTTCTTCTGGTAAGATTCGGCAGTTAGCTCAAACTGGATAAGCAGTGCTTGCTTGAGGGCTGTGTAGTCTTCTCTTAGGCTGGAAGGTAGTTTCGAGTATACCTCGTAAGCTTTGCCCCTGAGGCACTGGGATAGCCTGAAAGACCATTTGTCCTCTGGTAAACCATAAAAGCGCGCAACTTCTTCGTAGCGAACAAGGTAGACTTCCACACTTTCGCTTTTGTCGTCGAAGGGTTCCATTGGCATGTAGGGTAGGCCGTTTAAGGAACCTTGGCTGGAGGCAGGGCTAGCCGGGCGAGATTCGGAGGAGGCTTGGCTAGCGGCTCCGCTCTCTTTGTCCGCGGCTATCTTTTCTCTGGCCGTTTTTTCTTTCTCCTTTTCCCTCTCCGTGATTTCCTTCTCTTTAGCTATAGCTATTTCAGCTTGTATTCTTTCCCTTTCCTTTGCTGTTTCTGTTTCTCTCCTCTCCCTTTCCATGGTTATTTCATGTTCTCTCGCTAGTCTCCTCTCTTCCTTTTCAGCTTCCTTTTCGTCTTGCCTTTCCTTCTCCTTTCTTCTTTCTTCCTTTT
>JADKLZ010000130.1:9517158-9528172 GCA_021533235.1 Biomphalaria straminea
TATGTATGAATGTATGTATGTTTGTATGTATGTATGTGTGTATGTATGTATGTATGCAAGAGGTATTTAAAATAGGTTTTATGTAGTAATGTGACATTTACTATCATTTGTTTCACTTTTTATAGTTTTTACTTCATAATTTAAGATTATTACATCCTAGCTAATCACCTACAGCAGGGCGGAGATTTTTGGCCCATAGAGCTCAAACTCAAAACTTTGAAAAATTGAAAGCAGCGACCACACAACGAGACAGCCATCCAGAGTCGATATATTCTTTTTAAGTAATAGAAACTTTATAATCATAATTACCTGACAGCTGAATTACCCAGCATGCAATTATAAAACCTAGAGAGGAAACAAAAAGAAAGTTGAACTACATTGATAAAAAAAATAAGAAAGCAATAAATGTTTTTTAACAATTGTTTTTTTTTATTTCTTTTTCTTCTTTAAAAAAAATAAGATAATTACGGCTCTCGCATTTCACGTGTAAACGAATCTTTTTGGACAGAGCTTGCCGCTCTATGCTCAAAATGGCGTGAAAGGAACTTAGCCTTAAAAACTTAGCGTTAAAAAAATGCATGAACAAAGTAAATCAATTCCTAATTTATGTTTAACTTACAACCTAAATGACATTTCCATATTTTATGTAATTGAAAAAAAAAAAAAAATAAATGATCAGAATCACGATTAGACAAACACATTAGTAAAACGACGTTTTTTTTAGAACTTAGCTAAACAGTCATAATTTTTTACATCTAAACGTATAAATATCATTATTAGTTTCTTTAGTCCACATCAAGTAATTTTATTTTTTAAATTTATTCAAATATGCAAAAAGCTTTTAAAGAAACTTATTTTTTTTTGTGTTGTCACGAAGGTAGAAGTGCCAAAATCTACACAATGTGCTTTGATAGCCTACCGATTCTGTGTTAATTTACCAATTTTAACTATGTTTTTGTTTATTAAGAAGCAATACGCTAGTAAAGAAAACAAAAGACAGAAATTCAAATACATATGTTAAATGTCATTAATAGAAGTTTGGACTAGTGAAATTAGTTCTTGTTGAGTGTCATTAGAAAACGCTGACCAAGTCCTACAACGGATTATATTCTAATGAGAGGCCCGAACAAGCCCAAAAATACCCTTATACAACAACACCTTTGTGGATCTGGAATCCACTTCACAGTTCACCTCAGATGTTGGACTAGTCATTTGATTATAAGAACGCATATTAAAGGATTATTTAAATACACTTACCACAGAGACTTGTCAATGAACTGGCGCGCATCTTTGAAGTCTGAGAGATAGTTTCTAAAGTCCTAGAATTTTATGTTAAACTATAACTCTCTCTTAGCAAAACTAACAAAGAACAAAACATCTAAATTAATATAAAAACTTGTAACTATGACATTAGCTCCATGCTTGGTCTGTGTGAAATTAAATACATCTCGAAAGTGCAAAGTAGCGTCGGGTAGGTCGTAGTTTGGTCTAAAAGTAAAGTAAGATGATCTTCTCACTGGTTGATCCAGATCGAGGGGGGGGGGCGATAGCGTCGATGGTTTCCTCTTCTACTCAAATTTTAGTAGAAAAATACAGCAATTTTGAATACGAATTCATTTAATTATGTTACAAATATATACAAATTATTTGGATTTTAACATTTTTTTATATGATCTCTCTATCCCCTCTAAAATATTGGCCGATTTGTGCTTTCGTGACGTGGTAAGGTGATTACACCAATCCCGTTCCCCCATCGCGACCCTAAACCTTTTACTAAGGTTCGGTCTATTTTGTTTAAAATCAGTTTGTTAACATATATATATATATATATCAGGAATGCAGTAATTTCCTTTGCTACGCAGCCCAAACTGTGACCTACATATTTTGCCACAACCAGGGCAAGCATAATCATTGATGATCAATTAAGAATTTCTTTTAGAGGTCTGCGTCTGCCCTCGGCTGCGGATTTTCTTTTGGTCTCAAATGCGTATGTATGATATAAGCTACTCATTAAATTTTCAATCCATTTGTATATTATACCGCACCACACTATAATCTCAAACTAAATCATTAGAAAATATAATATAAAAGATGGTGGTCGGTATCAGGATGGATCGTGGGATGGGTAATATAGACAATCACCCCTCCCTCTTTCAGAAAGACCAAATACTTTTCTTTCTGTATTTCAGTGATGAAATTACACATTTTTTAAATCTGTCAATAATATATATATTTTTTTAACATTTTACCTTTACTTTTTCCTTAGTCCATTTGACCCTTTGGGCACCGTGCAAGTTTTGTCCACCGTCTTTTTTCATTCATTTTGCAGAAGAAAAACGCCAGAGAAGAAAAGCAAGGCCAATGACACTAGCTTCAGCCGGAATAACATGCCGAGTGTGCAGCCAAATATTTAGGGTTAGGTCTTACCAGCCACGTGCCACAATCGACTTTCAATTAAACACATCCACATTTTTTCTTTGTAGTTCTAGCTTTGCAAAAAAACAAAACACATTCTATTTCTGCGGCGATCCTCGTCTTAATTACCAGACTACTAAACTTTGGCCGAAGATTAAAATTTACACCTATAGTGTGGTCACACCATTGGGCCCTATTTACTTAAAAGTCTTCTTTTTTCTTATTAAACCAACCCCTCCTCGGAGGTCATTTTTAAAGCATCGCCATGGCATTATACTTCATGTGAGGAAGATAACCGTAGCAGCCCTATATAACGAGAGTAGGTCAGATAGATTTGAGATACCCTCGCTGCACTAACAGCATGTTTCCCTGTATTCAACCAGTATCTGTACCGGCTAAGTGGATCACAATAAATACTAACCTAGCCCCATTTATTGAAGAGACAATAAAGACTCAAGACAATCGAGTGATGTACCATCTCACATCTTGCACCAAGCTTTTCTTTGCTCCAATCTAGTATTTCCTAGTAATTACGTTATTAAATATTATTTTTTCTTTACCTTTCAACATTTGTGTTCCTTGGTTGTGTATCAATACAAATACAAAAGCAATTCAAATGCCTACAATTATTCGCTCTACAGAGCAAGTGTCATTGTGTCGGCCTATTGAAACCTTTGTCCTAGACAGGCGAGCCACGGGCCACGCGATATTGGTAGGCATATGGCCGAATTAAAAAAAAATCCTTATTTCGTCATGTTATAATCACCCCTCTCTTTTTTTTTCGACGAAAACGTGACTGTTCAAACGGAATAGTCAAATATTTCGAAAAAGTCTATGTAGTTGCGCATACATTTAAAATAATTATTTAACGAAAGAATTTGTTTTGAAAAACTTAAACTTAGAATTCATGAGAAGTACGAGTAGCAACAATTGAATTTTAAGCCCAAATATTTTTTTTTTCCTAGTCGATTTCCCCAACTTTTTTCATGTTAGCTGTTTTTATGGTATAAAAGACTTTGGAAGTATAGCTCGCAATCTATAAGTGAATCTTAAAATATGCACGAAATTTAGAGTAGAATTTAATTGGTCTACTTACTTTCTCCACACTCTAACGATTATTTTATATCAGAGCTTTAAATTATAGTTCTGTAACAAAATGAAAACGTCTTTTTTCAAATATTATTTTTCAAAGACTTTTTTTTTTTGCGGCGACCCTAAATCTTTTATTGCAATGAACTTTATCATTCTGTGGGGGTGTTTTCTTGTTTTGTTTTTTTTTAAAGTAACAAATCAGTTGTATTTATGTTGTTGACTTGTAGTGCCGAAAAATGCTAGTAGACAACTGAACCAATGTAGGCGTATTATATATCAAATATATAAAGTAAAAAGAAAAGTGTAAGCATGTATGTATGCATGCATGTCCCGCATAAAATCAAAACCTTTTTACCAATCTTGATAAAACTTGGCATAAATGATCCTTAGATAATGACGGGGACAGTAATCTATATTTAATGTTTCTACCACAACCATGAGGTTCTAAAAAAAAAATAAAACATTACAGCTATTCCTTTCCCCAACTCGCATCACCCGTGTTCACTAACGATTTCAACAGAAACAGTCAAGACCTTTGTTTAATATAATAGTTGCAACGATTTAAATTTAGAGAATAAAATTTTGACAACCTAGAAAAAATGTCGGTCCAGTGAGGAGACGCCCGTAGCCTGGATCCGCAAGTAACATTAACCCTACATTACAAAATATCTACTTTTTTAAAGATTACATGACCTAAACCAGGAAGTTGATTCCATTACTTTGTGGATCGGGTTTCGGCAAATTGTAATGGCGTGACACGTTTTTTTTTCTCTTTCGATATAGACACGAAGTACTATAAAAAAAACAACCTTAACTTCAAACTGTATTTTGTTATCCCTAATACTTTCTACGATCCAGTATTGCAGATTGCACCATACCATAATATAAGGAAATTAAGTTGCATTTAGTACTCCTAAACAAAATAGAAATCTCTACCAATGATCATTTGAAAAATGTGTACAACAGCGCGGTATAACAATGCTTACAAAAGTCTTATATATTTGTATTTAAAGTAATTTAAATTATGAAATACATTTATTTAGGTAAAAAAAAATTGTTACAAAATATTTATCCGAATTGATATACATTATGTCTTCTTTAATTTCTAGAGTTATTTCTCCTTTCTTTCCCAAGCCGTTGATACATTGTTCTAGTTTCCTCTTTCCATTGAAGACATATAAACTTTAATAGTACACATCTCCTAATGACTCATAAATTTCTAATTACTTGTTTTGGTATCTCTAAAGTGGTGGTATAAAATAAACTTGTTCCCTGTAAAAGTTGTTGTGTAAGTTTTAGTGAACACAAGCATGAAATAAGACGAATTTAAAGAATCGATAGATATTTGTACATTTTAAGATGTTAATAAACTATCCACTAGAAGAGTGGTTACCATGTGTTGTCTTCAGAAGCCATTTCATTTCACCTCGTTCCCTGTGCGTCGCTTAGGTTGCAGTGGAATACCCATATTGATGAAACTATAAAAAAATCAAACAAAGCATTAGGGTTTATTAAAAGAAATTTCTATAAATCAAATAAGAACATAAAACTAAAATGCTTTTTAACCTTTGTTAGGCCAATAATAGAATATGCATCCTCTGTTTGGGACACCTCAACTCAAGAAAACATTAAGAAACTAGAACAGACACAAAATAGAGCAGTGAGATTCATAACAAACGAATATTCACATTTCACTAGAGTAACACCTTTAGTAAAATCACTAAATTTAGAAAGCCTTCAGGATAGAAGACTTAAGAGTAAAGTAGCAAATTATACACAAAACACTGAACCATAATCTCCAAATACAAAAACAAAACTTAATAAAATACTCAGAAAGACACAAAGATAAAGGCACATTCCTCGTCCCATATGCTAGGACAAATCTGTACAAATGCTCTTTCTTCCCTAGTGCCATTAGAGCATGGAATGGTTTGCCTGAGCTAGCCAGGAAAACCAGTGACTTGGCAGAATTTAAGTCACTGGTAAATATGCATCACTGAATGCATGACGCGTAAGACGTAATCATCTTCTTTTTTGAAGTAACGTCTGTATTATATAAGATAAGATAAGTGGCCCAAGATAGGACCTGCAAAAGAGCAGCGTATGCTACCCTTCCGGTCGACTGGTGTCGAAATAATAGCACGAATTGGTTACATCTGCTGACACCAAAATTCGAACTCGGGAAGCCCCCTCTCTCCAAACCGCAAGCCAACCGCTTTAATTCTCAGCTATGGCACCTCAACGTGCGGCACAAGGGAAACAACACAGGAAAGAAAATGTATTTTTTTTTTTTTGGGAAGTAACTTTTTGACATTGGGTGAATCACAGAGCGTTGAACAAAACAAAAATATCTAAATGTCAATGAGTTCATTCTAGAGTGTTTCGCATGAGGAAATTAATAACTCAAATGTACCTAGTACATAGATGAAGATGTTACATGTTGAGACACAATTTTTTCTTCCCTCTCTATTGATGATACGGTCAGATAGTTATTTGATTGTTCATGTCCTCATTGCAATATGTGTTAGTTACCAGCGACGAATTTTATAAGTTAAAAAAATATAGAGATTATAAATAAAGGAAGTAGACAATCATTATTACAAGATATCTACTTGCTTTTTTTAATTTTTAACTAATTTCTCGATCAGAAGAGGTGTTCGTTTAAAAACAAGAATGATTATTTTAATACTAGTGATTTTCTGTTTAGCTGACGTGCTAATTTCAGGTTAGTTGTTTATGAGCAAATCATATACTTTTCTATAAATATACATTTTCTTTTTAAAAAAAAAGCATTTTCAACAGCGTGATTTTTAAAACTTAAGCATAAAACAATATGAGAGTTAAATATTAATTTCTTCGACTCACTAGTCCTCTTTAGTACAATGACAGTGACCATCACTAAATGTCTTAGATGCAGTAATAAAAAGCGAATCCGAAAGGTCTCGCGTTGAAACTAGTAAATATTCGCATTTTTGTAATTTTATTTTTGGATATTTATTGCGCCTATGAGTCGACCCAGCTGTAAGAGATACCTGAAATTAAATTGGAAAAGTAAAGGCGGTTGTCCATTTTGCTGGCCACATGCCACCTTCGTTAACTGTGGGCCACAGAAACAGATGCCTTTTACATCATCAACAATATTGGGGACTCTATGCAAAATCACAGTTGAAGTAAGAGAAGGCTGCCTACGTTCACTAACACTCTTCAATGTCTTCCTTGAAAGGATAATGGAAGATGCTCTCGAGGGATTTGAAGGTACTGTAAGCATTGGAGGGAGAAAAATTACAAACTTGCACTTCGCAGATGACATTGATGGCCTAGCAGGGACAGAAGAAGAACTAGCCGACCTAGTGATGCGCATTGTCAATACTTCCGCTACATATGATATGCAAAAAATACAGAAACCAATGTATGACCAATAGCCTACATGGCTTTATAAGAGCAATCATTATTGGAGGTGATAAGCTAACTAGCGTTAGCATCTTCAAATACCTCGGAGCTATAGACTCGGATGAGGAAACAAAACCCGAATTACTGGTCCGAAAAGCACAATAAACAGCAGCCCTTTCTAAACTTAAGTTAATATGGAAAGACAAAGGCTTAGCCCTCTGCACCAAAATCAGACTGATGCGCTCCCTGGTCATGGCCACATTTCTATATGCTTGTGAGTCTTGGACGCTGACAGCTAGAGAGGAGGATCCTAGCTATGGAAGTGAGATGCTACAGAAGGATCATAGGCATCACATTTAAAGACCGCATCACAAACCAAGAGATTAGAGACAGGGTTACTTCAGCGATCAGACCCATGATGACCTGCTAACTACTGTGAAAAAACGCATCTCTTAAAACCTATGGATATAGTACAAGATCTTAAACTTTCCAAGGAAAAGAAGAAGATGCAGACAGAGAAATCGATGGGAGGACAACGTAAACGAATGGAAAGTTGAAAGAGGTTCTTAACAGTGCAAAGGGTAGAGAGTAATGTAAAAAAAGACAGTCTACAAGTCTTGCTTTGTGCCCCAACGGTCCACATACTAAGGTAACGGGTAACAGGTAATTGATTATTGAAAGGATTATCCCGTTTTATAGTTTCCGAAAGTAAGACTAATTGATTAAAGAGTTTAATAAATTAATGTACAAGACTATTTTGCGAATTGTCTTCTAAGCCTAGATTTAAAAAACTATCATTTGAATTATTGAATGAGTAAAGCAAAATGGCGTAGTAAATGTAGTGCACTGATACTATTCGATAACAGAGTTATTTATTATTTAACTAAACATTTTTTGTTTAAGTTTATTGACAGATTATTTAAGCTCTTTACGTAATTCCATTATAGATTACATCTAAATACTAGATGTAGAAGTTGATATCGACTAGATTTTAAGATTTCTAAATAATTTCGATATGATGAAAGTACCAATAAATAATAGCACAAGTTTGTATTGCCACCTGGCTGAATAAGTAGCATTGTACGTTCACAAAGCTGACGATGTCACAATCACTAATTTGATATCCAAATTGAACCAAATATTTTTTTTTAATTATATTTATGATTTTATAGTGGAGATAATGTCTTTTTTTTATTAATATTGTATTTGCCTTTTTTGTTTTCACAATATCTCTCTTTGATTTGTACATTTGGAAAAGTTAAAACTATATGTGCAAAACATAAATCTTTGGTAGATTATGTTTTCGAAAGCGCGTTTACTATTTACATTTAAAAATTATAATGGTTTATGTTTATATCTTAAGAAAAAAATGACTAGCTCTTTAACCACACTTAGGAAGGTAATGTGTCGTGGTAAAAATGTTACATTTAAAAAAGCAACAATTATTGTTTGCTATTAAATGCCATCTTCATTGTTTTATATTCTTTCTTTCATTAGTTATTAGCAGAAAAATAATGGCTCAACGAAATAGTCATCAACTTCAAAAAGGAGAAATTGTCTTTTTTTTTTTGTTTAAAGTCTTTTCGATATTTTAATTGTTAATCGCCTTTGAACCTAAACTTTCATCTTTTTTTAACCTAATTGTTTATCTTCATTCAAATTCTCTCCATTATTTTTTTTCTTCCTTCCCGTTCTCAGTACTGTGTTGAAATGTTCAGATGACTTAACAAATATATGAGATGAACTGTGCATTGGTTTCCAATTCAGAGAGCTCGCAAGATAATTTATTTTTTCGATTGGGGTGTTTTTGGGCCAGTGTCTTGCCCGGGCATATCGATAAAAAATGAAGTTTTGAAGGCCACGATCAGCGTTCTCTTGTGACACTCCACCAGGGCAAATTTTACTGGTTCCAATTTTGAGCTTCCGGAACATAAGCATCACTTTGTTGTGTTTTGTTTTGAGTCGAAAGAATAGAATTTAACTTTTATCTTTTTTTTAAGCAAATCATTTATCCTCATTTGAACAAAGTTCGTCGACCTTGGTTCAATGATGACCACCTTTGTCATCTAAGGGACTGAGGGCTTTGCACTTGTGGCTATTGAGATCTACGTGAGCCTGGAATGTTCGGCTCCATACTGGGCTGGTTATTCCAGCTGGAGCTAGTGCTATTGGCCTTGTTTTTCTTTTCAGTTTTGTTCTCAGTTTTCACAGCGAGACGCCATAAAGCTATGTCATGTGCCTTTGTCTCCAGGTGGCTGAGTCTATGCTGAACTTTTTCAAAGAAGATTTGAGGGTGTCCCTGAACCGTTTTGATTCTCATTCAAATACCCTTCATTACACATATAATATGACTTTAAAACTATGAAACTTTTTTTTTAATTATTATTAGATGCATGTACAATTGGATGGTTTGGGTCGCCATGTCAATATAAATGTCACTGTCAACAAAATTGCAACGATAAGGGAGATTGTCCAGGCGCCTGCAAATCTGGATGGTTTGGCTATAAGTGTCAGTATCGTAAGTAAGAATTTTAAAGTAAAAACATGTTAAGTATAGCGCTGTATGCTGCGGGGTGCTTAAGGTCGCTGGTTCCAGATTTTTAACTAAGGGGTGACTTTTTAAAGCTAAAGTATAGCTTCAATGATTCAGAGGTATGAATATAGGTTACTAAACATGTTAATACTTGATCATATTTCTTCACTTATTTTTTTTAGCTTAGGATGGAAGCTAGAAATAGTGAATCAAGTAAAAACTCTTGCTTTAGGGTTTGTTTGTACTCTTGACTTTCTTGCCATTTTTCTTAAGAGCCATTTTGTTTTAATTGTACGTAAATAAAGTAAATGATATCAGTACATCGTTAGACCCTAAATTTTCAGAAAATTTGTGCGTAAACGATTGTAACAGTAGTTAAAAGCAGCCTAGTTACTCTCTTAAAATCAGATAAACGGCCTAATAATGCTAAATAATGCTTTTAGACTTCTTGATACACCAAAATTTAATGCCCGAGTGTTCGTCATAGAGATTTCTTTTTCGACTTACAAGTTACAACACCATGCAGCCACAGAGTACCAGATGTGGGAGGCTTACAGTGTCGTAATTTTTTTTGCGATAACAAACATTTCGGATAAAAATATAAGAAAACTCCATGACTCATGAACTACATTGTCTATTGATACAGCCTTATTTGGTCTTATTTAAGAACCTTTTAGAAATCGTCAGAAAGAAAGGTAAAACGAGAGACCAATTTTTCATTCAACTCATGAAAATAATCCAATATATCTGTAGATAACATGCGTTTATGTATAACATCATCTTGAAAACAGCAAAGAAATTTACAAAGCAGCAATACTTGTACAAACTGAAGAACTAAACATAGAAAAAAATGTAAGCAGTGTTATTTTAGTCGAAGATTATTATGTTGATTGAAAGAAGTTAATTGTTGAGACGAAATACCTACAAGGCAATACAATAAACGGGCTCAGTTAATAAATTTCAAGTTTAAGTAAAAGTATATTTTGTGAAAATATTATTGAAATTCGGTTAAATAGCATTGAAAAGATGTATGTTTAAATTTATTACGACTTGCATTTCATGGATTCCATTGTTTTACTTAAAAAGAGGATTATATATACTTATATCGCTCCGCCTGCTAACAATCAGTGGTTCTCTAATCCCTTTTATATGGATCTGAGATATGGATATTATACAGACAGCAACGAAGACTTTCTCAAAACGTTCACAAAAGATACTTGCGCTCTATCATGGACACACGGAGCAAGACCTCAATACAAACAGCGAACGCCGGTATGTACAGCAAAGAGAATCGTTTTGTGGTCCGACAGTTACGCCATATGAGGGACGAACGTATGCTAAAAGTTATTGTTTTTTTTTTTTTTGGCAACAGTAATGCTCCACAGAAACGCTATGAAGACCAGTTTAGGCTTCAACTTGCCTTAACTGACAGATAATAGAGCACCTGGATGCAGGTGGCTAGAGAAGGACATTGCTGGAGAAAAGAAAATCCTCTGCCGAGGATAGACCTCTTCGACGAAATGAAAATCTTAATCGACTAATCGTCGGACAATAGCTACGGTTGTGTCAAAACATACAGATTGT
>JADKLZ010000130.1:9528272-9543063 GCA_021533235.1 Biomphalaria straminea
GGAATACAGCATTTTTTATTAATATTTTGACTCGAAGACATTATTATTACAATAATATATATTTGTATCATCTAGATGAGGAGATAAAAAACGTATAGGTAAGGCTGCATTGACCTTCGCAAGACTCAGGTCAAGAGTTTGGGAAAACCAGAAGCTAACTACAGCGACCAAAATGGAAGTCTACAAGGCATGCGTTATGAGTACGCTGCTGTATGGCAGTGAATAATGGACCACCTACGCAAAGCAAGAGCGAAGAGTAAACTCATTCCATTTGGGATGTCTTCGTAGGATCTTGAAAATCACATGGAAAGAAAAAGTGTGCAATACTGTGATCCTTGCTCGAACAGGTATTCCCAGCATCTTTACAGCCCACAGACAACGCCGCCTGCGCTGGCTTGGACATATTTGCCGGATGGAGGACAATCTCATACCGAACGTCATCCTCTACGGACAACTTGCGACTGGCTCAACCAAAACTGGTCGCCCCCACCTCCGTTACATAGATGTTATACAACGTGACCTAAAATCAGTGAACATCAATACCGACCAGTGGGAAGATATAGCTCTAGACCGCCCCAGATAGAGAGAGACAGTGACCAAAAAAGCTATGGACAGCGAAAGAGCATGGGCCTCAGCTCTGGAAGAAAAGCGGACAACGCGGAAAATGGCCAGCTCCTCTACCACTGTAGCGAAGAACACCTACCTGTGATACTTGTGGACGGGAGTGTCTCTCCAAAATAGGTTCCACAGCCACACGTGGATGTGTGCGAGATGAACCATAGTCGTTCTACGACTGAAGGAGGCCAATGGACTCTATAAATTTAATGTTTACTACTTTAGATATATTTCTTTATTTTTAAGTGTTTTTTTTTGTTTTTAATGAGTCTGTTCAGTTATCTCTATTTTGTTATACAAGGTGATGTGGCTTTGTCAGATGTCATACAAACAGAGCCTCCTATGGTACATGGTGTGAACATTTTAAAAGACAACAACGATAGTACGTGTGGAGCTACTAAAAATATCACGATTCGATGGACAAGATCGTATTTCATCTATTGGACCCGACTAGTTTTACTTAATCCTGGTAATATTTGATAATATAGTTTATGTTACGTTACGCATCCATTTAATAATAGTTTTATTCTATATCGCGCAGTAGAATTGAGCATTAAGCGAGGTGTGACGAGAACCATCCGCCTCTTTACTCTCCTTTTAAGTAGATTAGACAAATAATTTTACAACTTTTGGGGTAATTAAGCAGTTGTCTACCCTCTAAAAAAAAAGACTAATATTATCATTAGAAACAATAGTTTTAAAAATTTTAGAAACATTAACAAAAAAAAAAAAAAATAAGCAACAAGAATCGAAAAAAAAATTGAAATCTATATATATATAAATCTCAAAGTCGACAAAAGTTCAAAAGTTCAGTGAACAACAAGCAACAAGTAAATGGGAAGCTCCCATGACGCAGCATGGTGTGAATGGAAAATGGTGTAGCCAAATCATCACTATTTTCATTTACAAAATAGCATAGCATATTTTTTTTTACTTTACTTTTACTTTACAAATGATTTTAATAATTTCCGGAGATTTCTGGGACTTTATCGTAGGCCTATATTTAATAATATTTCAGGAGATTTCCAGGGGCTCTAGGTAAATCAAGAGGCCGCGGTAAATCTGTTATAATATGTTGTAGAATGGTTTAATTTAATAATTTAGACGCCTAAAAATTAGCACGGATCCAAAGAAAATGCTGGACCCACTGCGGTTGCATATGTTGCAGTGACTGCCCTGCAAAGTAGCGGCGTATGCTATGCCGCCGGTAGACTAGTAGGACTATAAAAAAAAGATTAAAAGCAAGAATCGAAACAAAAAAAAAATTAAAACCAGAATTGGAACATGATTAGAAAATAATAATAATAATATTTATTGTCCACAAGGGAATTTGTCTTCCAATTTGTGCATTACACAAAACATTGTAACTATAAAATGAGTAGGTATTATCCCACCAATTCAAGTCCTGTTTTATTTTATTCTTCACGTCAATGTCAAAACTTTCCCTTTTTATGAAACAAATTTTTTTTTCTTGCCAAATTACTTATCTTGTCATTCCATGCAATTTTATGCTTTAAGCTTTCTCATTGCGTTATGTTCCTATCACCTGTCTGTAACATTTAGAGTGAAATGGTGTGAATGTTACCGTGATTTCTTTTTAAATGCATCGTACTAAAAATGTTTTATGACGGATTCTTACTTGCGTGCTCAAGCGTCCTCAAATTGGTACACCAAACACTGTGCCAGTAAGTAGGTCAGAAGCGTAGTCGTGAGGCTAACTGCACTTGAAATGCCTTGAATCGGCTACCTACGAAGGGGACTCGAGGTTCAAAGCACGAATCGGGTAACTAATTTAAATTTAGTATAGTACAATTTATTTCCTTTGTTTGACACAAAGTCAAATAATTAAAATTTCTAATTGTTGTTTTTATTGATTCTTTTGTATGTCAGGTACAATAAATAATTGTGCAAAATGTTAACTTCATGCTATGGTGGGTGTTTGAGAAATAACGAGAAAAATCCTTTTAACAGACAGACAAGTAACTTGATAAAAGCTTTATATAATGTAGCCGATAAACTAGAAATTTGCTAGATCCCAAATATCTTACTATTGGATTTTGAATATATCTTCGGGTTAAAATGTGACAGTTTGTGACTACTGCAGATAATTTGGTTAAATTTTAAAACGTAACATTTTTTCTTGTATAACTTTACAATGTCAGGAGATAGACACTGAAGAATAAATACTTTGGACCTCAAAGTCATTAAATGGAATTACTTTCTATGTACTATTTTACTCCCAGGCAGTCGTAGGGGTATTTATTGTAGTGTGCAAGAATGCTATTTGAAAATATTTCATAAACAAATTAGCAGGGGCGTATCTATACATTTTCCATCGTTTGGGGGCCCGGGGGGACTGACCTCTTTGGGGGCCCCTACATTTTGAGTAGTACTTATTTTTTATATAAAAACACTAATTCGGGGGCCCCCTCAAGTGGGCGCCAGGGGGAATTTTCCAATTCTCCCCTTTCTTCCCACACCCTAGCTACGCCACTGAAAAAATAGTTTTCAATACCTCTATTTAACTTGTATATCATCTTATCTTATATAATACAGAGATCACTTAAAAAAACAACCTAAAACCTTCTGGGTTGGAAAACCAAGGTGCAACGTGAATAATTATCTTAAAGAGGCTAAAACGATTTTCTAGAAATTTGATAGTTGTTGTACGTCGTTGGGAAAAATATTACTAGCACATTGGCAACACTGTGGAATCTCTAGCTTAACCATTATATTTTGTATAATTAAAAATAAAAAGAAACAAATATAAATTTAGCTAATTGGGAATGGAATGAGGCGGGTAAAAATGTTCCTTTTTTGTAAATCTTACAATTATTATAAAGTGAGAGAAACAAATCTCTATTAGTTCTATAAAGGATGATATTTTTTTAAAATGTTAGTCTCTTTTTTCAGATCAATTTTATTCTGATGTGCGAATTTTAATTAAACATAAAGAGTCTAGGCAAATACAAGAAGCAACTACTCCTGGCTTTATAATACACAAAAACATTTTAGACATCTACATAACGTTTAATAAATCCATTGATATCTTGATCTTGCAAAGTAACGCCAGCAATATATTTTGTTCTTTGTGGGTCAGTGCGGGTGAGTGGCTTTCTTTTTAAACTTTAGCAGTTTAAATGGATATAAAATTCCATTTTGCATACATAATTTTATTTATTCTACATTCACATAATTTTCGAGCAGCTTCTATTTAACCCTTTAGACTCGTGTGTTGTTTAGCCTCTAAACACTATAATTGAAATTATATTTATATATATTTGTATGTACTCATTATAAAAAAGCTCAGTACTTTAAGGGTTAAGCGAAATTACTTAGTCAATTTTCTTTTCGATTCATTTATCCCCACGCGCCATTTGCTAAATCTTTGTTTTATAAATAGTAGGAACAATTGCGCTGAAAAAAAATCTAGTGAGACAATACATCAATATCTTAATTTAGTTATTATACTTGTATTATTATTAATGACAAGATTACAAATGATTGTAACTGAGCCTCATTAAGCATATGATTGTCACTTTCTTGCACACATCTAGCAGGAACTTCAGCTTCACTGAGGCTGCTGCCTGTTTTCTGTGTATTAATCTCGCGATAATGAAGAACATTCTCCAGAATTCCAATTATTGAAACTAACTCAGCTTCACAGATCATTGTAAATTTCGAAATCTTTAATATTGTCAACCACTTCACATACTTGGGCAGCATACTTTCCAACGATGCTGCCCAACGAATTAGATAATCGTTTCGATAAGGCTAACGGCACTTTTGGTCGTGTCCAAATGACAGTATGGCGGAATAGGTCTATTTTGTTTACCAACACAAATCAATTTCTACAATCAGTGGTCCTCTACATTTGCGACTAGAGCTTCCGTTCTTAGGTCAAGTGCAAAACATGTATTTGTATTACTATATTTTTTATACAATGTTCGAAATGTAGTTATTGGCAGTTCCCTTTGCATCGATACTCACCGGTTCTATCTTTTTTTTTTATTAAACTGTGTTCTTATAACTGGTGGCTAATTTCCATTACTGAGTTTCGCCAAATTCCTAGAAATCTCTTGAATTTAATAAAATCAACTGAAAACTCTTGAAAATCTCAAGATAAATAGAAGAAATTGTCATTTGTGGGCAGGGCCGGTCCTAGCAATTGCGGGGCCCTATGCGAAACTGATTGCGCGGGGCCTAGTCTGGGTGGAAATAAGGATAATAAGTGAAAATTAAGATTTTGTATTAGAAAAAATAAAAAAAATCGACTTTGAATTTTATTCATTCTTTACTGAGTACAAAATTGCGATTAAATTAACTTTACTTGAAGAACCTTGCAACCTATGGCATATTTATTTACCTAAGACTATAAAAGTAAAGAAAATTTGTCCAATTATTACATGAAAGCTGACAGTGTCTTTTTTCTTTTAACGCATGTAGGATTGGCGTTTCCGCAATGAATGACACCCACAAATCTTGTCTATTTTTCATGAGATTTTTTATGAGTTTTTAGGAGATTTAAATAAATTCAGATTTCCAGGAATTTTTCGTATATATTTTGCAATTTAATAATTACACCTAGAATTAGCGCGGGGCCTATGAAAGCGCGGGGCCCACTGCGACCGCATAGGTTGCAGTGGCCCAGGACCGGCCCTGTTTGTGGGTGTCATTCATTGCGGAAAACGCCAATCCTACGAGCGGTAAAAGAAAAAAGGCATTGTCAGCTTTCGTGTAATTATTTACTTGTATAGTCACTGTCATATAAAAATATTATTGGTTACAAGGTTCGTAAAGTACAGAACGCAATTTTTAATTTAGTAGAAATGAATAAAATCCAAAGTCTAATTTTTTTCTTATACAAATTCCTTATTTTCACTAATTATTCTTATTTGTACACATACTAGGCCCCGCACAATCAGTTTTGCATAGGGCCCCGCAATCCGGCCCTGCATAGATTGCATAGATCTAACGCAAAAAAAAGGCCAAGGCGTATCTAAATGTCTACGTGGTCAAACTTTTGTGAGTTGATATAATGAGAAACCTTTTTGACAAAAAAAATATTCACAAACAATCGAACAATTTGAGCGTAAAATGAAAGAAAATGTAAGTGCACTGGGTTCAACTGCTCCAAATGACGTCACACTACACTAGGCTCGCTGTACCGAACTGGGTCATCTGTCATGACTCCCTCTCGTTTTCTCGAGGTGTCTCGACTCTACTTCATATCGAAACATCTTAAACGCCGTACTGACCGCTCATCTAGAGCTGGCCTTGATAATTTATGTCAGCTGGCTAAACAGACACAATTACTCCCTACCCGCATCATCATGCATATGATATATGCATGCAATGCTTTTATATTTATATATAGAGAGATAAATAGGAAGATAGATAGATAGATAGATAGATAGATAGATAGATAGATAGATAGATAGATAGATAAATATTAATTTATATATGTACACTATACAGGTCGAAACGTCGCTTTAAAACAAGCAACTGTGCAAAGTAGTACCGATGACGTAAGACTTTCAAAGCCAGACAACGCAGTAGATGGTAATGAAACGACTTGCTCAAGAACTCGTAAAGATGATTTACGGTCATACTGGGCTATAGTTTTTTATCCTTCTTATTACATCAGACACTTTGTTTTTATGTTTGAAGGTAATCAAAAAATACTTTTTATAACACGTTTTGTAATATTAAAAAAATATATGCATAAATGAAGTGTTTTTAACTTCATAAAACCTATTTCATTGCTACCTATTCTAAAAATTAAGATACAAGTTTAGACAATTAAAATTTTGAGAGTTAATGACAAGAGCAGAAGCCTTCTTAGATGCAATATACATATTTTTCAACACCCAACGCAACGAGTATCAATTTTAACTTCTTGCAAGGCTTATACCAAGGTCACTCTGTCTGTCTGGCCAAAATTGTGTACACTTGTTGTTTTTTTTTCCAACACCCAATCTCTGATCATGCTAAAATGTCGCACAATTATTTCGTTTATTTGTCAACACAATAATCAAATAAAAAAAACAGTTAGCTAATTAACTATTAATAATAAATTTCTTTGTTCAGTATGTCAGACAATAGAAATAAATAGTACTTTACTGAAGTGTTGGTATAAACTTACTCTATTCCATATATAGTAGGCTGTAGTCTAAAGTTTAGTGACCACAAACATGAAATAGAAACAATAGATAATTATACAATCTTCCACATTCACCCACTCTTCGCTAGCAGAGTGGTTATCGTGTTGGCTTGAGAAGTCTGAGAAAGTGTTAGCCCAAAAGTTGCAATCCAGGTCGTTGTCTTTTTTTTAATATATATATTTATTTATTTTTTTTTTGCTAATCCTTTTATAAATTGTTAGTGTAGATATAATAATAATAAGGCTTGT
Organism: Biomphalaria straminea; assembly: GCA_021533235.1. Classification (NCBI taxonomy): domain Eukaryota; kingdom Metazoa; phylum Mollusca; class Gastropoda; family Planorbidae; genus Biomphalaria; species Biomphalaria straminea. The sequence goes on from JADKLZ010000130.1 coordinate 9,535,300, forward strand.
CTTCGAATCAGAAGATTAGTGAGGAATACAGTATTTCCCGTGACTGCGCAGCCCCAGCTGTGACCCCTAGGTTTTGCCACTTCCAGGGCAAGCATAACCATTGTCCGCAGGTGTTCGATTTAGATTTATGTAGATGTATTACATATTTAATTACAAGACTGATCCAAACTAATTGATACGAGTTCGTTTAATTATAGCTTTGTTTGTTTTAATTAAAAGTATTTTAGAAATATTTTCTTGTTTTCTTCGCCTGTTGATGGGAATGTGGTGGTTGAGGGTTAAATTTCGTATTATTCAAACCGAGCGTCCAGTGTTTGAATCCTGGTGGAATTTAATTTTGAATTTTGTTATTAAGGCTTCTCAGACTCCAGCCAACTCTAATGGGTGCCTCACATAGGTTGAAGAAAAGTAAAGTCTGTTGGTTGATGTGTTTGCCAATAAGGAAGTAAAAGGCCATATGATTATTCGTATTATTGATTTAAATGGTTTAAAAAAATAATTGAATGACTACGTTCACCTTTATGTACAAATTTCCTAATGCAGTTGCCTTTTATTTCAGTTGTCTCACCCTATGTCAGAATTTAATGTGCCATCGTATTTTATTATAACTAAGAACAAAACACACAAAACTCTATTAAATTACCTTCTGAACAAAAAAAACTCCACACAACTCCCCCTTTGCAGAAACTGCGCCCACCCTTATGAAACTGTAAACCATATCCTCCTTGAATGCCCCTTCCTAATCCACCTTAGGCAGACACTACTTCCACTACAGCCCAACATAACCAACACCCTGTATGGCAGTGCTGAACAACTGAAGAAAACAGCACACTTTTTTTCCTTGGCACAGTCTGCAAAAGAGCTCACAGCTCAGCAGCAATAAAGCTGGCTAGAAGAAGAAGAAGAAGAAATGTTTCCTAGTAATTAGATAACTTCTGTTTTGATAATATAACGAATTAATTCCAATTTAAAAATCTAATTGGTCAAATATTATTTTTTTAAACGGGCGACTAACAATTCGCAGATAGCTAAGAATAAATAATTTAAGTTAGGACTTTCTTTTGTTCTCTAATGTGTCTCACGCGGCCCTTGTAAAAACACTCAAATTGTCTGATTCGAAAACTGCCGGCTGTTAAATGTTAGTGTTAAAGCAAGTTAATGTCTAAACAAGTCCTTTAAGCCTTTCTTGGGAAGGAAACGAGGGCATCTCTGTTATGCCGACCTAAAAAAAAAGATTGCCTTTGGCATATGTTTGTGCCCCACACTGGATATATGCCCTTGTTCAACTTGACAATGAGACCGCAAGAAGTCACTCTATAATGTCCATATCGGCGTTCGCAAGACTTTGTGATGAGATCCTGCCGTCGTATATTGATGATGGCGCGCAGACATGTTTAATAAAAGAGTTCAATAAGTTTTAAGTTCTTTCTGTATTGAACCGATGTCTTAGATCCATGGTTGAGAGAACCAATTTTAGGTAGTCACTAATTTTTGAAGTCGGACGGTGCGATTTATTTACGAAAAACATGCATATATGTAACCCTGCCGGACCAAGTAAAATAAAGGACGTTTGGGCCACGAAGCTTTCATCAGCTACAAAACAAACGAAAATAGCAAACAATTAACACAAAATAGTCTTAAGTTACTCTTAAGATGACTTATCAGTCCGATGTTATACCCTATCAAGACAGACAAGAAATGATCTGAGCTACGCTGAGCTACGCTGGTCTAAAAGTGCGGGAAATCGGAAGGGGGCGGTGATGTTCGGCAACGATGAATGGGGAATGGATGCTAACCACCCCCTTTTTTTTTACACATATTACACTTTATTTCTCACATACCAAATTTTCGGATCAAGTTGAAATTATAACCGAGTTATTCATTGGATTAGACAATACATGAATCACTTAAAAAATTAACAAATTAGTAAATTAATTACTTTCTATTATTTTTTTAATTTGGAAAAACAAATTCTTCAGGCTAAATATTTAGAGTTTAATCACCTTACATACTGTTACTATTTACTGTTTCTCCACCACTTTTTCTCGAATCAAATTGGAACTTTAATAAATTGGTTATTTTACTTAAAAAAACATTAAGCTATTAAAAAAATATCAGTGGGAAAATAACTTCTACATTATTAAAATACTTAGTTGTGATTGCGTAGCTATTCCCATTAAGCTTTGTTTCTTTAAAAATGTTTTTTATTTAAATTTTGCTTGTTTATATTTTTTAAGACCAAATTTCCTTAAAGCAGTACGCAATGGTCTTGCTCGACGGCGTTAGTGAAAATGCTGTACAATACACTGGTTTTGACGCAAAGACATCACATAACCTGAGACAAGAAAGAACATTCAACGTGACCTCTATCACAATAGCAGTCCATGCTCCCGCTCAGGGAGATTCATCGCTAGGTCTATGCGAATTTGAAGCCTACGCAGGTGTGTTCCCGAAAATTATTATAAAATGCTCAATATCATTAGTGTTCATGAACTGGGGCTGAGCAGGATGTAACAAATTTTTAAAAGTTACCCTCCCCCCAAAAAAAAAAAATAAATTGAATCCTGGTAAAGATTTGGATAATTAAAATTTGGTATATTTGGGCACCTCTGAGCAGTGGTGTCACTAGAGTGGGTGTCACCCTGTGCGGTAAAGTCAAGGTGTCACCCATCGACCTCTCTAAACAAAATGTGTTTTTTTTATTTGTTTAGCTATCATACACATACTTTTATAATTAACTACATTAATTGATTGCTAAACTACTTTAAAAAGAGTGTGTCAATTAAATTCTGAAATTCAGTTGTTACAATTTATCTGTAGTTTAATTTTGCAACAATGCAACCTTAAATAAATTACAACGTTTTTTTTTCTTTTCTGGATTTCAAAATTAAAAACATGTCAGCAATCACATCGCCTTTAACTATTTCACTTTAAAAATGCCTGTTTCGAATCTTCATTTGCTCCTTTCTCGAACATGTTATGCTTTTGGTAAAGAACAAGTTGAATAAGCCACCACTATGTCAATAGTTTAAAGTTAGGTCTACTTCTGTGTATCTTAGGCCTTCTAGTACATCTTCACTTCCAAAAACAATAAAGCGAAGATAGGTAAAATAAAAGATGCCTTTCAAAAAATCTTAAGCTACACCTCTAAAGGCTATAATTTTAGAACGAACAAATTATTTCCATTGTACCAAAACTTTTAGGTAAGAACCATGTTCTGAAAAAGAATGTTGACCATATATAAGAAAATGTTATACACATCTATTAAATAGCCTTTCTTCTGGTTCTGAAAATGCCATAAAATTAATTATACTCCAGACATTGAATCTGCATTTTCCATATTCCGGAGCTCGACAAATTCCAAATTCAAGCTCACTCCTTTCTAGACATTTTTTTCTTCCTTGAAATCTCATTACTTATGAATCTGGACAGTGTGCGCTATGTCAGGTGTGCTGTTAAAGAAAATACAAAGGTGATTAAAGAAATTCTGGTTTTTATACGTATATGTGTACGTTGTTTTCTAAATCATTTTATAAACTTTTCAACATTATAAATACAGTTTCAGCTATGGATTTTATCTACACAAAATTTTCAGCATCTTTTGGAATTTCTATATTCTATAAAAATTGGTCTTTAATAAGGTCAAGAAACGTCAATATTCTGATTTTATAGAAACAATCTGTGTAATTTATCCTTTCGTTGTTTTTCTTCTTTACATCAATCATAGCAACCATTCTTCATATGTCTTTTAATATTCCATGATCTGACTTTATTTCAAACACTTATGTAATAGTTATTTGTTTTTATTTCATTTCTATAAAATTATTGCAAAATAGTTAACAACAAAAACATACAATTTATTGCTATTAAGTGACTAAATCATCCCCAATAAGAAGCATCAGAAACATTCTTTAAACAACTGGTTTAGTTTTCCTTTAGCTTTGCATAATTTTTTGCGCTATTCGTGTGAAATTGCACTAGACAAGAAGATCTAGATTTAGCTAAATCTAGATCTATAATAGAACTGTATTAAGAATCCCCTTAAATATTGAAGTTTATTTAACTGATTCCTTTTAAAACTTCCTTCATCTTGGCTATAGTTTCTATTACATTCAACAGCTGAAATTACATCTTCCTCTTCAGAAAACTCAATTACTACTTATTAACTTTCCAATTCTACAAAATTTACATTAATTATATAGGAGATTTCAATATTTCATATCCGAAAAATGTTTCAATATTTAGCAGATGACACTTACTTTTTTTTTAATTGGAAGTTATGATTTTTTTTTCACTTGGGTGTCACCCCCAAATGTTATTCAGTCTTTTCATTGTGGACATGCCTACTGTTTGTCAAAAAAAAAATCTTGCTAACGATTTTCCCTCAATTAGAAGTTTATTCAACCATTCTTTCGCTTTTAATCTTGTCTCTGTCACATTTTTAAGTTGGATTTTTTTTTTTTTGGAAAAGTGCATTTTTTTTAACTTAGGTGTCACCCCCTATCGGGTGCCACCCGGTGCCGACCGCACCCCCGCAACCCCCTAGTGACGTCACTTTTTCTGAGTCCTCCCAGCTTTAATAGGTACCTGACTTTAGTTGGGGAAATGTGAAGGCGGTTTGTCGTTGTACTGGACACATGACACACTCGTTAAACGTATAGCACAGAATCAGATGACATTTACATCATTGGCCCTATTAGATCGCAAGGTCTGAAAAAGTAGTTGTTTTCTAATCCAATATTTAAAAAATAACTGAGAACCAGTAGTCAGATAGTATGTTGAAGATTTGTAAAGGCTGAGAGTTGAAAGCGGTGGTGTGGAAGTGGGAGAAAAGTCGAATTAATGGGACAATCCAAGAGGATTCAATGACAAAATTAACTTTATATAGTCTGAAAAATGTCGAAGGGCGTAAGGATATGTAAAATACTCCCTACTTATATACTTAAATGTTTTTATTTTTTTTTTCGCTTTTATATATTTGGAGGGGCATAGTGGCCGAGTAGTTGTTCTTTTTTCCATGTGAACTGTAGGGTCACCCAACTCTTATGTGTCCCTGATTTATAGAAACATCTTAACACCATATTCCCCCTTAGTTCACAGGGTCTTAAAGGGGTGCCACTTTTTACATATCGAATGTAATATTCGATTTTTTTTTTTAATTAAAGTTTTATTTTTTTAATATTTTTTTTTACCTATATCAGTTGACCTATATTAGCTTATATATAAAATATATAATTACAGAATGTCCACCAATGAAGTGGGGTTTAGAATGTAAAAATCTCTGTAACAGATCGTGCACACAAGGATGTCGAACTGATGATGGATTGTGTACAGATTATTGTCTTGGGTACTTAGACCCCCCATTGTGTACAAAAGGTAAATTATTTTCAAAAGTAAATGTAACTTGTAGACTACATTAAATGGGCAGGAATAACTATCCATACGCGTAACAACCCGAGTGCACAAAATATACAAATAATTTCTACTGACTTTAACACAGATGGGTGGCTGAGTGGTTAGGAGATTGGCTTCCGAATCTCTGGTCATTGGTTCCAATCTCCGTGAAGACTGGGATTTCGAATTTCGGATTTTTATGGTTCCACTGAGTACACCAAACTCTAATAAGTACCTTACTTTAGTTGAGGAAAAGTAATGGCGTTTAATCGTTGTGCTGGTCACATGATACCCTTGTTAACCGTCTACCACAGAAGCAGATGACCTTAACACAATCTGCTCCGTAGATCAAAAAGGTTACATGTTAGTACACGTTTATACAGCTAAACATTACGTTGACTGTCTAGGGTTTTACAGCGTTTCAAGACGCAGGTTACGTTAACTTGAAATTATATCAAACACGGTTACAAAGAAATTTTGTGTGGAAACAAACTCAAAATCGTCCCCCGAAAATATCCACCCATTGTTTTAAAAAACAATTTTAACACGGGTCTTCCATTTCCAAGTGCTTAAAAAAAAATAATATTAAAGTGTAATTGTATCAAATATGTCATGCAATTGCATACACAATTAACTTAGATACAATATTTATGAGCAAAAAAAAAATTAGCAATTGTTTTTTGATCTATTAGTTTTTTTTTCAATGCTCCAAGAGATATTATTACTTGTTTGGACCAGTTGTGAAAGAAGAAGGAATGTTTATATGATCGTTTTTTTTAAATACATTAAAAATGTTAACTCAGGGCTCAAGAGTCATCAAAGGAACTAATTCAATTTATTCTACCACATTGTTCAATTACGATTTTTTTCCCTTTTCGAAGATACCAAACAATATTTGGTTAATGTTTTGTCAATTGATTCTTTGATTGTGAGTTATAAGAAATGATTGTGAAAATTTAAGGTTAATCTAAGATTGGATGGAGGAGAAAGAACGTGTACTAACTTGTTTCAAGACAGACTGACAATGAGTGAGAATAAAAGGGTTCTTGTGACATTATTATTTCTTTTTATACTTAAAAGTAAGAGTTTAGGTCTTAGCATGATGTATCTTGAGCCATTTTTTAGAAATGTAATAGAGTGGGAAAACCTTTTTGTTGTATTTTTGTTTTATGTTGTATTGTAATCTTAATGTGATTTGGCCTCAAGTAAAAAATAGTTGTTGTTTTTTTTTTTTCAGCTTGCGAAAATGGATTCTTTGGCTTAAATTGTTCACACAAATGCTCCTTTTTATGTAAAGATCAGAAATGTCACACAGAGACTGGGCAATGTCTTCAATGTATTTCTGGACACAAGGGGATTTCCTGTACAGAAAGTGACTGTTATACCTTTGTTATAAATGAACAATGATTTATTAAATGTTTATTCTTATTAAAATTCTAAGACATTTTATAAATCTTAGCTAATCATTTTTTTCCTCTCACTTCCTTCTCTTCTTTTTTCGTCCTCTGTCTTACTTTTTCATTTTCTCTTCCTTTTCTCTTTCTCTTAAGTTTTATAATAAGTATCTTATCTTATAAAATGTAGACATTACTTTAAAAAAGAATAAAATTTTGTCATACGCATGTCTCTAGGTCAATATAGTCATACATTTTAGTCAATTACTTTTATTCTGCCTAGTAATTGGAATGGGAATGGGTTGAATAAGCTAGCCAGGAAAACAATTTACTTTGCAGAATTTTAGTAATAGGTTAATAAGCATGACTGAATGCATGACGCGTAGGACGTAATCATCTTCTGTATTATATAAGATAAGATAACTGGTTTTAATTGCCGACTCAATCAATTCATTCCACACTCTAATAGCACTAGAAAAGTAGAAGCATTTGTACAAATTTGTCCTAGCATATGGAACGAGAAATGTGAGAAATATCTTTGTGTCTTTCTGAGTATTTTAATAGGTTTAGATTTTGTATTTCAAGAATACGGTTCAATGTTTTATGTAAAATTGCTACTTTACTTTTTAAGTCTTCTGATTGAAGGGTTTCTAAATTTAATGATATTACTATGGAAATTTTCTTTTTTTTACGACTGTTAATGCCCTATTTTATGGTGTTCTAGTTTCCAAAATGTTTACTTGATTTGAGGGGTCCAAATCAAAGGATGTGAATTCTATTATTTGTCTAACCAAGGTTGAAAAACATTTAGCTTTATGTTTATTATTTTATTATTAGACATTTCGTTTAAAATAATAATAATACTTAACAGCGTTGTCCAGTATATCATAGTGCAGGGTTTCTATAAGCTGCCCAAGGATCTCCTGCTACATAATCCTATACTCTTAAGCGAGCAATTCTTGTATATATATATATA
>JADKLZ010000130.1:9557523-9586763 GCA_021533235.1 Biomphalaria straminea
AGTAGTGGGGGGAATCACACTGAGGCCAAACGTTCTCAGTAAAACTACACATTGTAATAACATTAACAAAGACATGCGTTTTCTTGTTTATTTTGAGCAATTTGTTGTTTGTCTTATATTGTTTTTTTTTTGTTTTTTTTTTTAATTACATTAAATTTAAGATGTAGACCAGCTTGACTCAAATTTTACCAGTTTTATTTTTAATTTCTGAAAGCAACGCTTTTTTACTTCTTTTTTTTTTAAGCCCTGCATGATGTTGCTTCATTGTTCAATGCACTGGTTATAGATACTTTCATAATGGTGTTTTTTATTTCTTAATTATTAATTAATTTTTGTGTATAATTTTTTAAAAATCAGAAAAAGGGAAGGCGAAAAAGCTTTTAAATGTTTGGTTCCTAAGGTAAACGCCAAACGGTGAGAAAGTTTTGTGAAAGTGGATGTCTTGCTCTGCCAAAGTTTTATTTTCTTTGCCTTACATTCTCTGCTCAACAAGATCAAATATTAGATCAGCATCTAAATCCAATGATGGGTTCATTGAATGGTGGAAGTCGAACCCAGGACTTCAGGTTCGGAAGTCAAGCGCTTAACCATTAGACCAACGCGCCTCCATAAACAAGAATGGCATACTAATAATTACAGTGAATAATTACTGGATAATATGGGTCATAGACTTGAAATGAAAAAAAAAAAGAGGTCAGAGCACCGGAGGAAAGTGCTAAAGAGAGAGAAGAAAGATATACTCAAAAAGAGGCGGTGGAAAGAGCTACAGAGGCAGAAACAGGAGGCTGATGTAGAAATACAACAAAAAATATTACAGAAAAAGTTTGTGTTATCACCCAAACTCAAAAGCCCCCACCCCCATCAATTTACCATTAAAATAGAAAGATATTCCAATATTTATAAGGCATTAGATCTCAACATTTTTTCGTATTTTTCTGAAATCTGAGAGCTCTATTGAAAGCCTCTATGGCCCCTTGAACGCTACCTTTAAAGTTTCCTTTGCTACCTTACATTACAATATATAGTTCAGTTTGGACAGTACTAAAAGCAGTACTTACTATAAGATAGCGGTTGACCATTTTCCACTCTCTCAGTTAAAAAGCTATATCACTTATGCACAAAAAAGGTAAATCCAGACCCCATTATGCCCTACTGGCATATAAATGTCTGACAGCAGATAGACTCTGAAAGAAATGAAGAACTCTCACAAAAGTCTCTGAGTACATGTGTAAGGCCCAAAGAAAAGCCCTTGTTACAGACTTAAAGAAAACTTAATGCAACCCGTAGATAACGGTTTAGTCAGCACCAGTATTACAAAACGTTGCAGGTCATAACAGGGTTTGCGTCATTAAATCGTTTCACTTGTCGTTAATGTTTTGAATTGAAGATATTGTCATTTTTATTATTATTAATTTAATTAACTCATTCAGTATTTCTATATGCATAAATGTGGATGTGTTTATTGAAATATATCTAAATGTATGTGTGCATGTGTTCTTGCGTACATCACCGGAGTATAGTCAAGAAGTAATTAATTTTTTTTTATTAAAAACAAAAATGCAATATATTGTATCTCATCACTATTTATTTTCTTTTAAGGTCAAATAGTTTCATTTAAGAAAACTGCATACTACAGTACACCTGCCTCAAATACCACAAGGACTCTGAATCCAGAAGCTGTAGATGGTATTACAAATAAAAATCCAGTTTCCAGCGGTGGTACACTTTGGGAAATTGATTTGGAATCGTCCTACATTATTCAAAGATTTCGCATTTTTTTTAGAGATATAGGTAATAATTGTATCATTTTCACATGTCATCTATATATGTAGTCATACCTTGATCATAACCACCAACTCTTCCGAGGCGTATCAGTTCTGTCCAAATGTATCCACGTTTGCTTGTTATCTACATGTAAGTCTCGGGGACATAGTTGTAGGACAGTCCCCTCTTCGTCCTTCCTTTGTTAACATTGGAGAAGCTTTCCAATGTTTTTTTCCTTGGAATGTGATCGATATATCTCCTAATATCATTATTCCTGAACCAAATTTTGATGATAAACAATCAGCATTTCTTAAATGATTGTGAATTCTTTTTTTTAATGTAGGCAGTGCCATACTAATATATTTTCAGGGGCCACTCATTTTTAGGGCCATGCAGGCTACTCTCCAAATTATTAAGTGGATTTCTTTTAAAGAGTCATGCGTTCCATGGATGCTTCTAGTTGTTTCATTAATTTACCAAAAAAATTCAAAAATGTTTTCTGGGGATGGTATTCCATATAGATTTAGTAAACGTGATATTCAAGTAAGGGAAAAATCCTTTTATTAAATTTAATTTGTCTCAATAGGTTGCATACTTAATTTGGGTGAACATATATTGAGAAGTTCTAAATAGATTTCGAAGACTGCTCCTTCGATTTTCCTACAAATGTGAGAGTTTAGGCATATCTTTGAGAAAGGAATCTATGGGAAACGAACCGAACCCGATTTGAACGAACCGACCTCGAACTTGAGATACGACCGAACTGAACCTGAGCTTTCAAGCTGATCGATACGAGCCGAACAGAACGAACTGTTCTTTCCTTAACCGAACAGAATCAAGATTTTGCCATATTCTTTATATATATATATTTATTTATGTCCCCTTCAGACCTTGCGATCTATGGGGCAGATCAGATGATGTTAAGGTCATCTGTTTCTTTGGCCAGCGGTTAACGAGCAGGTTGTTTTGTGGCCAGCACGACGACCAACCGCCTTTACTTTCCCCAACTAAATTCAGGCAACCATTAGAGTTGGGTAGACTCAGGGGCGCCCTAAAAATCCCGAAAATTCAAAATGCCAGCCTTCGCCGGGATTAGAACCCAGGACCTCATGTTCGGAAGCCAAGCGCTTAACCATTCGACATCCGCGCTTCTTGATGTTTGTGACTGTATCTATAAAACGTAATGTTTAACTACATCATGAAAACAAAAACATCAACAAATATGGTGGCATTCTTATTTTCAGCCTCGAAAAAAAAAATTTCTAAGAAACGCCAAGAGATTAGAGGATTGGCGAGATTATTTACCAAAAAATATTAAGAATTTGAAGACGTTTTATTGGTTTAGTGTTGTATAGCCTCACTTATTCAGTGACAGTTATATTCTGTCCAACTTATATGTATTTTAAATAGATTTTTTTTAGTTAAAAAAATAGTTAACATTTCTTTGTGTAAATGTAGTAGTTAGTATGACAGAATTTACTTAACTTAACAATACAAATGTAAAATTTAAAAACAAAATTGACAAAAAAATCTAAAACCGTTTGCATATATGACTTAAAAATATGTGAAAAAAGCTAGAGAATACGGCATCCCAGAAAAATTTGTCCAGATCCTACGACACCTATACAGTCAGTCTAGTTGCTGCATTAAAACGGAAGGAGGAACAACAGAGCTTTTTAGCATCGAGACAGGTGTGAGACAGGGGTGCATCTTATCTCCGTTTTTTTTCCTCCTAGCCATCGACTACATAATGAGGAAAACAATGAACCAGACTGCCTTTGGTATTCCATGGTGTGAACAAAACCGAATGACGGACTTGGACTTCGCCGATGACGTTGCACTACTCGGGGCTACATATAAAAGTATACAAGAAATGACGGAGAGCCTAGATAGAGAGGCACCCTAAATTGGCCTCCGCATAAACTTGAATAATACAAAAATTTTGCGAGTGGGATATAAGGCAAAGGGTGCCCCTGTCAGACTTGGCGAGTCAAGGCTTGAAGAGTTTGACAAGTTCACTTACCTTGGCAGCATCATAACAAATGATGGGGATGCATACCATGATGTAGTGTGCCGAATAGGAAAGGCAGGGAGCATTTCCCAAAGGCTGCAGCCTATTTGGACAAGCCAAGCCATTGGACTCGAGACAAAAATACACCTTCTCAACACAATTGTCATTCCAACTGCAACATATGCATGTGAGACATGAAAATCATCTGTCAAAATTGAGAAGAGACTAAATGTGGCTCAACAAAAATGGCTGAGACAAATTCTGAGAGTCAGTAACACAGATCGGGTCTCAAACAAGGAAGTCCTATGTCGAACTGGGAGTCGAACACTCAGTGAGGTTGTGACAGAACGTCGCATGAGGTTTGCGGGACATGTTCTACGACCAAATGAACTACGCATACCAAGAATTGCGATGACATGGAGGCCAATACGAGGAAAACGCAAACAGGGACGTCCTCGTATAACTTGGCGTCATACCTTCATGGAGGACCTCAGAACAGTGGACACCAGATGGGTGGAGGCTTCAGACATTGCCAATGACAGATTTTTATGGAGACAGCTTGCCGCCCAATGCGCCGAACGGCGCGGGAGGACCTAATTCTAAGTCTAAGTCTTAAAATAATGGCGCTTAGATATCCTCACCAGCATAGAGCCATCCGTTTTTTATTACTATTGATAGAGACTAGTTGTGTAAGTGTTGTATGTTTATGAAAAATCTGCTTGTATTTAAATATGTTTTAAAAATTAGATGGTTCACTTTCGGATAAGAAAAACGTAGCCGTTGCATCAGAACTTTGAATGATCTAAATTATCATGATGTCCGATTTTCATTATCTCTTCTAGTTTCTGAAATCTAAACCGGACGGACAGACGGAGGGACGTACAAAGAGGCCAAACAACATAATAATGTTTTTTGTTGTCTGTATCTCCGTCCGTCCCGTTTAGATTTCGTAAGCTGGAAAATATTATACAAAATTCGACACCATGATATCTTAGAGCATAGACAATTCAAATTTCAGGTGCAATTCCTTTTTTTGTTTTCTTTTCTGTAAACTAAAAACTTAATTTTTAAAAACAACTATGCAAGTTGTTTTTTTTTTAATATAAAATTACACCATTTTTACAACTTTTCGCTATTAATAGTAACAAACGCTGTAGACTAGTTAGTAAGGGAGATAATTATTCACCATATTTTTAATCAACTCATTTATATTAACGGCTTTAGATTTATTTATTTATTTTTTTTTTTGCAATTGTATTGCTAAGTTATGTACGTTTCCATACTAACTATACGTTTTCAAACATATGTTAACTTTTTTTTAGAGATAAATGTATGTATAGTTTTTCACATATAAAATAATGCGTTTTTCATATGTTATTACGTGAACTTTCATGTTACGAGTTAGAGGTAGGGAAACGTATATTTCGGATTTTTTTTTCCCCATGAGGCTTTCAATAGGCCAGGTTCACATTCAAATTCACCTTCACTTTCACCTTTTCCTTGATCTGCTGGACCGTTGTGGCATCACACAAGATCTGTCAACCTTATTTCTCCATTGTTCTCTGTCATAGAATTTTAATCTGATATTCTTTCACTTCGAGGGCCGTTTTTGAAATTGTGTTTCCACGCAAACTGTCTTTGTTTATCGATTTTTTTTTCACCTGTAATAAATAATTGTTTAAAATATCAACTTGATCGGATAATTCGTTTAGGTAGAAAAAGCGTTAACACTTCTTTAAGGGGACTAAACCCAACAAATAATAACATATATGTAAATACTAAAGTATTAGTGTTTCCCTTGTTGGTTTAAACAAAATGATTAAATACCAGTAATTAATTGTCTAATTGGTAAATTTTTTAATTGATTTAATCAATTCATGTCATGTCTTTGTCAATGATTAAATGTGCAAATATTAAGCAAAATCAGAGAATGGCTGGGAGAACAATAACCAAGGAACACTTTTTACCAGCGGGACATCTCATCTCAACCTGTGGTCCCTACTGGGGCATAGGCCACAAACCTGCTTTCTCCAGCCATCTCGGTTCTGGGCGAGTCTCTCCAACTGTCCCGATGTCTTGCCTATCTGCTTGGCTTCTGTTTCAAGATTGCGGCGCCTTGTATTCCTGGGCCGTCCTCCATTCCTCTTTCCTTGTGGGTTCCAGGTTAGGACTTACCTTGTTATGTTGGATGCGGGCTTGCGCAGCGAGATAAAGTGAGTCTATATAAGCTTTGTAAAACTGAAAAGGACTTTTTTTTGTTGAAATATTGGTATTGCCAACTTTAAAGAAAATTGTCTTTGTTTTGTTAGCAAAAGAGTTAACATATTTCATTCTTAACTGGTGAACATTGCACACTAATAATTATTTGGTTAATAACTAACTTTGATTGACAATATTTCCGTTAAAAAAAATGTGTGGATTGGGATCCATATATAGACGGACATCTCTAAAAGATATGACATTGGAATGCATACAAATTATAGATAGCTCGGAAATCTGGTCAGACTTTTTAACTTAGTCTGTCGGAAAAACATAAAATAATCTTAGTCATGGTGTATGCTTTGATAAAATTGTATTGTATGAGTCTATCTAGTTATTAGTAAATGGATACTCGCTGACGGTATAAATATTAGCCCCATATTTTACTTCTTCTAGCCAGTTTCGTACAAGCCTTTTCCAAAGCTGTACTTGAAGGAATTGATAGCAACGGAACCTTGATCTACACTTGGAGAATTGATACACACAGGTCAAGTTATTTTGAATTCTATTCTTCGTTAACAACACCTGTACGGTATATCAACATTATTATTGAAGATTCGACTGGTGGAAGTTTAACAACTGCAATAGAGGAGTTTATGGCTATCGGTGGTGAGTAATTTTTTAGATGTTTACATTTTACTTTAGCTCCACCTCTCTTTTTTTTGGCTCTGTTACTTAAATGGTCACTTACTCTATGGACCTAGGTTAGAAATGTATAGCTTAAGCTTATTTGATTATTGGGCGATTTTACCTACGATCCACGATAAGCATAGACTGCTTGTCTGATCTTAAGAAAAAGATATCCCGACTTTCTTAGACTTGAATCTTCTTAGTTCTTTGTTTTCTTGATCTGGGTCAGTCAAATAGAATTGCTAATCCATCGTTTGGGGGCCTCTGCATTATGCGAAATATTTATCTTTGAATGTAAATAACAGTCATTTGGCGGGATTCCAAACACTGGGTCGCGGAGGATCTTTTTAAATTCTCCACCCTCATCCTCATACCCTCCACCCTAGCTAAACCACTGATCCTGTCCGATAAATGAGATCCTTTCAGGGATCAATGGATCATAAAAAGGATTGATCTGAACCTTTTTTCGTCACTTCGAAGAAGACAAACTAATAAGCAAGGAATACAATTAAGAGCTCAATAAGTTTCGGGACAAAGAAAGTCCTTCTGTTCATGGTTCATGCATTTCTAACCAATGCAATGGGTTCCCCTCCACATCCTTTGTAACGCCATCCTTCGAAGGAAAAGAGTTAAACTTCATATTCCTTAGTTGTAACATCGCGTTCCGTTAAGAGTCATAAGGCCAGGGCCGGTCTTAGGCTACTGCAACCTATGCGGTTGCAGTGGGCCCTGCGCTTTCATAGGTCCCGCGATAATTCTAGATATAATTATTAAATTGTAAAATATATACGAAAAATTGCTTGAAATCTCCTGAATTTAATAAATTCTACTGAAAACTCTTGCAAAAATAGACAAAATTGTCATTTGTGGGTGTCATTCATTGCGGAAAACGCCAATTTTACGCGCGATAAAACGGCATTGTATGCTTCATATAAAAAAAAGATACGTAAAGTTCCCCTTTTTAGACCTTGTGGTCTATATGGCAGATGATGTCAAGGTCATCTGATTCTGTGGCCCACGGTTAACGAGGGTGTCTTGTGGCCAGCACAACGACCAACCGCCTTAGAGCTGGGTGGACTCAAAGGCGCCCGAAAATCCCGAAATAAAAATCCCAGTCTTCACCAGGATTCGAACCCGGGACCTCCAGTACGGAAGCCAAGCGCTTTACCGCTCAGCCACCGCGCCCTCCTGCTTCATATAATAAAATGTAAAAATAGGGCACATTTTCATATTAATCGGAAGTTCCAATACTTTATTTACTTTTATATGCACTAGCATATAAATATGCCATCGTTTACAAGGTTCGTAAAGTACAGATCGCGTTTTTTAACTTAGTAAAGAATGAATAAAATTCAAAGTCGATTTTTTTTTTCTTATGCAAAATCTTAAGTTTCACATATTATCCTTAATCCCACACAAGCTAGGCCCCGCGCAATCAGTTTCGCATAGGGCCCCGCAATTGCTAGGACCGGCCTTGCATCAGAGACTTTGAGATTTTACTGGGACCGTTGCAACGGTTTAGCCACTCTTATTATCAGAAGATTCCGTTAAAACGTACATTGTAATCTTTGAAATATCCCTTAAACATAGATAAGGATATGTCACATAAACTACACTAAAAACGCAACCTTTCACGTTGAAATGTTTTATCAGAGTTGTTAAAAGCTTTGTAAAAAAATGTAATAAACTATAGTTATTTTTTTACGAGTGGGATAAACTGACTCAAACTAAAATCCTATTATTTTTTATATTTACTAATGTGCGTATTATGTTATAATTTATTTGCTTTGTTACAGAATGCCCAGAAGGAACTTGGGGTGTTCAGTGTAGGGAACATTGTAGCAGTGAGTGTCAAGACTCCTGCCGTTTTGAAGATGGACTTTGTACTAAAATTTGCCTCGGTTATAGTGACCCACCAAAATGCAAAACAGGTAAACTATTTTATGAAGTTGATATTCTAGTACACAAATATCATAATAGAATGTATTTTTTTAAATGCATTTTATTTGTTATTGAATTTTTAGAAGATACGTTTTAAAAATATAAAGAAAAAAAGATCTATACTTTAGACATACTCTGATCTTTTAAAAGGATGTCTTCCAGAGGCCAGGATTGAGAAATTGGACTTTTGTTGGTTAATAATATTATATTACAATATTTCTATTCATGTCAGAACTTTGTGGAGGGCAAAGGAAGTTCAAATCTGATCACCAAAGATTGCTCTCACGATTTTTATAGACATTTTAATGTTAATGTTTAATGTTGAGAAACAAAATATTACTAGCTAGTCGGCCACACGAACAAAAATGTTGACTGTTATATTTTTTCAAACGAAAAATAGAAATAAATTGAAATTTGGCGAGAGAACTAGATCTAAAATTATATGTCTAGATATCATCCAACATAAGTTTTGAAAGGACTATCGCGTTCTTCAAAGGACTATCGCTTTAAGGAATTACATAACGCAACAGGCAGTCCAATAATGACCGCAGTACCTCCGAAATAAACAGCGAACCCAAGTGCACTGGTAAGTTGAGCAACCCTCATCCAAATTACAATGGACTATAGTTAGCATGGAATTGGAAGCTGCTACCAAAAACAAAAAAGATTTTTTGAGTTTAAAGAAATTTACTTAACTCTCCACTAGAAATGACTTTTAAAAGAATAAAAAAACAAATAAATCATAACTTATTAAAAGTAAGTTTTATTTTTTTAAATGTATATTTATTAAAAATCGAAATACAGAAACTGAGAAGAGATTTCCTCAAGACGGATTATGTTTTAATCTAATCACGAATTAATTGTAAGGTACTGGAGACGAACACAAAATGTTAAAGATATCATTATACTAATGCCTAACAAATATTAATAAGAGCCAGAAATCATCTTTCAATGAAAATTTTAGATGTATGCTTCTTCTTTTCCAATGTTCTTCTTTTTCATGTCGAGAGGGCTCAGAAATTCTATGAGCGAAGCCAAGAGGTGATTTGAGTTTAACCCCCCCACACACACACACACAGCCAGTTTTGGGGTTAAAAAAAATCCTCTACAATATTATTCTAAATCAAACTAGTCACCAAATTCTATAAGCGTAGCTAAAAAGGTTTTTGAGTTTGTTCAAAGAATCGCTACAGATATTTTTTTAGTTAAAATCCTTCATCCCTAACCCTAACATATATACATTCTGAACAGCGAAAACAACATAGGCCTCAGCTCTGGAACAAAAGCGTGTCATACGAAAAGTACCTGGCCCCACAAACACTAATACAGAAGTCCCCTTAACCCTCGATACATGTAGACCGGATTGTCTCACAAGATAGACTTATAATAATGCATAAGTTTGGGAAATATAGACTGATAATAATGCATAAGTTTGGGAAATACAATACAGAAAATGTTTCTTTTATGATATAAACCAGTGATGGCCAACCTAATTCAAACAGCGGGCCAATTTGATTTCCGAAACTCGTGTCGCGGGCCAAATGACAGAAAAGGTACAAATACGAAAAGAAATAGATCTAAAACAATTTTGATAAAAATGTGTGGATCAAGTACTTACTACTTACTGTACTTACAGTAATTAATGGCATGTTTGAAAAATAACCTTTTTTTTTTTCACGTGTCAGAAAATACCTTCATTTTTCTAAGTAAAGTGTGAGCAAAATTAATGATAGCTAGTTAACGTCTCATTTTCTTGTCTCTTTTTGTTAAATATTCCCAACGATCCTCCAATTTCTAGGCGTAATTTAAAAAAATCTTTCGTATTGGCGCATCAAACCAAAAATGCCGTAATATTTGTTTTATAATGCCATTTAAATGTTGTTTTAGAAAAAAAAAGGCCATACTTTCTTCTTTAAAAATCAAATATGTTGGCTCATAATATCATGTTCCAAAAAAAAAAAAAAAGATCCATTCACTTTTCCTGGTAGATTCTAATTCTACTTGTAGTCTCTTTACCTCTCCCATTTTATAAACGCACAAATGTTAAAGGGCATCGTGACTAACCATCTTTTTTATTCCGACGTCTCTACGGGCCGGATGAAACAACGTCGAGGGCTGAATTTCGCCCGCGGGCCGTATTTCGGGCATCACTGATATAAACTATAAGGTTGTTTTTTTTTTTTTTTTTTGTTTCGTTTTCTTTATTATAATTTGTTTAAACAATAAATATCAAATAATTTTATCTATAGCTTATTCTGTTTTAAAATACCGCCTGAATATTTAATTTGAAAACAAAATAATTGGTATTCAATGATAAAAAGTAGATGTTGCATCAGGAATACGCAAGATGAAAAAAAGTATCTTGACATCAGATTTTCATTTATTTTTCATTTTTTAAAGATCTGGTAATGGTATGCGGACGACAGACAGAAACGTTTTAAACCAAAAGTAGCTTGTTCCATTTCAATGGAAGCTAAAAAAAAACTATTTTGAAGAATGGTTTTTAAAATGTTTAGCAACTAATAAAGCAAACATTTTCATGAATATAATCTTTTATCTTTTATGTAGTATGTAGTTTTGGAACATGGGGTGTAAACTGTTCCAATCAATGCAGTAATAGATGCTTCAATCAAACGTGTGACAGTAGAACTGGAAAATGCTATCAAGGATGTATTGGCTATAAAGATGTACCAGATTGTACCATTGGTAAGATTTTTTTTTTTATTAAATTAGAAATAAAGTAGACCAATTAGATTTTTTATATGATACTCAATTTTTGAAAGCATAGTCTTTTTTTAATAATTTTTTTACATTAAAGCGCAATTTATAGACTCTGTCGCGATATTTGAGTATTCTGTTTTAAAACGACATGAATTCGTAGGAAGCGACCATGGACATATATAAATAAAGACTGGGAAAACATGTATTCGGATTTCCGAATTATGAAATATGTAAAAATTGCATGATCTTCAGTTTTAGAGATTAAACAAAAACTCATAGACATAAAATAAAGTACACACAATTGCAATTCACAAATTTTCGTTTCATAAAACTCTCTTATTAGCCAGTCTATATTTATTTATGTCTATGGAGGCGACAGAGGGAAAACGATTATCATGTAAGATCATGTCTCCTTTTTATAAATTAAGCTAATGATTGCGTTTGGCATTACAGATTAGGAGTTTGGGCTACTTAATATAAACATTTCATTTATAGCAAATATAACTTATATTAGTTACTGATTTGTTTTTGTTTACATTTCTTAACTATAGTAATAATAGTAAAGATTGTCCATGAGTCTGAAGATTAGTGACGAATGCAATTTTTCAGCCTTAGCTGTGACCTACATATTATGCCACATCCAGGGCAAGCATAACCATTGTCCGGAGGTGGTCGATTTAGATTTTCTTTTCGTCGTCTGCGTTTGTCCTCGGCAATTTTCGAAGATTTTCTTTTTGGTCACGAATGTGTATCCCGAGTTCTTTTTTTCTTCTTATTTTTTTGTTGGATGGTTCAGATCACTAAACCAACATATGAGATGAATTGCGCAGTGGCTTCAAAGTCAGGGAGCTCTCCGTATAGTTTTCTTTTTATCGGGGTGTTTTGGGGACCGTTGAGTGACCTCCAGCTGTCTCTTAACTATAATACAAAAGAAAAAGTATTGGTCTGCCCGGTGGAGGGGGAGGGTGATTGCTTCAATCACCACTACCACCTGTTGCAAAACTCTTTCATTTTATATTCACTAATGGTTTAATTTAAGATTAAAGTAAAGTGTGACATAATATACAAACGGGTTCAAATATCAAGAAGTGCCTTAACTTCATATATATTTAAGATATGAATTCAAATATGTTCAAGATATTCAAATAAATGTGGACATACACTTTGATCTACGCTTATAAATTGGACAACCCCCTCACTCGAGAGTCATGGTCATGGAGAGCGAGATTGATGCAATCGATTTCTACCCACACTCCAACCAATCGGCCAAAATGCTTGAAAGTGAAGGGTTACAAAATCCAAATATAGTGTAACGAACTTCACTTATCAGGCCTTCTGCAAACACTGCTTAACAACAACACAACACATCGAACTCAAGAATTTAATGACAAGAGCTTTATTAACAACAGTGGCGGTTTAATTACAAACACATCAACACAGCCAATACGACACAATTGGCTCCACTAACTACAAATGCTTAACAGGAATGGAACTGTCTAACTAACACAAGTCTCTTTAAAACACGTACATACTACATTTTCGAAGACTTCATTCACACACAGTTTTAACTGCACGCTTGCTATCTGCTGGACTCTGTCTACACATAACACACTGCTAACACACTGCTCCTAGTCTGTCCAAGCTCTCGGCTCACATGCGCACAGCACAGGTCACACTAGGGACAGTCCTTGCTTGACCTGTGTGACTCGTCGCCTAAGCCTGTATCAGTGGGTCTCACATATACACACATTTTATCCTCCATTGGAGTTGTAACAATAGGTTAAATCTAAAGTAATTAGTATATATTATGCATGTTTGTACATAAATAAAAATTGTTTTATAAATTGTCAAACTTCTCTACTAAAATTTGGCCCACCCCTTTTTCGGTGGTTGTAGTAGGGAGTTCGGGTAGTGAGTATGGCGATCACAAATACTGCCCATGGGCGATCCACCTAGATCCGTCATTTACTAGCGGGGGTGCCTCGAGTTGAAGCTCCCGATGTTGACTAGGTAATATTTTATTTGGTAATATAATATAAACATAAACATTTACAACGAAAAATAAAAAAAAATATAAAAAAACAACAACAAAACATATTTTAAGTGTAATTGTATCAATTAGTTTGGATCAGTTATATTTATAAGTGGTTAATCTAGACATAATGAATCTATGCTATTAAAAATAGTTCACCAATTGTTTTTGTTTTGCCTTAGCTTGTAGCTTTCTCAAAGTGCCATGATCTTATAATTTGTCTGGAACAGTTGTGAAAAGGGAAGGGGAGAATGTGGGGGGGACATCTTGGTAATATTTCCATTACCTTTATTTAAAGGCATACATTTTCACTCAGGGCTCTAGTTTTCAAGAGGATTATTTGAACATAAATCAACACTTTTGTTAAGTATGATTTCTTCACTATGTTCAAAATACCAAACAGAATAATTCGTTGTAAGGTTAACGAAATAATTGTGCAACTTTTCAGCTTAATCCGAGATTAGGTATGGTATAAATTACGTGTTTAAAAAAAAAACAGACAGAGGGAGTTGTTATAAAAAACAAGACCAGTGACTTGAATGAAATCCTGGAAGCGCGTAAAAACTTGATTTTAAGCTCACTATTGGTAAGGTATTAGCTGAGGTACTTGTCTAGCCTGTCGCATAGGTTGACATTAATCTCTCTCTGTCTTTGAGAAATCTTCTGTACGGAATGGTAGTGATTGTATTTGGTTTGCCTGGAGTCGAGCTTTAATAATGCGGTCGTTGACTGGCTTCCAAACAATTAGCGCTAAGGCTTCTATTTTAGGCATGAAGATAAGCAGCATTTGCCACCAAATAATGGCTAATTCCAAGCTACTAAGATCTAGTTCACATAGTTTTGTTTCTTACTTTAACTATAAAGTTCCAGTCACAATAATGGATTTAAAACAATCATCGTTAAATTAATTATTGTTCTCTCTTTTAGAATGTGATAGAGGTACATGGGGTGTCAACTGCTCAAGTCAATGCAGCGATACATGCTTTAATCAATATTGTGAAAGTATAACTGGCAAATGTACTCAAGGATGTCTTGGCTTCAGCGACCCAACAGACTGTACAATTAGTGAGTTTTTGAAAAAAAAAAAGGAAAATGCTTGAAACTAACTTTTTTGATGACATGTTAATATGCTTTGTATTACATAAAGATTTTTAAAAAATGTAGGATTAGGTGTCACCTCTCGCTATGTTGAATAATTTCTTAAGGAAAGTTAAATACCCAAAAAAAAATTGGAAATATTTTGTAATTACAAGAACGAACGATCGGGTCAAGACTACAAACCGAAAGAGTTGCTTTTGTTTTTGGTTAGTACTAAATGTAATTTTTCATGACGATTACAACCATCTTTATAATAAAAAGCAATTTTGAGTGAGGCTTGAGAGGTTAAACTCTTCTCTTGCAATAGCCGTAACCAGACTCTCTGCTGTCTTTTGTAGTGCATATATGTCCCCACACAGGTCAAGAAATTTTGGTTTCCCAGACCTGTCGAGACGTAGATCAGCAAGTCTGTGGCAGTCAAACTGAATATGAGGCTTGGTTTATCTCTTCTTTTTCGCAGTGGAGATACAGAGAATCAAAATTTGGCTAGAGCCGTTAGAAATATAAGCCAACAAGACAATGGCCTGTACTGCACTGTGCTGTAATAGCTTGCTCAGGCCTGGACAGCCTCCAGCACGACTCACACGCTCCCATGCTCTTAAAAAGACATTTTTAGTCTAATTAGAAAATGTGTAGTAGTGATTTGTTTCTATTAACGTATCTGGAATAAATACTTTAACGAAAGGCTATAATTACTCGATGCATACATGTTTTTTTTTACACGAGATCGATATTTATGGTCTAATTAAAATCATGTTAGATTTTAACTCTTTCTCTCCGTAATTATTTACCACATTCTGATGGAATCAACGTTGGTATCGTCAGTTAGGAGAGAAAGAGTTAAATCTAGAATTTCCAATAAATAAGAAATATATTGTTCGCACGCGCTGGACTGTTGTTCAAACTTTTCGATGGCCCATGGTTAAAACCTGGTCGGCTCCTATCATCCGTGGTCCTGCAAAAGGTTAGGACTTGAAAGTAAAAATGTGTTCAACTCTGAAAGAAACATCCGAGCCATAGACAACACTTTCCAAACATAATTTTTTAAATAGACTAAATCAAGGTCTAAAATTTTAATGTCTAGATCTCAATCTAGAGTTAAAGTATACATTTGGATTTCTTTATGCGTAGATAAATATTTCAATGGTACAAAATATTTAAACTTATCATATATTTTTCAATTTAATATAGTTTTTGGGTTATTAATAAATTACCTAGGCTTTTTTTTTAGATAAATATTATCTATATACATCTAAATTACTCCATATTTAGAATTTAGATCTAGATCTAGTAGATATAGGCTGATCCGTTATAGATCCAATATTGTGATAACAACGATTCTCTTTGAATTTTTGTTAAAATTAATAATGCTAAGCCACTGCATAAATGTGCGTAGTTTCAGATAGACAAATAGTTCCATTTTTTTTATATCCGTTTAAGGTTTTATTTTTTATTCTGCATTTTTTATTCTATATATATACTCATTTAACCGATATGCAAAAACTATACTCTAACATTGACTACAAATTTAAGGCAAAACATACTCGATATTCAGGTTATTGTCATGGCTTTGGACTGGGGATTGTAAGGAAATAAATGCTAAAAATCTTTCCTGTTCCCATTAGAGGTAAATGAGGTTGGATTTTTTTTTTGCATTTATTACCCCATTATTTCATTGCATGACGTCAAATATGAAAAAAATACAGGAACACCTAATGAGATAAAGCCCTTTTGGTCCCCAAATAATCTCAAATTTCTACCTACGCCCCTAATCTAGATAACCTTATTTTTGTTTCTTGCTTTTACTTTCGAGTTCCAGTCACGATGTTGGGTAAAAAAAAGTGTTGAATTAATTCGTGTTCTCTCTTTAAGAATGTGATTCCACTACATGGGGTGTCAACTGCTCAAGTCAATGCAGCGATAGATGCTTCAAAAAATTTTGTGACAGTATAACTAGCAATTGTACTCAAGGATGTCTTGGCTTCAGTGATCCACCAGACTGTACAACTAGTGAGTTACAATAAAAGGAAATCGCTAAAAACTAACTTTAAATTATTATTAGCATTTAATTTAACTTATTTTGGTTTGTATTTTTCATAGTTCCAAAATAAAAAAAATTACAAGTTCTTATTTAGTCCTTTTTTCTCTAATGCCTACTACTATTTGGTCTCTTATTAATGACTTTTCCATATGGTCTCAAACATTTCAGGTTTTAGCGATTGTGTGTAGATCTAGTAAGTAATCCTCGACAGTTTCTTGCAGCTTCTGCAGTCTGTTTCTTTTATAAATTTCATTCTTTACGCCTAAGAAATGCTCATTAAACGCACATATTATATCTTGAACATTGAGCTTTGTTTAAAAGTGATACCGTTGTATACTGACAACGCATCTGGGCCGACAGTGTGCAAGAAAAGTTCTTTAGCATACTCGTAATCTATATCGTTTATTCTCTCTACAGTGGAATAGTACTATTCTTTCATATGAACTAAAAATCTAAGCTGAAAACATACTCGATATGCAGGTCAGTGTCGTGGCTTAGGTTTGGGGATAGAGGGGGAAGGAGGGGAGGATTTTAAAATCCCACCTGCCCCTACACAACTTGAGGTTGGGGGGGACCATAATAAGTGCTTGATTTTGTTTACATTAAATATTAACCCAATATCTTATTGCATGATGTCGAATGTGAAAAAAAAAGTTAGTGGCCCTAAAGTGATAAGCCGCATTTGCCACCAGATAATGGCTAATTCTAAGCTACTGCTCAGATCTAGGTCACCTAGTTTTGTTTCTTGCTTTTACTTTCAAGTTCCAGTCAGGATTTTGTTCGAAAAGAAACATTGTTGAATTAATTCTTGTTCTCTTTTTTAGAATGTGAATATGGAACATGGGGTGTCAACTGTTCAAGTCAATGCAGCGCTAGATGTTTCAATCAATCTTGTGACAGTATAACTAGCAGATGTACTCAAGGATGTCTTGGCTACAGCGACCCACCAGACTGTTCTACTAGTGAGTTTAAAAAATGTTTAAAACTAACTTTGTAATGAATTTTATCCACTAATCAACTTGCTTTCTATTACATACAAGTTAAATGTTTTAAAGAATAAAATGTAGTAAAGGGTGACTGAGCCTTGCTTGGTTGAATTTTTTTTAAAGAAAAATATACCATCATTATCTTTCGTTTTCGTTCCTTATGGAACAAATGGCCTTATCAAAATCAGCCAGTCTTCTTTGTATTTTGATAGTTTTTAATGGCTTTTTTTGCTCTTTTCTGTCTTCTCGGCTTCATCTAGTATTATTGCGTGACCAAAATGGGAGCCTGATCTCTATAACACTTAATAAGGATTTTTTCTATCTCATTTAAAAAAAAAAAGTAGTCTTATTAGGAAATGTGAAGTAGTGATTTTTTTCCATTAACGTCAAATGGAATAAATACTTTAACGAAAGACTCCAATTACTTGGTGCATACATGTTTTTTTATACTAGATCGATATTTATGGTCTAATTAAAATCATTTTAGATTCTAAATCTAGAATTTCCAAGTCAAAATAAGAAATATATTGTTCGCACGCGCTTGACTGTTGTTCAAACTTTTCGATGGCCCCTGGTTAAAACCTTTTCGGCTCCTACCATCCGTGGTCCTGCAAAAGGTTAGGACTTGAAAGTAAAAATGTGTTCAACTCTGAAAGAAACATCCGAGCCATAGACAACACTTTCCAAACATAGTTTTTTAAATAGACTAAATCAAGGTCTAAAATTTTAATGTTTAGATCTCAATCTAGAGTTAAATTATACATTTGGATTTCTTAATGCGTAGATAAATATTTCAATGGTACAAAATATTTAAACTAATCATATTTTTTTTTTAATTTTTGCTTTTAGTTTATTAATAAATTACCTAGGCTTTTTTTAGGTAAATCTTATCTATATACATCTAAATTACTCCATATTTAGATTTTAGATCTAGATCTAGTAGATATTGGCTGATCAGTAATATATCCAATTTTGTAAAAGTAAAGTAAAGTTCCCCTTTCAGACCTAGTGGTCTATAGGGCAGATGATTCTGTGGCCTACGGTTAACGAGGGTGTCATGTGGCCAGCACAACGACCAACCGCCTTTACTTTTCCCCAACTATCGTCAGGTACCCATTAGAGCTGGGTGGACTCAAGGGCGCCCCAAAATCCCGAAATAAAAATCCCAGCCTTCACCAGGAATTGAACCCGGGACCTCCAGTACGGAAGCCAAGCGCTTTACCGCTCAGCCACCGCGCCCTCTATCCAATTTTGTGATAACACATATTCTCTTTGAAATTTTATTAAAATTAATAATGCTAAGCCACTGAAAAATTGTGCGAAGTTTCAGAAAGACAAACAGTTCAAAAAGTTGTTTATATTCGTTTAACCCTTAAAGTGCTGAGCTGTTTCACAATGAGTGCATACCAAATGGAATTATAATTCTGGTGTTAAGAGGCTAAACTACCACACGCATTTTAAGGGTTAAGGTTTTATTTTATACCGCCTTTTTTATTTAATGTATATACTCATTTAACCGAGATGCAAAAACAATACTCTCATATTGACTACAAATCTAAGGCAAAAACATACTCGATATACAGGTTAGTGTCATGGCTTTGGACTGGGGATTGTAAGGAAATAAATGCTAAAATTCTTTCATGCCCCCCATTAGAGGTAAATGAGGTTAGATTTTTTTGTGTGCATTTTTTATTACAAAATTATTTCATTGCATGACGTCAGATATGAAATAAAATGCTGGAACACCTAATGAGATAAAGCCCTTTTGGTCCCCAAATGATCTCAAATTTCTCTCCACGCCACTTATCTAGATAACCTTAGTTTTGTTTCTTGCTTTTACTTTCGAGTTCCAGTCACGATGTTGGGTAAAAAAGAAATGTTGAATGTTTTCTCTTTTAGAATGTGATACCACAACATGGGGAGTCAACTGCTCAAGTCAATGCAGCGATAGATGCTTCAATCAATTTTGTGACAGTAAATCTAGCAATTGTACTCAAGGATGTCTTGGCTTCAGCAACCCACCAGACTGTACAACTGGTGAGTTAAAATGAAAGAAAATGGCTAAAAACTAACTTTGTGATTAATGTTATCTACTTATCAACATGTTTTGTATTAAATACAGATTAAATTTTGGAAATCATTTTGGAAATATTTTTTTAACAATTTGTATATGCGAGAATGAACAACAAGTAGTTTTTTGTTTTTTTTTTTAGTTAGTTCTAAATGCAATTTTTCATGGGGATTGCAATCATCTTCTACATAAAAATCAAATTGAGCGAGGGTTTAGGGTTGAGTTGCTTTTGTGTTCTGCTAGTTCTAAATTGAATTGTACATGGCGATTAGGATAAAAATTTCTAAGGCTCTCCAACAATGTAGAAAAAGCGCTCTGAGCATGCTATAAGCATGAAAGTAGCGCTATATAAAAGCTATAATAATAATAATAATAATAATAATCTACCTACTTATCTATCCATCTATCTATCTATCTATCTATCTTTCTATCTATCTATCTACCAACTTATGTTTCATAATTCATCTTTTGAGTAAAACTGTTAAACTATTTTAGTTTCTATATTTAAATAGACATCATTTAAATCATCGGCGTCATGGTTATAAGATCTCAACATCATACAACAAAGAGGCAAAAGTTTATTAAATATCCCTCTTTAAGAACTTGCACCGTGGCAGTTTGTTAGAAAGTCTTTGAGTGTAACTTCTAAAATGATTATTTTCAGACATAGAATATTGCAATCGGTATATTTATTAAATAGTACGATGCATCAAGTGATGCGAAATCTCTATGTCATCTGGTACAACATGCACATTGCATAAAGTAGAATGGCGCATTTTTTTAAGAGACTTAAAACCATTGCGTTAGTATTTTAAATAAGCGTTTCCATGGGGATCTCTGTTACGCCGACCAAGAAAATTAGTTGACAGCGAGTTGGATATCATGTTAGGCGTAGAGAAGCTGTGTAATGAATATTTCCTTTATTTGGATTAGGACAGTAGAATTCGAAGTTTAAACACATGGTAATATTTCACCAGCTAAAAAAAAAATAATAAGAAATAAAAGATACCTAGACGTTTCTAAGCAATAAATGTGCAAACAATATATAATGCAAATAAAGCACAATAACTTATTATACATTAGTAAAGTTAACTTATTTTTGTTTTATTTTTTATAGTTCCAAAATAATCAAATTACAATTTCGTTTTTAGTCCTTGTGTCTCTAATGCCTACTACCATTTGATCTCTTATTAATGACTTTTCCTTATGGTCGCATAAATTTAAGGTTTCAGCGAGTGTGCGTAGAGCGAGTATGTAATCCTCGACAGTTTCTTGCGGCTTCTACTGTCTGTTGTTGAAAAATATCTTTTATAAGTTTCATTCTTTACACCTAAGAAATTCTAATTAAATGCACATTTTATATCTTGAACATTGAGCTTTGTTTAAAAGTGATACCGTTGTATAGTGACAACGCCTCCTGGCCGACAGTGTGCAAGAAAAGTTCTTTGGCATACTGTTAATCTATATCGTTTATTCTCTCTACAGTGCAATAGAACTAATTCTTTCATATGAACTAAAAATCTAAGCTGAAAACATACTCGATATGCAGGTCAGTGTCGTGGCTTAGGTTTGGGAATAGAGGGGGATGGAGGGGAGGATTTTAAAATCCCACCTGCCCCTACACAACTTGAGGTTGGGGGGGGGACCATAATAAGTGCTTGATTTTGTTTACATTAAATATTAACCCAATATCTTATAGCATGATGTCGAATGTAAAAAAAAAAGTTAGTGGCCCTAAAGTGATAAGCCGCATTTGCCACCAGATAATGGCTAATTCTAAGCTACTGCTCAGATCTAGGTCACCGAGTTTTGTTTCTTGCTTTTACTTTCAAGTTCCAGTCAGGATTTTGTTCGAAAAGAAACATTGTTGAATTAATTCTTGTTCTCTTTTTTAGAATGTGAATATGGAACATGGGGTGTCAACTGCTCAAGTCAATGTAGTGATAGATGTTTCAATCAATCTTGTGACAGAATAACTAGCAGATGTACTCAAGGATGTCTTGGCTTCAGCGACCCACCAGACTGTTCTACTAGTGAGTTTAAAAAATGTTTAAAACTAACTTTGTAATGAATTTTATCCACTAATCAACTTGCATGCAGATTAAATGTTTTAAATAATAAATTGTAATGACATGAGACTGAGACTTGCTTGGTTGAAATTTTTTTAAGGAAAGATATATATATACATATATATATATATAATCATTATTTTTCCTTTTCGTTCCTTATGGAACAAAGGGCCTTATAAGAACACGCCAGTCTTTTTTGTATCTTGATATTTTTTTAATGGCTTCTTTGCTTTTTCCTGTCCTCTCGGCTTCATCTAGTATACTGCGTCGCAGCGTTTTTTTTAAGTAAGTAAAAGTAAAGACTCCCTTTCAGACCTTGTGGTCTTTTGGGCAGATGAAGTAAAGGTTACCTGAGTCGGTTAACGAGGGTGTCATGTGGCCAGCACAATGACCAAACGCCTTTACTTATCCCGAACTAATTTCATGTACTCATTAGAGCTGGGTGGACTCAGAGGTGCTTAAGGATCCCGAAATAAAAATCTCAGCCTTCAC
This sequence comes from Biomphalaria straminea, assembly GCA_021533235.1. Lineage (NCBI taxonomy): Eukaryota > Metazoa > Mollusca > Gastropoda > Planorbidae > Biomphalaria > Biomphalaria straminea. The sequence goes on from JADKLZ010000130.1 coordinate 9,579,639, forward strand.
CAGGATCCGAACCCGGGAGCCCCAGTTCAGAAACCAAGCGCTTTACCGCTCAGCCACCGCGCTTCTCTTTAAAAGAAGGTTTTCGTATGATAGCGTGACCAACCTTGGAGAATTAAGCCTGATCTATATAACACTTAACTAAGGATTGTTTATATTTTTTTTTTACTAAATATATATTTTTTTTAATGAGGCTTTGAATAAGAGATTAACCCTATAGAAATCAATGGGCTTTGCTGCAGCACATAAAAATTATACATGTGTCAGAAGCGAATAGCACACATTTTCAGTAGACGTTTAAACACATTGTACAAGTTCACCAGCAAACAAAAATACAAAGTGATAGCTACGTACTCGGCTCTACGCATTATAAACAAAGGGAGGTCGCCAAATGAGTGTTGCATTTTAGCTTAAATTAAACATTACTCCATTATCTCATTGCATGATGTCGAATGTGAAAAAAAAATATAAGCCATCTTTAGTCTCCTTATGATTGCAAATTCACCTAGTTTTGTCTCTTGCTTTTACTTTTGAGTTCCAGTCACGATGTTGGATGGAAAAGAAACATCCTTGAATTAATTCTTGTTTTCTCTTTTAGAATGTGACGCTGGATCATGGGGTGTCAACTGCTCAAGTCAATGTAGTGATAGATGTTTCAATCAATCTTGTGACAGTATAACTAGCAATTGTACTCAAGGGTGTCTTGGCTTCAGCGATCCACCAGACTGCTCTACTAGTGAGTTAAAAAAATGCAGACAATTTTTAGATGAATTTTATCTACTCGTCAACATGTATTGTATTACATACAAGTTAAATGTTTTAAAGAATCAAGTGTAGTACCAGGTGACCGTGCAGGGCCGGTCCCACAGGTTGCGAGGCCTTATGTAAACGGATTGCGTTTAATTTAATATATTACACCTAGAATTCGCATCACGCGGGGCTTTTGAAAGTGTGGGACCCACTGCGGCCTGATTGCAGTGGCCTGTGACCGAGCTTCGCTTGGTTAAAAAATGTTTAAGGAAAGATATATCAGCATCATCTTTCCTTTGCCTGCGATATTAAAAATTGGCCGCTCTTCTTTGTCCCTTGATTTTTTTTAATGGCTTTTCAGCTCTTTCCTGTTCTCTAAGCTTCTTCTACTACACTGCATCGACACGATTTTTTTTTTTTTTGGCTTTTTTTTGGACTTTCTCTACGTCTTGTTTAAAGAATAAAAGTAATTGAAACTCGTTCGGTTAAATGATTTCTTAAGTCCAAAGTGATTTTGGAAATATTTTTGTTATTACGAGAATAAACGATCAGTTAACGACTGCAAACCGAAAGAGTCGCTTTTGTTTCCTGTAAGATCTAAATTGAATCGTACAAGGTGATTAGAATAGAGAGTCTCTTAGGTCCTCCAACAATGTAGAAAAAAACCCACAGCTAACGTCGTGTCGTTTTAAAATGCGTCTTTTTGGTAAAACTATTGGCCTATTCTTTGTTTCGAAGAAAGTATTTACAGTGTAAGTTCTAAAATAATATGTTCAGATATTACATATTGCACTTAGTTTATCTATTATTTAGTGTGAAGCATCAAGTGATGCAAATTCATTACGTCATTGGTAAAACATGCACTTTGTAATAAAGTAAAATAGCGTTTTCTAAAATACTTTAAAACATTTTTTTAGTATTCTAAAGAGTCTATTTCTATCTCTCTAAGTCCGACCCAGCAAATTAGTTGATTGCGAGCTGGATTTAATGTTCTGTTTGTGCAATTAAATGCGTAGAGAAGATATTTTGTTTGTTTGTTATGCGACCGTAAAATCCGAAGTTTAAACACATTGTAATATTTCACCAGAAAAATAAAAACAGAGTAAAAGCTATATATTCGTCTCTACGCGATTAAAGTGCTAACAAATTATAAAGCAATAAATCCTATACTCTTAAGCGAGCAATTCTTGTATATATATTTCTTCTATTTCGAAAACGGCTCTAACGATTTTCTTTAAAATTTCAACGTATCTGCATATTATTGAGAAAAAAATTTTCAGCTCATTGGGCACATCGGGAAAACTCGAGTTCGACCGTTATTTCGATATGAAAATGTCTCAATCTTAGAATAATTTATGAATGAAATGGAAAATTTATGAATGAAAGTTTTCCGTGACGTAAACGGGAAAAACTCTGCTTACGTCACTAGGCTTACCCTAGAACACTAAAATATTTCTTTGCAAACATTTAGAGATATGAATGAAGGTATGTGTAAAACTAAAAGCAGACCATTAATTTTGGTTAGAATAATTTATGAATGAAAGTTTTTCCATGACGTAAACGGAAAAAACGCTGCTTACGTCACTAGGCTTACCCTAGAACACTAAAATATTTCTTTCCAAACAAGAACGCGTTTAGAGATATGAATGAAGGGATGTGTAAAACTAAAAGCAGACCACGGGCTGTAGCACCACTGGGATGGATGGATGGCAAAAGCCGGCATGAACTTCTTATTGTCCGACAGTCAGGCTGGGCAGGACATTTAATTAACCGAGCAAGGCTCGGCCACCTGATATTAGTCATTATGCATGCTAAATTTATTTTTATTATTGTTATTCTTTAATTCCAAATAAATCAAAATACAATAAAACGTTGCGCAAATGTTTAAATAGGTCCTTCGTTTCATTACAGCTTGTTTATTTTCAAAAAGAAATGTTTAAATATATTGCTCTAGGCCAGAAACGTAATTGGTGTCAATTTTATTTTCCTTTGAAATTATCATTTATCAAACATTTTAGCTACAATTATTTTTTTTCGATAATGAGATTTTTTCAATCCGATATAATGTTTTGAATGTTAAATGTAAAAAGAACTCAGTGCATCATTGCATATGAACAAAACATTGCAGCTGAAATAATTTTTAATGATAAAAAGACATTTTGAAACATAATTAACATTAAACCTTTAGTTTTCGCGATGTGACCAATGCGAAATAAATAGTTATAGAAAAGGTTATCGGTATAATAAAACAACGTTCCATTTAACTTTAAATCTAAACAAACATCAAAGTTTGGACAGACATCAGACTTTGTAAAAAATAATGTTTTTTTTTTTTTACCGTTTTTTGGTCTGCTTATATTGGTATTTAAAGTCATCTTCTATTTTAACAATGTTCTTTATTGCCATACCATAAAGACGATCTGTATTTTGTGTTTCTTCCAGAATGTGACAATGGTTCATGGGGTAGAAATTGTGCCTCTAACTGTAGCAGATGTTTTAACTCAACCTGTAACAGTTCAACTGGATTATGTGATGAAGGATGTTTAGGTTACAGTGACCCACCCAGGTGTATGACGGGTATGTTCTTGTTCGATAACAACTAAGCTATTTTTTATTGGTTTTGTGTTAATTATATTTTACTCGTACCACAACCAGCGCGGACATAACCCTTGTCCGCCGGTAGTCAATTTAATTTTTTTTTTCGCCATCGACGTTTGTCCTCTGCAGTGAATTGTTCTTTTGGCCTCAAATGTGTATCTCGCTGACTTTTTATTATTGTTATTCTACTTTTTGTCTAGAGTGTGAATCTGGATATTGGGGCTTGAACTGCACCAATCAATGCAGCGATAAATGTATACTTAAATTATGTGACGGAAAAAGCGGTGTATGTAATGATGATGAGAGTCTTAATAACGGTAATTACTTTGTTTATTCATATGAGCTTTTACAATCTTTAAAAACAAAACTATATTGTTTTTTATGACCACTATAGTAAAAGGAAGCGTTCATACAAGACCCTATAGATTTTTTTTTTCTAAAAAATAATTCCCATCGTTAATTCTTTCTCTCCTAACTGACGACACCAACGTAGATTCCACCAGAATGTGGTAAATAATTACGGAAAAAAAGAGTTACTGTCTATTATTATGTCAAAACGTTCATAACATCATTAAGACTTACCTTTTTTTAGCTTAGAAATGCTCTTGGAATCTTGACAACAAAATAGCTAAAATCTTATATTATAACTTACAAACATTATTATTTTTTTATTTTTTTAAAAGAAGATAATTATGTCCTACGCATTTTATGTGTCAATTTAGTCATGCATGTTAATAATGACTTAAACTGCTAAGTTGTATACATGTATACATATATGCATACATTCTTACATATATTCTATTGTATTGTATTCTATTCTATTAGCTTACATAGTGCATCTATAATTGCGCCTAGGCAGTAATAATATAAAATAAAATTTTTTATGTTGGCATACAGTTATATTATGTTTTTCTCCAAATATTTATTGATTTCAGATAGTCAGAGTTTATCAAGAGAAGCAACCATCGCCATTGCAGTTACTCTGTCATTGTTTGGAATCATAGTATTTGTAGTAGTCATTGTTTTATTGAAGAACAAAGGTAAACGTTTCTCAATCTATCTATCTATCTATTTAAATATATATAGAGAGAGCTATCTATCTAGCTTTCTATCTAGCTATGTATCTCTACCTACTATGATTAACATACTTCCCCTTACCTTTATTTGATCCTAAGGACTCAATTATGTTTTCACAGGCGTGGCATGTTTTGCTTCAACCGCCGTGGTGTAAGTATTTTTGTCTTATTATCATAATTTTAGCTATTGTTTAAATGCGGCAAAAAAAAACGACCCCATAGTTGATACAACTACACTCGTTCACCCCAAAAGGACGCTTCCATCGTTGATTTTTCCCAGCTCTAAAGCTATAATCAACGCCGGCAATCTAATATAGGCTGTGTATCTATCTCCGTTTTCTATTTAGTTTTAATAAAGGTTCAATGTATTTTTTATTTGAACGTCTTCTTTGGGTGAAGATGTTATAGACTCAGTCCTCATTAATCTCATACAGACATGCTACATTACATTCAAGAAAAACATTAAGATCTCCTGTATAAAATATTTTTAGATTAGTTTTTCATTTTAGCTCTTGTGTTTATGTTGTAATGTTATTACAGAGCCTTGAGCCTACATCATGTTTGTAAACAGCACTCTACAAATTAAATTAAATAAATATTAAATATTAATAATTAATATTATTATTATTAAGTGCATCAATGAACTGTATTTTTATGTTATTTTTTTTTTCTTATCTACATTTGTTACACAGAGTGCCACACAACTAGAGAATGACAATAAGATGTTGTGATAACACTTTCAAGGTAACAATGAGATCAACATTAATATAATGTTAATAAAAATACAAAAATATAGATAAAGAGAGAGAAAAGGATAGAGATAGAAATATAGAAAGAGGAGAGAAGGGGATAAAAAGAGATAGTGATTAAATGGTAGAATATTGGGAAAAGAGGAGAAAAAGAATAGAGAGTGTAGGAAAGAAAGAGGAGAGTTGCATAGATAAAGAGGGAGATTAAAAAGAGAAGAGTGATAGAAAGAGAGGTTAAGTTGAAAAGACATACAGTGAAAAGAGAGAGACATAGAGAGAAACGGAGAACAGAAAATAAAAGTACAGTGTGTTTATTTGAAAAAGGAGGACGTAACCTCTATCTCGATACGTGACGTTTTGGCGCCGCTATTTTGGCGCGATATACATTTTGTATATATTTCGATAAAAATAATGACTCATATCTATGTTTTGCATCAGTGTTTGTGTTAACTCTTTCTCCCAAACTGAAGATACCAACGTTGATTCCATCAGAATGTGGTAAATAATTACGTAGAGAAAGAGTTAAGACATATTTTTCACGAACAGAAAAAAAGAAATATTTGTGTCCGCTATTTTTGGTATTTAAGTTTAATATTTAATTAATGCTAAATCTCTATCTCGCGCAAAAACGGCATCGTCAAAACGGCGGCGCCCAAACGTCCTGCTTAGACTCTATTTTATGCTTAGTATTTTTACATTTTTTAATGCAATTTCTATTTTTTGTATGTACAAAATGTTATAACAGAGAAAAAGAAAGATGTAAAGAAAATAAACTAACTTAGCAAGAACTTTGAAGTTTTCTAAACTCTCGTGACGTTGATTCAGTGGCTTTATTTATCATTATCATATTAAGGCTTCCTTCAGTTTCGAAGCGAGTAGGGATCAACTCATGAAAATCATTATTGGGAATTAGAAGAATGTCTGGGCATTAGCTATCGACTGAACGATGTTGCCCACAAATCAGTTCCCTCTCTGAACGCAGATGATTTATCCAAAGTAGCGGCAAGTGCCGATACAGTTTGGATTCAGCGGCGTCGCAGGTTCTGCCAGGGTGTATGAGAACATAAGAGTTTCCAGATCCTAAAGTTTTCCTTATGGTTGACTCCCGAAGCCTTTTCCATGATTGGGAATAGCTTCAAGGCAGCAGAGACTTAAGTCAAGAGCTCTTTTTCTCCAAGTTTTGTAGCCTGCCTGGAGCTCACTGGTTTAATTGAGAACAGTTCCACCTGACTCAATATCTTCAATATCTGAGCCACACGTGAAGGCCAGAAGTTAGACTAGTTGTCATAGGCTATTTGAGACGCATGCCACTAGGAAGCATTTTATAGGTATTGGAGCGCTTATAATCCATCAGCACTTTCGGCAATGACAACCTTGTGAACACAATAACAAAATTGCCGACCTATATGTAAATGTAAACTATAGCTTTTTTATAGCGCTACTTTCTTAGTAATAACTTGCTCAGAGCGCTATGGTTCAATATCATTTGTGGACCAGTGGGGGGAGGAGGTATCTGGTTTTAGATTTTTCCGAGCTGCCTTTAGGCGCTTTCTAAATACAACTCTGCACAATTCGGATGTCGGTTGGGTTGTATTTGAATCTTGAAAGGTCCTCAGTTTCTTTTTCCAGATGACGTTGTACAAGGTCAACTTAATATTTATACTCTTTCCATTCTATGTCTATAAGGGCGTTGTGGTTGAGTGGTAAAGCGCTTGGCTTCCAAACCGTGGAACTCAGGATAGAATCCTAGTGGAATAATTTTAATATAATTTTTAAAGGTATAAATGCATATTTCATATTTATTTTTTTTTTTTACAGCAGACTACCTCGAAGTTACCTATCAAGTCATTCAAACAAAGATATACAATGTAGAAGTCCTTGCACATCTGTGATATAAATAATGTATTTTTTTTTATAAATTTGATTTTCTTATATATTTTTTGTATGTATGTGTA
>JADKLZ010000130.1:9593806-9612925 GCA_021533235.1 Biomphalaria straminea
GTGAGGAAACATTTATTTAGTCAGGTAAAATCATTGTTTCTTTTCTTACATTATATATTTCTTATCAAATATTCTTCAGGACAAACTAATTTACTTAAATATATACGCATATATACCTACTTCTAGATTTAATTATGCTTTAAGTTTTACATTAAAAAAGAATTGTTCTTGCTTACTTTCAATAGATATTTTTTACCAAATCTAATTTAACTATATAACTGAAATTTACAATTTTCTTTACAGAATACTCTATCCAGCCGTGTTGGACAGTCAGATCGTTACCTGAAGTAAGTTTTGCATATTACTACATATTATTACAAATGGCTATTCATAAAACTATATTGATGATTGATCTAGAATTACTAGAAAATAAACCTTTTTTATCACATTATATCTTAATAGGATTGATCATTAATTTGTATCAATAAAAAGTTACATAAAGGATCTTTATAATTCTAAATTACAGTAGAAATTGTTTACAAATAATCTCTATAAAACAAATTTAACTCTAAACCAAGCTATGGTTAAAAAAGTCTCGATAGCTGCCAAGTTGAGTGGTATTTGTATAATTGGAATCAGGTCTTAACATTTTCACACATTGGCAATGCTGCTCTTTTTCTTAGTTGTCTTGGTGATAATTATTCAGTGGATCGAAAGGCAAATCGTTACCCAAACATTTTCTCTTCTCTTTTAGCCATTCCAGTGTTTTTGAAAGTCTTCAGCTGGAACTTGAAGATGAAAAAGATTTACGCCAGGCTGTTGAGGTTAGTTGTGTTATTATTTTAAAACATGCTACATCTCTATAATGTTCTTCTAATAGAAATATTTTGTGTACTTTAACATAGCCAGGTTTGACCCTTGTGTTAATGTTTGGTTCACTATATGTCTACAGAGAGAGGCTTTGTCATCAATTGAGGTGGAAAGAACAATATGGCTCGATAAGTTGAAAAATGTTGCACTGAATAATATTAAGACTCTTGAGGAGTTACTTATAAGGTACCTATAATGTTATGTTGAGGAGTTAGTTAATGTTTTGTAATAATCACTTCTGATTTTGTCCGGTTCAATTAGTTTACATGTCATTGAAGGAATGCTCTCCCTTTAAGCTGGTAATGACTTCACTCCTGTATTTTAGGTCTACTTATCATAATAATCTTGGCTGGGTTTAGAAAAAAATATTTTCAAATGAGCTAGTTCTGACAAGGTATATCAGAGACAAATTATATCAAACATAACTGAATTGGACCATAACACCCTGAGCATGAAAGATGTGCTCTAGAAAAACAATTAAAATATCATTAAATAAATAGATTGCCTGTCTAATCTGAAATATGTAAAAGTAAGTTATTTTTAATTATTGATGAAATTTTGTTATGTCTCAGTGCTGGACAGAAAGATGACCGTTACGGATACTCTCAACTGAAACAGAAAATAAGAGACTGGACTTTGCACTTGGAATTTTGTGACCAAGGTTTAATTGAGGTAAATATAATTTGTTGTTAGTTCTGATTTCTTTGAGAGTTTTTGGATCGTAAATTAAAATATAGGTTGATAATAAATAAATTATTTTTTTAGTCCTTACATAATATGCTATATTTTAATATATTTTAACATTCAAATATTTATAGTAATTAATATTCAAACAAATGTGAAATAAAATGTGTGAGCCAAATAATTTGTGAAGTTAAAAAATGCAATTAATTATAAGAAAAAGTCATTGTAACTTAAAACACTTCCATATTATTGTTAATAATTAATACGTTTTTTATTTGTTTAGGCAAAACAAGGGGGACTACAGATGACAACATTAGAAAAATTGATGGACAGCCTTCAGGTGTCTTCAGCACCAATCAGCATTTTTCGTGAAGCTCCTGTTAGCCCAGTTTTACTAGAGCGATATGAAAGTGTCACCAGGGCCATACAAAGTTCCTTTCCTGGTTACCCTAGGTAAGTCTGTCTTGGTAATGGTACTTATTGGTTGGTTAAATTTATTAATTAAAATAAATTACAATCATATTTCTGGTTATAACTGTAAGGAATTTAGTCTTTTTAAAATAGAAGGAAACAAGTGCCAAAACTTAACCCTGTACACCAATTAATTCTGCGCCATATGTTAACATAATAAATCATATGACTGTACATGAATCATAAACGTGAATTGGATTTCTTGTATATGTCTTTTTCAATTTATGTTTATGGGCAAAGATTTAAACCTTTAAAACGCTGAAACTGATGCCACTAGCAAATTATGTCAGTAATCTATTATAAAATGTAGTCCTAGCTTTAAATTTAGCAAAAGCATTTTTTCTCATTGATTGATTCTGTCACAACCTTATGTAAACAACCTTTCACTAAACTTTCAAAGTTCACATTTGCCAAATAGCTATTGATAACTGCTGATGATAGTAACCACCTTTTAGGATTAATTTTTGTTTTTATTGTACTCCTAATACTGAATGCCCCATCCTCTTTTCCTTTATTGAAAAAAATGTTATTAAAACAAACATTCATAGATAATTGACAATTCCTTGCAGGAGCTCCATTATTACAAAACTTGAAGTGATGAAGGCACTCTCTGGTGGAACACTGAACATGTTCAGTAACTATCACCTCATCAAAGCCGTAACGAATTCCATAAATCAGGACAGGGTGCAACAGGTAGGCACAAACTAAACTTCTGAATTTGTTAATGAAAACTTAAGAATAGACAGATGTTTCTAATCATCTATTGGTTTGTCCATTCTATATATTGTAATGTAAGTTGGAATCCTGGTCCCATTATGAGTCAGTAATTCATTACTTTTAAATTTTTTCTCTAAGCATATTTTTTTTTCTTTGAGGGGGGGCACTATATAAAGATAATCCTTCAGTTGGTAATATAAAGCAACTCTTGATTTTTTTTTTTATTATTTCTTTTATATATATATTTTTTTGGCTGTCAAGTGCTTACCTTTTGTGATGATTATTCTTCAGGCAAACTTAGCTTCTAACTACCTTGCCTCATGCAGAAGGGTTTACTATACTGCCCCAGGACCAAGATATAGTTGTTTCATGTCCAGTAGAAGAAGATGTTGGACAGCCAGTCGCAGAGGTAACCGTAAGTCAGCAGGTCAGAAAGATGAACAAGGCTTAAGTCAAGAAGGTGGCCAAAGGACAACAGGTCGCAATGATGAACGAGCCCAAAGTCGGAAAGTTGGCCAAAGTAAACGAGCTAGAAGAGTCAGGGTGTTTTTTTTATAACTATCTGGCGGTGTAATGAAACCATCCCAATCAATCAGTTGAATGTAAATTGGGTGTCTTTGTCTTATTATGTCTTATTTACTGAAACTTAGCTTGCTATGAAAAATCACTATTTATAATTTAATTTTTTTTTTAATTGAGGAAAACTATTACTTGCTATTTCTTGTATGCTTTTCCCAAAACAAAATATACCTTTTCTTTTAAGCTTAATTTCCCACAATTTTGTTTTTGGGCCTCATATATTTCTATTTCTCCCCAGCAGTTTAAAATTCTTCTAGATTTATTATCACTTATTTTGTTTACATTTTATTCTGTGTGATTTCCCTTAAGTTTAGAAACTGATCAGGAAGTCATTGCTTGGTTCTATTATATGTCATTTTAACAGTTTGTCTATCACACTTTTAGTATTTGTTTCTTTGTATTTTATCTTATTCTTTGGCTGATTGAAACAATTATTGAATTTATAAGAGCACAGCAAATCTGTAAATACAAATTAGATTTTAAGTTATAAGGATTACTAACATTTAGTTGCCTTCCAGCTTGTTCCATGATCTCTCAACATTTTTTCACATGCTTTCAAGCTAAATTTTTGTGCCCTTTAATAGTTTTTGTAACATTTTTTTTGTGTGTTTTGAACATCATTATCAATGGAAAGACCAAATCCTTAAATTTTTACTCTATGTACATTTATTGACCATATGAGTGAATTACTTGGAAGTTTTTTTTATCAACTAATTTTTCAATTTCTCTCATTTAACTCTTGTGCATTTTGTTTTCTTTGTTTTTTTTTTATATTTAATTCCTGTTAAATATTTTAAATGTTTATTTTTTATGTTGATGTGGTGATATGAATATCTTTCAGTGCATTTTTTTAAATGTCTATATCTGTGTTTCTTTTGTGAGCCTAATTTTCTATGTTGCTGTGGTGATATAAATTTCTTTAAATGCATTTAATGTCTATATCTGTGTTTCATTTGTGAACCTATAAAAAACTATCTATCAAATTATGAAATCCTGTCCAAAATGCTGGTCATCTTTTTGGGTTAGGAAATGATTTTTGTGTAACATTTGGTAATCAATAAAAAGATTGAGCTTTTGATATAGTTTTCTTTAATTTATAAGATAGGACTGTTGTTGTTGTGAGTTTGTCTCTATTTCTTTTATATGAAAATTTGGAAGTCTTTGTCATTAAAACTATTCAAAATGAGCTCATCAAAATAAAATAAAACTGTTTGTAAACAATAGCCCATTTATTATTTTTTATCACCTTTATCATAATCATTTTAAGAAACTTAGCATTATAAAACAACAATTAAAAAAAAGTTTATTTACATTTTAGAAAAGAATTTACAGAAAAATAGTATTCAATAACTTAAATAAACAAGCAGCTTTATACTAGATTTCAGACAATGTACATTTATTTCAAAGTAACAGGAAATAATATGGAACTTGTCAATTTAAAGAGTATCAATGCTTTTTAATGATAAATTTAATTGATAAAGACTTCGTTTACTGCTATAAATACAATGAATATCTTATTGAAACCAATTATATTTTAGAAAATATGATTTAAAAAAATAAAATGCTATCTGGCCATACATTTTTGTCTTTATGGAAATGTTAAATCTCTTACCTCTTAAAGTGCTGAACTGTTTTACAAGGACCTCATACAAAATGGAATTACAATTTTGATGTTTGGAGGGTAAACTACCACACGCGTTTTAAGGGGTTAAAAAGTATAATTTCAATTTTTAGAACAATTAATATTAGTGATACAATAAATATTTCAATATAATTAATAATCATAGTGCTTAATATAAAAAAGATAAAGCCATATAATTATATAGATATACACTGGAAAAAGGAAGTAACTTTTATGTAACTTGAAAACTATTGTAGTCGGATTTTCAAAATTATGAGAATTTTAAACATTGCATCATGATCTTCATGCTTAGAGATTAAAAAAAACTCATAGACATAAAATAAAGTACACACAAACGCAATTCACAAATTTTCATTTCATAAAACTCTTTTATGGGCCAGTCTATATTTATTTATGTCTATGGATAAAGCAAAGATTTTTTTTTAAATGTTATTAAATTATTTGTTAAGTACAGAAAAACTAACTATGCTTATATAGCTTCTTAAAAAGAATGAAGGGAGTACATAAATTATGGTCCAATTTCTTTGTAGAAATCACAGTTTGTTTACAGAAATAGTTATATATGATATAAGATACATATTGATACTTGAACCGATCGTTATATTACATCGCCTACCTTCTGGTACGTTGACTCAACTGCGAAAACACGCCCAAAATATCTAGGAGTCACCATGGATAGGTGGCAGGGCGGTCTTAAGCCACTGCAACCTATTCGGCCGCAGTGGGCCCGCGCTTTCATAATCCCCGCGCGATGCGAATTCTAGGTGTAAATTATTACATTAAAACCATTTTAACCTATTATCAAAGAGTTCCTGAAATTCTCCTAAAACTAAATTCTGGGGATTTGGATCACAACTAAATCACTATTGTCCTCTTCATATTGGGAAATTTATTGATCCCTTTAGACTCAATCCAATTTTGCGAATGAGAATGGTGTCAAAGAACAAAACCCAGTTGATATTAAAGAGAACTTCTGAATTAGTTCATAAACTCAATGTACATTTTCAGAAATTATGCGCCTACGGTACATTTTACGTCAGCACCATAGACATAAATAAATATAGACTGGCCAATAAGAAAGTTTTATGAAGGGAAAATGTGTGATTTGCAAATGTGTGTACTTTACTATACAGCATGAGCAGTATTAAAGTTAAGTATTCATATCTATTTCAGCCATAACCTATATAAGTATTACAATATTTTCACTAGTGTGTTTTTTTTTTATCTCTCAGCGTGACTGTAATGTCAATTAATCATAATGTTCATTTTTTTGTTCTGAAACTGTTTTTAAATTTAGCTTATTTGGACATTCTGCTGAAAACAAATCCCTAATTTCAGCAATTCAAAGTTAAGGACTGAATCTGTTACTTTCTTTTTCCAGTCTATATTTATTTATGCTATCTATGCTATTTTGTGAATGAAAATACTTGAAAATAGTGCGGATTTGGATACACCATTTTCCATTCACGCTATGCTACGTAAATAAGGAGGCAGTGTAGTTTTGTTTAATCTCTAAGGCTGAAGATCGTGCAACTTGTCAGATTTCAGAAATCCGAATTCAATAGATATACATTTTTTCAAGTTATATGAAGTTACTTCCTGTTTCCAGTCTATATTTATTTATGTCTATGGTCAGCATAATGATTTGAAGATAAGATTTTCATAAGCTGTTATCTACCTAAGTTTAATAGGCCTACGTTTGTAATTCATTTTTGAAAGTTTATTGGCGAATATATTTTTGTCATTAGAATTCTTGCGAAGACAAAAATTACAAACATGCCAGATTTTTATTTAGATTTGTGCTATGCTTTTCTAATTAGATCTAATGGAATCACTAGTGCCTTTGTTTGAGGAAAAGACAAAAAAAAATATAAATAATAAGCATTTTATTTAAAGATAGCCTATATTACGAATAGAAGTAAAATACATTTCCACTTTCAGACTTTGAAATGTATAGGGCAGATAATGTTAAGGTCAACTGTTTTTTAGGCCAACGGTAAACAAGCAGGGTGTCATGTGGCCAGCACAGCGACCAACCGCCTTTACTTTCTCCAACTAAAGTCAGCTACCCATTAGAGTTGGGTGGATACGGGGGGGGGGGCACTGAAAATCCCGAAATTCAAAATTCCAGACTTCACCGAGATTAAAACCCAGGACGATTTCCAACTGTTTCAGATAAGGGTCATATCGTATAGAGAAAGCTATGAGCATGAAATTGTGTTAAACAAAAACAATTGTTAAAAATATTTGTAATCGAACCGATTTATTATTGTTAGTCTAGATTACTCTAGATCTATTACAAATTTAATTACATGACTGACCAAACTAATCAATCCAACCACGTTTAATAAATGATTTTTTAAAAAGTTTTTTTTTTTTTTTTTTTGTTGATATTCTTGATAACTACCCTAATCAGCCATAAATAATTTGTTTAAATTTTTAAGCCTTAAAAAGCGCATTTGACTTTTGCCTAAACCCGTCTTTCCATTTCTAATGGAGTAGGGTACATTTAAATAGGGCCTACATGGCAGACTGGATGGTAACTTCTGTGGAAGTTTATTTAAATTCGACTGTGTGTCTGTTTAGATGTGTATGTGTGTATATAGAGTTGTCACTATCTGTATTAAATGATTTTTGTGAAAAAAAAAATTGTTTAAATTATGCATTCTCGTATGAATGACTGGATATTTTGCTGTATAATAAAATGAATGTGAAATAAAGGAACTATTTCAAAATTTAAAAAAAAAAATTAACTTAGGCAATAGATCTATTTTACAGTATAGATACAGGTCTGTGATCTTATATTGCATGCCAAGGGTCGGGGTGTAAGCTTTTCTTACATCAAGATATAGATTACATTCCAATAAATACAATTGAGATAGAGGCTGCGATGATGGACATTTCTAAGAAAACAATTAGGTTGTACATTTCGGAACCAGACTTTGTAGCTTAATTGCCTAAAGTCCTTTATAGAAGAAGATATAACGTTTAATGCTTCAAATACATTAAGAAGAATTGGTCAATGGGATGACACAGTTCAATAATTGGGCGCCAGATTCCTTTCGTTACGGACAGTCTTTTGTTATTGTATGGACATCCTCTAATCCCTCTGTAAACCCGGGCGTCGGTTTGTGTTGTGGTGCTTGTAGAGAGAGGATCCGTACCCGCAAGACACGATCTGAACCTCCCGACTACGACAGAAGCATGAAAGTGAAGATTAACTTGACCACCAAGTCAGGGGCTTTCGTCATGACCCCTTTCCCTCTCCAGTTGACCTGGAAGTACTTAATAAAGAAGACGTAATTACTTACTGTGTCAACGTGACCCTAAGGTAGGTACAGACATTGGTTAGGCCTCTTTCGAAAGTGTCCAAATAAAATAATACCAGTCCCGTCAAACCCTAAATAAAACTTATGTCAAGTGTCGACCCTGACGTGTCAGCTGTCTCTATGAAGTAATGTGACAACTTTATTTGTCCTAATTTACTTAATATAAAATAATGCTTAGGTCAACATGGTCTTTGAGACACTGCATAATGCAATTTCCTTGTATGACCACTGTCCGTTTCAAAGAACTCGTGTTAAGTAACAAAGTCATTGATTTAATAATAATAATAATAATAATAATATGGGAACCTATGCTTGGAGGCAGGCTCTTGACTGGAATCCACAAGGAAAGAGGAAAGTAGGCAGACCCAAGCAAACCTGGAAGAGGTCAGTCATCAGTGAAGCTGAGGGTACTGGAATGACATGGGAGCAGATGAAGAAAGCTGCTCAGAACCGAGTTCGGTGGAGAGGTGTGGTTGCGGCCCTATGCTCCCCTGGGAGTACACAGGATTAAGTAAGTAAGTATGCTTGGAGATTAAGCGTCTATGGAAGCTTTCTAAAACAACAATATACCCCATTGTTATATCAACCGAGGGGAATATAACAACTGACCTCACGTATACCTTTAAGGCCATTGGCATTGCTAGGAACATTCTCGTTGCCTGTCAGAGGGCGGTACTGCTGCAGACCTGCCACATCACCAGAAAATTCCTCAGTGGAAACTGATAAAGGCACTACGATGAATTTTGTTTCCCTTCAAAAAAAATCTACCCTGGCTGCGCCAGAGAAAGAATACTCGTTCTTTTATCATAATAATAATAATAAATGGTTTGGGACCACCGTCTATAATAATAATAACCAATAAAGAGTCTCTTCAAATATTGGCATGATTAAATCAATACTGGACACGTTTGTTTAAAAGAAACTGATGGCAAAAGGTGGGGAATTTTTATATATATCAGGTGTATAAAAAAAGTAGACCTCCAGAAGTAGACCGTGATATTCATAACCACGTCTTATCTTACAGACATAGACATAAATAAATATAGACTGGAGAAAGGAAGTAACTTCATGTAACTTATAAACATGTATATCTATTGAAATCGGATTTCCGAATCGCGTGAAATTCAAACATTTCATGATCTTCAGTCTTAGAGATTAACAAAAATTTATAGACTTAAATAAAGTACACAAAATTGCAATGCACAAATTTTTGTTTTATAAAACTCTCTTATGGCAAGTCCAAATTTATTTATGTCTATGCTTACAGATCTTCCATCCATGTTTTGTTTTTATCTGTGGTATAAAATTGTGGAAGTGTTCAAAAAGCTAAGTCCTGAGGTCAACAATTCTGGTAGAAAGATTGAAACATTTGGTAATTCTTGTTATCGAGAGTGCTTAATGTATCCCTACCCAAACTTGGCCACGAGAAATCAGTTTCATATACGGCTTCACACTGGCTAAGTCCGGCCCTGCTATTTAGTGTCAGGTGAATAACTAGTAGATTATATTTTATCCTCATCCCTTTTTTTTCGCCGCTAAACTTACGTTGGGTAACTCTAGTACGACCTGAAAAAATAAAAGAGTTTTCGTTCTTTGACTTCTTGGTTTCAATAGTTAAGTCATCATCCATCCATCCCAGTGGCGCTACAGCCCCTGGAGTGCTCTGGCCTGCTTCAACACATTCTTCCATTCAGACCTCTCATTGGCTTTTCGTCTCCACGCCCTAACCCGAAGCTGTTGCAGATCTGCTTCCACATCATCAATCCAAACCATTCGGGGTCTGCGTTTGGGTCGCCTGCCTTTTGCTTTTTGACTGTATATGAATTTCGCTCCTCTGTTGTCTGACACTCTTTCAAGGTGACCTGACCAACGTAGTCTGTTCTTTTTTTTTTTTCGATAACTATTTGTGGGTCCTCATACAATATATCTCTTGCTTAGTGCGTGTCCTCCATCCTGTTTCATCACAATAGTTAAGTCATGCCTTGCTTTTTATTGACGGGTGAATACTACTGGTCCCCCCCCAACTCTATTTTTGTTTTCGTTGCTAAGGTTACGTGTGATATCTCTTTTCCGACTAGCAGAAATAAAAGAGTGATCTTTCATTGACGTCTTGGTGTTCAGACTCTTGTGCCATGAAGAAAATTTTATATTTAGATGCTTAAAAAAAAAAAAAAGAGAAAGCTTATCTAAAGGGAAGAATTGGAATTTCCATCTTAAAACTGTATCTACTTATAATGTAGAAATGTTTCTTTAAACAAAATAATTAATTTATTATAATAACTAATTGAATAATTAAGTACTTTTGTGTATTGATTCAGATTTCGTTAGGCACAATACTTATTTTTTTTTTATAACTTGATCAGAAAACGGGTGAGGGAGAAATAATGTTAACAATTATTTAAGTGGACTAAACCCAACAAATGTAACTATACCTGAGATCACCAATGCAATAGTTTTAATTCTTGCTATTAAGTCAAAATGAATTACCAGTTTTTAATGGTCCCATTGGTTAATTTTTAATTGATTCATGTCTTGTCTTTCTCAATGAATAATTGTGCAAAGTTTCAACTTGACCAGAGAATTGGTGTGGGAGAAATAACGTGGACAATTTTTTTTTACCAGACAGTCAGAGTGAGTTATTTTTTTTTTTTTAAAAGTTAGCCTTTAATACTTGGGTATTTCTAAAAGTCTTCCGTTCACATTTCACATGGCTGACAATTTGATCTAAACAAGAGAGGATATGCACAAATTGTCTCTCTTCTATTATGTTTAAAGTAGCTTGTGGTTGTTGTTTTTTTTTTTGTTTGTTTGCACAAGGGAGTCCTTGTAATCATAACAAATATCCATTAAGGATTAATAAGAAGGTCAAAGTCCTAGTCTTAGTTGTTACACGTCAACAACACTGTCCTGGCGTAATGCACATGCTATTCCGATTGTTATTATATATTTATAATAATTTTGAATATTAATCTTTGAACCAAAAGATAAGATAGAAATAGAAAATAAGCTAGAAGGAGTGATAACAGAAGTATAGAGTTTAACATTTGATGACCCCCCCCCCCGTAAATAAACGTTTTGAAGCTTTACTAAGCGTTATCCTATTTCATTAAAGAGCGTCTGAAAAGCCTAGCTGTTGTGTGGATTCCCATCATACATATCAGCTTTAATTAGAGTATAATAAAGCTTGTCTTCGAGTCCGAATGTTAGTCAGGAATGCAGTATTTTCAGATGTTACGCAGCCCCCAGCTGTGAGATTTTTTATTTTTTTGCTACATCCTTGGCATAAGAGCTGGCGGATTGTGCCAAGACTTTCAGGGATGAGTTTGATTGCAGTGGATGACCATAGACTTTACACGTATCCGATCCAACTCATAAGCGCTTCACCGAGTCCTGGTCGTGATAACGTCTCTATCGATTTAAGCTTACTAGTGACACATTTACCCATAAGCAGTCAAGTCCAGACTTCACCTACCAGGTCTCAGAAAGCCATTATAAAGATTTTGTGACAAAATGCTTTCTTTTCTTGATCACTGACAAAATATGGAGGGTAGTCTTTACAACTGCGGACAGTTAATTTTTTTAAAAAATATTTTTACAAAGAATAACTTTTACATAATTTGAGAAGGCATATGCTGTATTACACTTATACATGCTAAATTTCGTCCGTGAATTTAGAAATCCAAGCTGGTGTAGCGTATAGAAGGAAAGTTTGTCAGATATGGCTCTCGTATTAAGCTCGTTTTTTAATCATTAATAGAGTTTACAATACGAAATTTTGAAGCTCTGATTAAAACTAGCTCCAAAAGCCACGATCTTAACTGATCCTCAAATTTTCCACTTTTTTTAGAAACCTCCATGCATATACCTATCTGTCACTATTATAGCATAGAATAATAAATATTTAAAAAATGAAATGAAAAATACGGGAATATTTAGTTTTCCAAGAATTAAAGTGAATATCGTTTTGCATCCAAATTCAGACCGATGCACTCGAGGACCTGGCGACGTTCTCTTTTGCTTACGAGGTATGGACTCTGAAGAGCGTAAAAAGAGAGGTGGCTATCAGCCTAGAAATCAACATGCTACAGAATAGAAAGATAACGATTTCAAAGAGCCCATCATAAACGAGGAAATCCGATACTATGAAACTCTAGAACCATTGTGGAAACAAGGCTAAGCCTTGTTAAAGACAGAGAAGAATGGAGAAAAACGAGTGATAGTGTGTCGCTGCCCCTACCGTTTAATACACTAAGAAACAGTTCACGTTAAAGTCATGTCAGTTCTATATCTTCTTACTTGTCATGGGTTCAAATAATGCAGTAGAATACATGATTTTCCTGTTTACTCTAAAGGGAAAAACATTTTATAGCTTTATGTCATTTTTTAAGTTAAACGCTAAATAAAACGTTAAAATATGTACATGGTCGAAGCCTGCGAGGGGAAGTTGAGCTAAACCCTTCGCCGATACAATCCAACCGCAGAGGGTGGGAGTCGGAATTTAGTGGCTGATTTTATGCTTTATTTTTTTTTATATATATTTAGGTGATATTTTAATACTAAACCATCACTTGCCCCATCGCAACCAAATGGGTTTTCAGTTTAAAACACCTTACCAGAAGTTTTGAAATTAAATCCCCCACTTCTATATAACCAAAAAAAAGGCAAATTAAAATCCCTAAATTCCAAGAGATTAGCTATTAAGGATTTTGATTTTAACCCCACAAAAACATTACGATAAAACCCTCTTCAAAATAAGACTATCCATACATCAGTAACCGTATCAGAATAAGATATCCCATTTGAAATAAACCGTGCTGAGATTACACCCTTAGAGCACAGAAGAGGAAGCGAGCAGTGAGTTCTAGGGTCGCCTTTTCCCAGTACAAGGACAGACCCTCTGCCACACATGGACCAGTTCTCTCTCTCATTACCTTGTCCCGATCGTTTATCTTGCAGAGCGCGGCATTCGTAGAGAATGTGCGCTATCGTCTCATCGTCCTCGAAACAATGGCGGCAGCGTGTGTCGAAGTACGCACCTATTGGGCAGTGTCCGACTCCGAACTGTGCTAGGACTGCCTGTTCCGCACGGCAGAACGTCCACCATGCGTCCTTTCGGTCTGGTCTACTCATCTGCTTGTGAAGCTCTCGGCCTTTCTCGGAAGCATCCCAGCTAGCGTACCACTGTGCCAACAATCTGTTGTCGGCTAGGGATCGTACTGTCGCAAGACCTCTGATGACTGACCAGACCACAATGGGATGGAACCCACTGTATAAAACTATTTACATTGAGCTGCAGAAGGCGCTCCACCAGTAACCAGATTCTATGAGCGCAGCCAAGAGCTATTTTGTGTTTAAACCTCCTTTCCAGTGGGTTTTCTAGCTAAATACCACCTCCTCAATATAAATAAGCTAACTACACTCTAAAAATTCTTTGAGCTTAACCAAAGTTTATTTGAGTTTAAACACCAAATAAGCGTAGTTTGAACCTAAATACCTCTTCAATATAAAAAAGCAAAGTTCGCACTAAAATGCTATGAGCTTAGCCAAAGAGGGTTTTGAGTTTATCCCATCTTTAGCGGTGTTCGAAGCTAAAAAAAAACATCTTCAATATAAAAAAAGCAACTTGAACACTCAAAATTATATGAGAGTAGCCAAGCCAAGAAAGTGGGGGGTTAAGTTTAAACTCCCCTTTTTAAGAGAACTTAATTTTTCAAGATAAAAGCCCCTCCAGATGGTTTTGAGTTTCAATCACCCTAAAGACACTTTAGAGGTTGAAAACTTTTTTCTTCTTTATTATTCTCAAGAAAACAAAAGTCACCTAATTTCACGGTACGTGACGTTTTGGCGCCGCCGTTTTGGCGCCGCCGTTTTGGCCCGAGACGTTTTGGCGCCAGCCGTTTTGGCGATAGGGACGTTTTGGCGCGAGATATAATTTGACGATAATTTATATAGCACGTAGTTTTTATAACAATGTTTATTTCACTGTACCATAATATTGTATGTACAGAATGAATTCTAATACCGTCCAGCGATTTTTGTGTGTGTAATATATAGGTTTTGCTTCTTTCATGAATATTTACCTTTAATAAGTCAGATTCCTGAATGGTAATGACATGCTATCCTCTTCCCTTTTTTGTATGTGATTTCTGCTAGTCATACTGGATGACATTTTCTCATGTCTTTCTAAAAGACATATTTGTTTATTTGAAATTAATACTAAATAGGTACTAGCTAAGTGTCACACTTTAATATAACAAAAAAGCATATCTAAAGCTTTATTATGCAGAATGATGACAATAACTCCACACATAGTAAAAATCAAGACACGGAATGTGGTCAGTACAAACTCTAACCTGAATCCACAAATGCGAAAAAATACTAGGGCAATAATAGATCGATATAAATTCACGACACAAAAATACTTTGAAAAGATATATTTTGAGAAATTGGGTAGTGGTGATTTGGGTGACACATTTCGCATTGACGCAGGTATAGTTAAACAAATGAAGATAAGACTAGCACCGAGCACTGGTCGTTGGCGTCATACGTCTGGCGATTATCTCCTTGGGACTGGTCATTACCTGTGACACCTATCCCCCCTTCTCCTCCCGCTCACATTTCACTCCTTGTGTATACTCTTTCCTCCACTCCTTCCCTCTCTGACACGTAAGTCATTAAGTAAACCAATGTTAATGTAAACACATAATTGCTTCATTATTTTGTCTATCATTGTTTCATTTTGCTTTTGTTTTTAATTTTAAAGTAATATCTTTAAAAAAATTTTATTTTGAAAATAAAGTGTGCATCCATGTGTGCCTCCTAATAAATACATACACAAGCCTAAATGCGTATTAAAGAAAATGATGTGAAACACAAACACATATTTGCATTTAGTAAATGATAAGTTACATTGATTAATGGACTTGTTATAGCTCACATAAAAAAGGTTTTAAAAACAGATATAAATATAATTGCTCAAATAACATATATAACAGGCATGTCAAACTCATTAAGGTATATGGGCCGCATAAACAACTTACTATGACCTGAGGGGCCGCAGCAAAAAATCTTTTGCAAAACAGCCTACTAGTTTTTTTTTGTAAATTAGAAACAATACAATAGAATACAATAATTAATGGCATACCTGTCCCTTAGCTAAATTTGTAGTACTATTTTGTAAATAAAAACTACTATGGTTACGCATTATTTTCATTGTCATGATGCTTGATATCATTTCTGGGGTACCATTTTATTAATGTCAGGTTGAAATTTGTTTGCCACTGACGATTTCATCACAGATGGCAACTTTCGATCAGATAATCTCGAACGGTGATATGTATTTGTAGCTTTCATTATGCAAAAGAACTGCTCATAGAGTGCATGCAAACATAGCTAGAATTCTGGCTGCAAATTTCCACAATTCAACATACCGTTCAGGGTAAATAATTACAATTTTGTCACAGCCATTTCAATATACTTCGATCTCAACTAAGAATCTGACAGCTATTCTATCAGCTCGAGTTGCGAATTTCCAACAGCATTTTCAGAATCAAATGAGAATGGAGATACAAAACACGAAAATTCTTGCTCGTATGAAACGAAGTCACGAAAACGGTAATTGAAGCATCTACTAACGATTCTAGATGTAAGACAGTCACCAAATGTCACAACGGTATTTAATCTTTTAGTTCCTGACAGGTTGAGAAGTGAACAAAATTTTCACTTCATATTTGGTTTATCCACAGTCCTAATTTAGCTTAAAAATGTATTACACTTGATTACACGCAGTTGTGACAATTTTTACTTCACTTTAAAGTTTCAAATTCAAGTCTTGCAGGTGACCAGTGAGATCAATTGCTAATGCAAAATCCTGACTACATTCGTCAGTTTGGAAATGTTCAACAGATTCAACTTTCATGTTCAGAAACAATACGATTTCCTCACGCAATGCAAACAATCTCTTCAATATTATATGTCATGAGAAACAGCGGACTTCTGTGTAGTAGGGAACACAATCAAATTCATGTCCAATGTCATCCAGAAACATTAAAATTTGGCAAGCATTAAAACCACGGGCACCTATATAGGACAAAATACTTCGGCTTTAACAACACACTCCTTCATAAAATCACATGTATTCAATGATTTGCAATGGCTTACAATGAAGTTTGACTAAATGTATCTTGCTTTCACTGCAGACTCACCCTCGTTGTTCAGTTTAACAAATACTATTTTTTTCAATTCAAATAGCTTGTCATCTGTTTTCCAGCGTAATAGTTTAACATTATTTTTTAATTTTTTTTTAGGTTGCCAGAGGGGCCGCATGCAAGGTGGTCGCGGGCCGCATGCGGCCCCCGAACACCCAGTTTGACATGCCTGATATATAATGTACGAAAGCTACTAATTATTTTTGCTTAAATATGTGTTTGAAAATGTATAACAAACAGGTTTTTTACTGTTTTATACCGAGACAAACAAAATATATATTCTACCCCCCCATCCCACGAAAAAAGTCTTGATAACTTAATAATTTTGACTAGAAATTATGTCTTAACACAAACACTCATGCAAAACATAGATAAGAATAATTCTTTTTAAAGAAATAATACAATAAATGTACATAATGTACTTCGCGCCAAAACGTCCCTATCGCCAAAACGGCGGCGCCAAAACGACCTTCGCGCCAAAACGGCATCGCCAAAACGGCGGCGCCAAAACGTCCTGCTTCGCTAATTCCAAGAGCGTAACCAGTGGCTGAGCTTTACTAATGAAGAGCAGTAAATAGTCATCTGCCGAAATAAAAATAAAACAAACAGGCCAAGCCTGCCTCACATCTTGGGGCCAAACCTCCTCCGAGACCCTTGCAGTTTAGCCTGAGACTCTCTGTCCAAAGGCTGTGTGATGCGTCTAGTGTGGTAACTAACTTGTTGCCAACGCTGGCTAGCATCTGTGAAAGGGGAGCAATTTTGTAAGTCTCTCTTGCCAGTACATAGCCTCTCCACAGCAAGTCCCCTGCAGTACCTCCTCGTGGTGTCAGATGGAAACTGAGGCTGTAGTTAGTTTAACAAAACTTAAATAACATAGTAATACATTTGTACAAAACAAAAGACAAAAATTCTAAACCATTTGGATAAATGTGTTAAAAATTTTAATCTCCCTTATTAAATAGCCCCCCTTATTAGCTATTAATAGTGAATAATTGTAAAAAATGTTGTACTTTTTGTGAAAAAAAAACTGCCTGCATAGTTGATTTCTAAATTTTTTTTTCGCTTTCAGGAAAGACAAAAAGTAGCAGTTGCATCAGTACTTTGAATTGTCCAAAATTTCATGATGTCAATTTTTTTTCTAGTTTACGAGATCTAAACGGGACTTACAGACAGACAGACAGACCTAACAAAACTAATATCGTCTATTACCCAACGGGATCCGCTGAAAATTAAAATAGCTATTATACACTAAACACTGAACCATAATTTACAAGTAGAAAAACAAAAAGTAAGGAATACACAGAATTACACAAAGGTAGAGGCATATTACTTATTTCATACGCTAGAACAAATTCTTACAAGTGTTCCTTCTTCCCTCGTACCATTAGAGAATGAAATAGGTTGCCTGAATCAGCCAGCAAAACCAACGATTTATCAGAGCTCAAGTCGTTGATCCAAACGTTTAACTAGATTGACACATCAAAAGTGTAGAACAAAATTATCTTTTTTTTTTCCAAACTAACGTTCATAATAAATTTGATAAGACAAGAAGATAAGTCTTACTCTTTATGAGAACCTTTAAGAAGTTTCAAATCTACATGAGATCTAAAGATATCTGTCTATGTGAGAGTTTTGGTATTAAACACGCCGCGCAAGTTACTTTGCCTCACCGTGGCGCCGGCGTGGAAACGGCTCACTAGGGGAGGTGAGCTAGGCGAAAAAGTAACAAACAAGACCCCCGTGGGGGTGCCTACGGGAAAGACGAGAGTCTGCCCATTGCACTGAGCGGGGTTGTAAGAGAGCTCCCACAACCCGTCACCACATCCATGCGCTGTTCCTCAAGGGACTGTCTCATCAATGGCAAATCCCGCACAGTTAGCTTGGTACAATGAAGGAACATGGTGGTGGCCCCCGGTACCACTTGGCCTTCGGCCATGATTTCTAGTCCATGTGTCGGAGTGTCATTGGTATTGGAAACAGCAATGCCCTATAGTCATTGACTCGGGTCCCTACCAGACAGGCCTGTTGGTCCGCAGGTTTGTTTTTTTTTTACTGTTTGATTTTCGGGCAGTGAGGTCAGACAGGTTTTTTTTTCAAACTTAGAGCTTGAAGAGCCTCCGGCTCCGACTATCCAGCGGTATTAATCATGGACTGATCAATAACGTACAATCTGTCTATGAATATAAAACACAGGACTTTAGAAAAGCAGTTATACAACATTTCTTTAATACTGCTTAAAAGTCCAATTTACATTGTATGCGTATTGATTTCCAGTCTATGAGTAGCGAACACAAACATGTACAGTTATTTTAACATTGCATTTTATTTACAAATTGACAAATCAATGACACGAAGCTAGAAGAAACAAAAGAATCCCATTATTTATTAAATACATTATCATTTAGTTTAAAGTTTTCAATAAGCTATATCAGTGATATAAAACATACATTAATACTACAGTATAGAACAATATATAAGAAAATTAAATTTAGAAGAAAAAAAAAGTGATATTAAAGATGTACATAGACTTCTAGATTTTATATCTTTGTCTTGAATGACTTGAACAATAACACCGTAGTAGTCTGCAGAAAAAAAAACTAAAGATTGACTATAAATAAATAAAGAGAGAGAGAGAGAGAGAGAGAGAATGATAGATAGATAGATAGATTGATATATATAA
>JADKLZ010000130.1:9613025-9631815 GCA_021533235.1 Biomphalaria straminea
AAAGGAATGACTTTTTTTTTTTTTTTTTAAATGTATTACACGTGTTTTGAAAAAAAATACAATATTATTAGATATGAGATTTAAAAAAAAAAACATTAATATGATATCTTATAGAATAAAAAAATATTGTACAGCCTAAAATTTAATTACCATGGACTATTATGTGTTTATAGATAGTGTCTTGCATTCATGATCCATAAACACTAAACATAAACACTTCTAAGAGATTAAAAACTTTTTTTTATCTTCATTATTTTTCAAACCTTACAAAGTATTGTTCTGATATTTTAATAATAATAATAATAATAATAATAATAAAGTTACCCAAAGAACTGCTAAATAAAATAAGACCAATAAATTATTTCAAAAACTCAGTTTAGCTGAGCCGAAAGACAACCTTTTCGACACAATAAACTTATACTTTGATTTAACTTCCCATCTTTTGTTTATGATGTAAGATCTGGGTGAGGAATGTTTTTTTTATGACATCTGCTTTCTGCGATGTCTGTCCTAGATGAACTCTCATTTTCTCTCCAACAGAGTAATCTTTAGGTAGTCTTTCTTTTGCATCGTATTCCACTTTGCTTTTCATCGGTCGTTCATTGACAATAGAACTGCAATTCAAACGTGTTGCGACAGAAGTGCTGAGCATGAACAGATTTCATACGGGGATGAAGGACAGATTACAAGGGCTGGAAAAAAATGGATACCTTTGGGTTTCTTCTTGAACCAAGAGACCTGTTGGATGATAACACGCTTATGACAAACTGTGTTACTTTTTCCTGTTTGTATAATGAAATAAATGGCAAATCGCTTGTTCAATGTTGTCATTGATGTACGAGCAGTTTTCATCAACAAATCAGTAGGCCCTAATACAATCCACAATAGACCTAGAAACCTGGCTTCATACGTGTGCTCAAACCTTGCAACCTCCTCCGAATACCGCTAACTCAGGCCACTTCCATTGCATCATTCTCAAAGCTCAAGGGTTTTTTTTTGTTAAGTTTACTGATATACTGAACCAATTTAATCTTATACATATATATATATATATATATATATATATATAAAAGAGATAAAAAAAAATATTTCAACATGAGCTTTTTTACGAATGACCGTTGCATACTTGCATATTAGGGCAGCTGTTTGAGACAAACATCCTTACAAAATCTAAAAAGCTTCTAGAATTAAAAAATCACCTTTTGGGTCAGGATTTTGTTATTTTACCATCACAAAAGAAATACAAGACAACGATAGCAAAGACAAACAAACTCTTTTGTTCCTCTGGCAATCAGATCATTAAATAGAACCAATCTAATGTTAACTTTTCTTTGTAAATTGTGAGTGAGTCTGGTGTGAATGTACATTTTTTTAAATAATGTTTTGTTTTGTATAAAGCTTAAATTGTAAAACAAATTTCCTTACGGACAATAAAGATTATTATTATTATAATTATTATTTAACAAAGGTCGTGTATTGTTATCGAATATTATTCTTTGTTACGGCCGTAACATAGCATGTTGTGAATAACAAACGGTGCAAATGTGGTTATTGAATGGAAGTTAAAAAGTAAGGAGTTGGAATATCGCGACATCAAGAGAGTTAAAAATATAATGTTACTTAATTTGTAAATTAATTTGTGTTTATAAATTAGAGCCTAAGAGTGTCTGATTATTTTTAGAGACCTTGTGTCGTAACATTCTCATTAACTATTTAATAAACTAAGCATACAGTGATAAAAAATGCATTATTATATTTTTAGTATATTTTTTATTACATATTTTTAGATGATCTACAGTACGGTTTCAAGATTACCTTCCAAGATGATCAATCAAAATCAGTAAATCTTTTAAGAAACGAAACGATAATTGTCGTCAACAACACCATCGACGTTCACTTTCAACTGAATTCTGAGTTCATACGATATATTATTTTAGAAGGAAAAGTAGTCCAAGAAATGTGCTCACTAAATATAAGCGCGGGTAAGTTATGACAAAATGTTAAGTACAAAGACTTGAAAAATTAACAAAATAGACATACATTTAAATAACTAATTCTTTTCGTATGTGAAAATCTTCCTTCCCCATACTATGAACTATAAATTAGCATTGAGTATTAAACAGGCAAAGAAAATCATAAGTAATCATAAGTACATAAAGGTTTTAAAAGAAAGGAGCCATGACAGTATTAAAAGCAGTACTTACTATTAGTTAGCCATCCTGAGACCGACGCTCATTCCACCTAGGAAGACGACATTTAATCTAGCTCTAAAGTAGAATGCTTAACCATATAGGCACGATAAAGATAAATTTCACCCTACTTGCAAAAAAACAACTGATAGCCGATGAACTCTGAAAAAAAAGAGAACTCTCACAAATGGCTCTGAATACGTATGTCAGGCCCAAAGAAAAGCCCTTGTGGAAGAAATAAAGAAAACTTAATTTACCCCGGTTGACAAAGGCTTTGTCTGCATCATATGTGCAAAAATATGCAGGTCGTAACTGGTTTGCGCAGTTATGTAAAGCACTGCTTACCTTACCTATATCTTATTCTTTTGGACCGTTGAGGCACCAAGCAAGACTTGTCGACCGTCTTCTTTCACTCCTCCCGTTTTTCTTGTTTAGAACCTCTTTCATGGCAGGCCCGTCCATTCTTTTATGTTGTCCTCATCGTTTTCTCTGTCTGCCTCTTTTTTCTTTTTCCTGGTAATGTTTTCTGAATGAAGGTCTTTGCGAGCCCCGTAGATTTTGTAATATAGCCATACATTTTAAGCTTGCGTTTTGGTTTTGTACAGTAGTTTGCAGGTCATCATGAAGTCCGATGTTTGTGATGCAGTCTTTGATTATGATGTATAGAATCCTTCTGTAGCATCTCAATTTGATTGCTGGGATCCTCCTCTCTAGCTCTGCAGTCAGCGTCCAAGACTCACAAGCATATAGAAATATGGCCATGACCAGGGAGCGCATCAGTCTGATTTTAGTGCCGAGGGCTAAGCCCGTGTCTTTCCAAATTCTTTTAAGTTCTGAAAGGGCTGATGTGGACTGTGCTTTTAGGGCTAAAAATTAGTGGTATTTGAAGCTGTTAACACTGCTAAAATTACTGTGGATTACTGTTCAGAGTAGTGAAGCGTTTCACTTGCCGTTAATCATAAAAAGCGAAGACATTGTCATTATTATAATTATATATAATAATTTGTATTTTAAATTAACTATTTCAATATTTCTATGTGCATAATTATGCTTGTGAATGGAGGTATATGTTCAAACGTATGTGCTCACGTGTTTGTGCGTACATTGATTTGCTGTGTTATAAGTCTGAGTCTAGGCGTAATTAAAAAGTAATTTTATTTTAAAAAAAAAACATGTAATAGATTGTATTTCATCACAATTTCTTTTCATTTAAGGCCAAAGAGTTTCATTTATGAAAACCGCATACTACAGTACACCTGACACAAATACCACAAGGACTCTGAATCAAGAAGCTCTAGATGGATATACCCATTCAAATCCTCTTGTCGTTGGTGGTACACTGTGGGAAATCGATCTGGAATCTTCCTACATTGTTAACGCATTTGACATTTATTTTAAAGAGGAAGGTAATATTTATATCATATCCAAACGTACTCTCTGTATGTGGCCAAGCCTAGGTCATTATCACCAACTAACTCTTACGAGGTGTCGCAGTTTTATCCAAATGTCTCCACGTTTGCTTCATATCTGCATATAAGTCTCGGGACCATGCTTGCTGGACAGTCGTATCTTTGTCTTTCCTTTGTTAAGATTGCTGAAGCTTTATAACATTTAGATTCTTTTATTTTTACTGTGAATGATGTATTACTGGATACCATTTTTTTTTCTGAAAACATTGCTCCTACAACTTTTAATGATAATATTCACTATTTCTAAATTTTCAGGATCACTCATTTATAGGGCTATACAGGCTACGTCAATGATTATTTACTGAATTTCCTTACAGAGCCTGAGCTCCATGGTAAAATTCCAGTGTTTTAATAGGTCTGCGGTTTCCCTTCTTTAGAGCCATTATTAGTGTACATTTTTTGGAGTCATACTCCCCCCCCTCATAAACGTGAAATTATTTATCTTCTTCGGTAGGATACTTTATTTTGGGGGACGTACACTGGAATGTTCGACATAGATTATGAAAACCGAACCCGAACTTTAAAATGATCGGTATGAACTGAAACGAACAAACAGTTCTTTCCTTAACTGAGCTAAGTCAATTTTTTCAATATTCTAGTAAGAAAAAAAAAAAGTTTTCAACACGATTATTTGACAGTTATATTTCATTCTTGACAAATTATCCTGATTTTCTAGCTGGCAATGTCACATCTTGTGAGTGCATCTTTTCTACATCATTTTGAAATGTTTTCATTTTGTATCAACAGGAAGAGTGCCATGCCATTCAATATTAACTTTGCCATCACCTGCTGGTATGGTAATACTTAACTGGCTCAAAGATTTAGAATAAATAGGCTAATTAAAAAAGCATCATATATCACTCGAACACAGCTACCTTCTCTTGAAGAGCTTTTTCGAGAAAGATGCCTTTTCAAATCACCCACGATTCTTAAAGACAACCTGCACCCATTAAACTACTGTTACATAAGATCTGAACGAAGTGGTCGTCTCCTTTCCAGACTAAAACAGAAAATTTAAGAACTCTTTTATCCCACTTTTGGTCAGCGCTGGTTGTGAATGTGTATGTGTTTCTTGTGTGAATGTTGTTCGAATTTTTTATCAATATTGTTTTTGTATAGTAGTTAAGCTAAGGTAGTCAAACTGAATTTCCATTAGATTTGATCATTAAAAATTATCTTATCTATTTTATCTTATTTGTGAGTTTATAAAAACAGAGATTTGAAAAAAAAACAACTCTTGAGTGTTAAAACTACATAAAATAGTAGACATTTTATTTTTTTTTTACTTTTTTATGATAAAAAAAAAATCAAAAGGTTTGACTTGTATAGAGCTGTTTTGTGGTTAAAACATAATGATGACCGAGTCAAAATCCATGTCTGCTTAGTATGGCTTTAATACACTGAACGAGTACACAAAACACATTTCGTGAACACTTTCTTATGGACGAGTTAAAAGCACATGTAAACATAAGAACGACAACCGATACATATTATAATTGAGATGACAGATTGTATAAGCTGTTTTGTGGCAAAAATGTTATATTCATATAGAGCTATTTTGTGGCTGAAAGGCTTGACCTATGTAGAGTTGTTTTGTGGCTAACATGTTCGACTTGAATAAAACAGTTTTGTGGCTAAAAGGTTAGACTTATATAGAGCTGTTTTGTGGCTAAAACGTTTTTATTTAAATATAGCTGTTTTGTGGCTAAAGAGTTTGAATTGTATAGAGCCGTTTTTTCGCAGTTTCTATAGTTAAACTACATCATGAAATCAAAAACTAAAATTTGGTGGCTCTTTATTTTTGAGAAAACATTGTATATAATGCCTAAGGATGATAGGAATAACCAGAATATTTACCGAAAAGTGTTATGAAAATGAGTATACGCTAAGGGCTTGCAACAAAGTTTTTGTTTCTTTTATAAGCATTGAAATTAACCTTTTATTATCACTCACCATATAATATAATAGTTATATAAGTAGTAGAAGAAATATGTAATAAAAATAAGAATGAATTTGAAGCCCACACATTTTTCCGTATCTTATCTTACATAATACAGATGTTACTTCAAAAAAGATGATTACGTCCTATGCGTCATGCATTCAGTCATGCATATTTACCAGTGACGTAAATTCTGCCAAGTCACTGGTTTTCCTGGCTAGCTCAGGCAACTATTCCATGCTCTAATGGCACTTTGGAAGAAAGCGCATTTGTACATATTTGTCCTAGCATATGTGCCTTTATCTTTGTGTCTTTCTGAGTATTTTATTAAATTTTGTTTTGTATTTGAAGATGACAATTATTAGATATCTCACTATAAAACTAAGCGATTGAGCGTCTGAGTTCTAAATCTTTTCTAATGTCGCCAACATATGTGATACCGCTCAATTCTTAATAGGCCTACTTATTTACAGTACGAAAAATCAATTTTAAAATTACAAAAGTGAAAGCTACTATGACACGCGTTCATGGGACAACCACTGGCAACAATCTGTTAAAAGAAATTTCAGAGAGGTTATTTCTATTCTTAGGGAGAAATTAGTGGGAGTTGTTACTGATACCGCCAGAAGTAAGGCTGGATTTCAAAGCAACTTGGCTGCAAGAGTTATTCGAAACATTGTCAAGTTCAACGGAACTGTCGGTTCTGTTTTTTTTTTAATAATGCCCTGATACATCTGTACATTCTTCCATAGATGTCCATTTTTTTCATCTTCAAAAATAGACCTTTTCACAGACTCTATCATAGGCTTGTTGCAAATCTATAAATACTGCTGTAGTGTGCTTGTTTTCATGAAACCCTTCTACCATGTCCTGGATAAAACGAAAGAGGTAGTCTTCTGTTCTACTTGCTTTCCTGAAGCCAGCTTGTGTGTTGTGGAGTGAGCAAGTACTTTCTAGCCATCAATAAAGTCGGTTATTGATCTTTTTTTCTGCCATTTTTCCAATATTGATGTTAGAGATATTGGTCTGTAAGTTTTTGGGTCTCCTGGTGGTTTATTTTTCTTTAAAATGGCTATTATGTTTGCAGTTGTCTATTTCTTTGGTATGTCTCCAGATTTCCATGCATGGTTGATAAAGTTAAGTATGCAGTTTTGGGCCTGTGGTTGGATCATTTCGTTTGTTATTTGTTATTTTCTTGACTTGAGAATTTTTAGGGGAGTATTGAGCTCATATAGAGTGAAGAGATTGTCAAAGATCTGGCAGTTGACTGTCGGAGCTTTTTCTTCTTTCTTTAGGATTTTACTAAAGGCCTGGTTCAATCGTTTTCTTGGTTTCTACTTGTTGATGCTGGCTAAGTATATATCGTTATACAAAGACTAAGATTGTCCAAAAAAAAAATTTACTTAATTTTACTTGCGAAAGAGTTTACAAATTTATTCTACATTGGTAAACATTGCACACTAATTTAGTAATTATTATTAAGTTATATAATAACATTGATTATCAATACTTTCGTGGTAAAATATGTTTGGATTGAAATCCACATGTAGAAATCTCTAAAAGGTACGACAGTGTAATACGTAAAAATTATACATGGCTTGGAAATACGGTCAGACTGTTCAAGTTAGTCTGTCGTAAAAACATGATCCTGTAAGTTTATTCACAATGTATATTTTGGTATGATATTGACTATTGTGTAATTCAATCTAATTACATATAAACATTAAGTCTATAAAAATTACTACTAGCTATTTTCAGAGTTGTAATAGAAGTATATGATAGTAATGACGCCTTGATCTACACTCGGACTATTGGAAATCAAGGGTCAACTAATATTGAATTTCCTTCTTCGGCAACAACACCTGTACGGTATATTAACGTTACTGCTGAAGATGCAAATAATGCAAATTTAATATTTGTATTAGAAGAGTTTCTTGCCTACGGCGGTGAGTAATTTTTTTATATTAATATGCATTCTTGCTAAACATCTTTTTTTTTTCTCTTTTAATTAAATGGTCTCTTATTCTCTAGACTAGTCTAGACCTTAGAGAATATAACTAAAACCTATTTGATTATTGGGTGATAGATCTACATTTTACCTACGACCCACAATTAGCCTAGACCAGGGGTGGGAAAATTACGTTTTTTATGGGGCCCGCGTAAGCCTAAATAAATCAGGTGTGCCCACACATTACACATATACAAATACAAATAAATTAAAAATAAATAATTGTTAATATCTATAGATATTTTTACAACGTTAGATTCTTATCACTTATATTAAAGATGCTAAGGAAACCTTGTCTCTAAATATCCTTCTAAAAACTTTAAAGTAAAAGAAGATTATATTTAATAGCAATATTTCGATACATTCAGAAAAACGCTAAGCTCAGGTCGGTATCTATTCAATGTCATAAAGAACTGTGTTGAAATAGTTTGGTTGGCTTGTACAAGATTTGCAAGGGTAACAACTGATGGAGCTTTGGCTGAGAAAAAAAAAACTTTTTTTAATAAAACAAAGAAAATATCCCAACTATAACATAATAACTGAAAAGTTTACACATAGATACATTAAATTAAAGCGTACCATAAGGAAAATATAAAGTGTAAATAAAACACAGCGCCGTACATAGGCATAGTCAAAGTTTGCAGCTGCCAAAGTCCATGAGTATTGGGGTCTTCGGATTGTAATGTTGTAGAGAAGGTATAGCAAAACTTTAACTCAATGCTATTGTTCGAAGTACATTAGATTTTAATAAATTGCAAAATTTTAGTTTTTTCCCTTTATTTAGTTTTTTTTTTTTTTTTTTTACATTTTATTTGGGGTCATCAAATTCACTTAGTCAATGGTCTTCAATTATCCAGGCCGGCCCCGACTGGCAGTTCCGAAAAGTACGTGAAGATTTGAAATTAAAACATTATGATGTTCGGTAACATAATAGCATTCGCCGGCCAACATTAGATTAATATGAAATCTCAAGTTCTTTCGCGGGAGAACCTGTTTATCCACACTTTAGGAAACTTACAATTTCACATATAATGGAACCACATTAATCTTTGAACAAGCTTTACTTTTTGTTTGAAAATTATCAAGTGTTAGAACAGGTCGATGGTTATTAAAGGTAATTTGGTAGTAGTCACAAGAAAAACAACAACTAGCTAGTGCTGTGGTCCCAGAACATTATGGACGAGAGTAAACAGTTATATAATTAACATTGAGTACTACTATACATTCGTGAAATGACAATGACAAAATTGTAAAAAAAAATCACTCGTAAAATTAGTTCAAGAAATTGCTAACTCTTGTTTTAAATTTCATTTTATATAAATGTATATGCGGACCGCCTAGTCCCAAAATTTTATTAATGCGGCCCTCGATTGAAAAAGGTTGCCCACCCCTGGCTTAGACTGCTTGGCTGATCTTAAAAACGAGCTTTCCCGACTCTCTTAGACTTAAGGCTCATTGAATTCTAAGATTTATTCCAACAGGCCTTTGCTTTATCAGTTTGCCTCCACAAATTCACTTAAGGGGTTCGAGATAAATCCGTTTTATTAACCTATAAGTCCGGAAAGGATTTTATCCCGTGGCCTGGATGAATGCTGGGCTCTTCTGTCTCAGGGGCCCATATCAACTAGATAATAATGTAATCAAATCCGTTTGTTCATAGATCATGTAATTCTAGCCAATGTAATTGATTTTCCCCATCCCATGCAATGCCATCCTGCGATAGGGGTGAACTTCATATTCCTATGCATAACCATAGCGTTTCGTTAGGAACCATAACCGCATTTGTGGTCCCTGCTAGAGGCGCACAAGAGGATTTCACAGGTTTGACAAGTCTTTTTGTTTATATTTGGGAAATGTGTGTACTATTAAAGGTTGAATAAAAGAAGCATTTAAATTAACTTTTGTTGTATTTAGAATAGGTGTACAGATAAGTAAAGGCAAGCATTTGTTTCTTCAAACTCTATTGAGGCGAGATGGTCTAGTGTTAAAGCACTTGAATTCCAAACAAGAGATGATAGGTTTAAATCTCGTTGAAGCCTTAACTTTTCCAAATCATTAGGGTGCTTTTCCATTATTTAATGGCACTAGGGAAGAAGGAACACGTATTGGTTTATGTACTACTGTTTTTACCACACCTGTGGAGTTGTTGTTTGGATGAATATATGTATCATAGATTGCAGCAGTGACTTTCCGGACAGTTTTACGTTATAATTTATTTGCTTTGTTACAGAATGCCCAGAAGGAACTTGGGGAGTTCAGTGCAGGGAAAATTGTAGCAGTGAGTGTCCAGACTCCTGCCGTTTTGACGATGGACTTTGTACTGAAGTCTGCCTCGGGTATAGTGACCCACCAAAATGTCAAACAGGTGAATTATTTTATGAACTGATTTTCTAGTACTAAAAAATGGTAATACAAGGGTATATTTGTTATTTTTGCTATTTTTTTGTTATTAAATTTTTAGAAGATAAAAAGATGAAGAAAAATAGATAAATACTTCAGATATAATCCGATCCTTTAAAGGATGATTACCAGAAGCCAGGAATAAGAAATTGGATGTTTACATACGCTATTGATATTTTATTACTATACCTATATTTAAATCAGAAATTCATTTAGGGAAGAGCAACCTGGGCACTGATTAAGAAAAAAACAACTTCTCTTACAATTTTTATACAAATTTCACTGTTGATGTATATCGTTGAGAAAAAAAAAACTAGCTTGTTGGCCACACGCGGAAATTTGTGGCTGAATGTTATAATTTTCCAAAAAAAAAAAAAAGAAAACAAATACATCTAAATTTAGCTAGAGATCTACATCTAGGATTTTAGGTCTAGGTCCAACGTCAAATTTGAAATGACAATCACTTTCGAGAATTTCAGAATGTACGGTTTTATTAGTTAATGTGTTTTATTAAATGTTCAGTGATATTTTGAGCAACGTCTTCTACGTCTAAATTTAGATGCTTATTATTTGAATATTATAATAGGTACTAGATATATACATTCAATTCAACAGGATTCTTTTTCTGAGGGACAAGGGGAGTTGTAGGGGTAAAAAATGATCAATTTTTCATTAGTCATTCATTATTTTTTTACAGAAAATAATCGCTGTATAAGTTGTAAATATAAAGATAGGATAGGGAACTTTATAATTACATGCCAATAATATAGAAAAGCATTTTCTGTTTTAGAAAAGTATTTAAACATATTTCTTTGTTTTACTAACTTTCTATTCTAATTTTTCCATACAAACATACAAAAACAAATGAGATGGTCATAACGGAGCTTTTCTATGCTGATATGCTAGCTCACAATAAACATGATCTCCAGAACGCGGTAAACAGATTTGCATACGCTGCTGCCTTTTTCGGTTTATCTTTAAACCTCTGGAAAACAGAAGTTATGTTCAGAAGTCACCCAATAAAACATACTCAGCCCCAAAAATCACATTTAACGGACAGCCGTTTAACGGGGTAGACCACTTCACATATTTAGGTAGTATAGTGGCAAATGACGCCTCACTTTTAAGGGAAGTTGATTACCGTTTGGCCAGGTTCAGTATAGTTTTTGGACGCCTTTCATATGAATTTTTTGCGGAATAATTCGCTCCGCCTGCCTACGAAAATCAATGTTTACCAGGCGATGGTTCTCTCAACCATTCTTTATGCCTCTGAGACATGAACACTATATACAGAAAACAATTAAGTCTTCTTGAGCGCTTTTACAAAAGATGCTTGTGCTTCCTAATGGACTTACGGTGGCAGGACCGCACTAAGAACAGCGATGTCCTCACAAACGCCGGTATGAAAAGTATTGAGGGACTTCTTATGACCCGAAAGTTACGAGAGACGAATGTATGTCAAAGGCAGTCTTTTTTTGTGAGCTAACAGGTGGTCGACGTAACAGAGGAGCCACATGGAAGCGCTTCAAAGACCAGCTTAAGTGTCAACTTTCCTTGGCTGACATAGAAGAGAGAATTTGGTTGCATGCGGCCTCACAACGAGACAGATAGAGGTCACTTACGAAGGCCGTGGGGTACACATTTGAGACCAAAAGAAACTCCGCTGCCTAGGAGAAATGCAGACGGTGAAAAGGAAATCTAAATCGGCCACCTGCGGACAGTATGCTTGCCCTGTGTGTGGCAAAAGGTGTAGGTCGCAGCTGGGGCTGCGCAGACACGGGAAATAATACATTCCTCACTAACCTTCGGACTCGAAGACAAGCCTTATTATTATTATTATTTTAATTATTATTCGGCTTCTTTATACTACATCGGATAACTTAACTACCTTGACTGAATTAAAGTTATTTCCCCTGACCGACAGATGACATATGCAATATTCTTATGATATCTTATGGTGATTGATCGTTTCATCCCCGTTCATTTCATTCTCGGTCATTTCATCACCAATTAAATATTTTTCCTAGTAATTGTGTTGTATATATTTTTATTTAAGCCCTCATTTCATCTAATATTTATAAATATGTTTATTTACAATGTTTTTTTTTATATTTTTTATGTTTATAGCGTTCCCCATCCTCTATTTATATTTATTTACAAATGAAAGAAATTATGTAAATGAGTAGATATATTATAATGTGGGGCTTGTATTTAGTTATATTGTTTCTATTTGAGATGAGGGGGCATGATCCGGATATTGCA
This sequence comes from Biomphalaria straminea, assembly GCA_021533235.1. NCBI lineage: Eukaryota > Metazoa > Mollusca > Gastropoda > Planorbidae > Biomphalaria > Biomphalaria straminea. The sequence continues at coordinate 9,625,293 of JADKLZ010000130.1, forward strand.
TGATTAACGATCAAAGGCTAAGGTGTGGTAGAAATAGTGGAAATCTTTAGAAAGATAAACATGAATAGAATACTTGTGATTATGCCGCTCATAACTTATTTAGTGATCGCCATCTTTCCCTTTATTTTTTATTTGTCAATTGTTCTTTCTTGAATTTAGGCGCGCCATTTTTACTGTTTTAGTCTGCATTGTAACATCTTCTGTACTATAAGTACTGTCCATCTTATTTACACCCAAAAAAAAATACAATAGCTCCACTAAAACATTTCTTTGCAAGCAAGAACAGGTTTTAATAAATTATTTATTGGCCTAATTAAAAATGTCTGCACCATCTAATTGTAGGCTGTAATAGTCAATAAGTAAAAGCCACCTACGCCACTCACGGCAATTATAGTCTAAACAATATAATTATCATCATCATCAAACTCCATTTGAGTGAGGGCTAGAGAGGCTTAAATCCTCTCTTGCAAAAGCCCTGGACAGAAACCCTTCTGTTTTGCATAGTGCGTACACGTCACCATCAGGTCAAGAATTTTAGGTTTCCTAGATCAGCAATTCTGGGGCAGTCAAACAGAATATGAGGCACAGTTTCCTCTTCTTCCCCGAAGTGGAGGTACTGTGAATGTAACTTTGGCCATAGCCGTGAAAAATATAAGCCAACAGGACAATCGCCTGTACTGCACTTATAATAGCTTGCTCAGACCTGGACAGCCTCCACCACTGGGAAGTTCATTCAGTGCGCTTCATGCGCTCCCAGACTCCACAGGCTTTTTGGGACAATGAAAGTAAGAGGAACCAAACATACATCGGAAAACTTTTTTGTTTCTTTATTAAAACGTTTATCTACACAAATAATAAGACTTGTCTTCGAGTCCAAAGATTAATGAGGAATGCAGCAATTCCCGTGAAAGTGTTGCCCCTGCGCGACCTACATTTTTTGTCACATCATGCGCAGACATAACCAATGCCCGCCGGTGGTAGATTTGGATTCTCTTTTCGTCGTCTGCGTCAGTCCTTGGCAGTGGAATTTCTTTCATTCGATCTCTAATGTCTAGCCCTCTTGTCTTTCACACATCTCGTTTTTAATCCACCTACAGCCAAGTGCTCTCTTCTATAATACAAGACAGGATAAATCGAAAATATAAGAATAATTACCATGTTTGACAATAAAGGGAAGCCAACAATAATAATTATTATAATTTAAATAGCTAATAAAGACGTTTTGGCAAATTTAAATATTACTACTTTCAACTTACGACTAGAATGTCAAAGTGGAAGGTTTGGTGTAAACTGTAAAAGCCCATGCAGTGACAGATGTTGGTCTTATTGCAACAGCAGAACTGGAATATGTGATCAAGGATGTCTTGGCTACAGTGATCCACCTAATAGTACTATTGGTAAGTAAGAAATAAATGTAATAAAGAAAAAAGAAGAAATATCATTTTTACTCGTACTGTTACTGTCAAAATGAACTAAATTTTAACACTTTAAAACTCAATGTATTATTATTGTTTTGTCTGTTTATAACAAGTGTCATTTAGAATATCAATTGTAATAAGTTTGCCTTGCTGTTGTAAATGTGTCCGACTTCGTTAATTGGGTGTTTTGTACGGATGTATTATATGAGCTCATTGCAAAAACTAGCAATCATAAAAACAAGCAAAGAACTACTTCCTGACTGTTAAATAACTTGAACCACTTTCGGATCCAGTGGATGGCTCTAGGGGTGATCGCCCCCCCCCCCCCCAATAACATACAAATTTATTGGTTATATTACTAATATATACTAATTATTTATATATTAATTTTTTTTTCAGATTATTTCTCGCTCCCCTCTAGCATGTTGGCCGATTTGAGGAGGGGGGGGGGAAGGAGGTGCCAAAGACATTAATCCCGCCCCCTTCTCCCACCATACATTTTCTATTGGGTGGGGTGATGCAATACGAAATCTATTAAATATCTATAGTATTAAATCTTGTTATTGTTATATTATAAACGATCTTTATATTATGTCGTTCCCCTGTTAAATGATTGGGTGGAGTGGGGGGAAAATACATCTGATGACCTTCCAACCTTAGCCCTTTGAGGGGGGGGCGGTTCTTCTTTTATTTAGAAATCACACCAAAAAAAAAGTTTATTTACTATTTAATATTTAAATTATGTCGCTACACTTTTGTTATCTTAGCCGATTCGGTGAGGTGGGTGAGGGGGCAATAGCTTCTAATGCCCTCCCCACTCTAGTCCTTTGAATGGGGATGGGCGTCTTATTTTTATGGAGAAATCATAGTTTGTGAATCAAATTAGATGAATATCATAGTTTGTGAACCAAATTAGATGAATATCATAGTTTGTGAACCAAATTAGATGAATATCTATATTATTAAAAACTGCATATTGATGTTATAACCCAATTTTATTTTATTTCAGACTCACATTCTGATTTCAAATTTTATCATTAGAAAATATAAAATGAAAAAGGGTTGTACCATTGAATAACTGCTATAAAGGAAATGCTTTAAGTACTCGGTGCATTAATGTTTTTTAACTAGATTTTGATTTTGTACACCAAATCTATATTTGTTATACTAGATGTAATATATATCCTAATTGTAGATTCTCAATCTAGAATTATAAGTCTGGTTAAGAATTATATTATTCGTGCGAGCTTATTAATGGTCCCTGATTCAAACTTAGCCGACTAATATCCTCCGTCTTCCTGTGGGATGTTAGAACAAGAAATAATATTATCTTAAACTCTGAAGAAACATCCGAAAAATGGAAAACATTTTATTTAAAAAAAAATTTAATCTACTAGGCCAAGATCTAGTATTTAATTTCTAGATCTAAATTTAGACTTACATTGTAAATTTTATTTCCAAATGTCTATATTAATATTGTGATGTTTTAAAATATTTAAACTAATTAATTAACTTTTTAATTTTATGTTGCTTTCAGTTTATTGATAGATGACCTTCGCTTTTTTTTTCGTAAATCTTATCTAAATTACATCTAAATTATTCCAATTTTTGATCTATATCTAGTAAATGTAGGCGAATCCTTTAGAGATCTGACGGGACACCTCTTGAGTTTGTGTGATGAAACACATTCTCTTTCTAATCTTGTTAAAATTATTGACTCATGCATTGTCTGCGCCACTAAATAATTCCTAGCTACGCCACTGATCTAGGCCACCTACTTTTTTTTCTTGCATTTACTTTCAATTTCCAGTCACGACAATGGTTGGATAGAAACATCGTTGCATTATTTCTTGTTTTCTCTTTTAGAATGTGATACTGGAACATGGGGTGTCAACTGCTCAAGTCAATGCAGTGATAGATGTTTCAATCAATCTTGTGACAGCATAACTAGCAGATGTACTCAAGGATGTCTTGGCTTCAGCGACCCACCAGACTGTACAACTAGTGAGATAAAAAATGCTGAAAAATTTTGATGAATTTTATCTACTCGTAAACATGTTTTGTTTTACATACAGATTATTTTTTTAAAGGAATTAATTGTACTAACAGGTGACCGAGCCTCGCTTGGTAGAATAATTTCTTAATATGTCACCATCATCTTTGCTTTGCATACCTCATTGTACTTAGGGATTTATTAAAAACACGCCATTCTTCACGGTCTCTTGGGTATTTTTTAACTCTTTCTCTCCTAATCGACGAAACCATCGTTGATTTTGACCTCATCAAATTAAATTAATGTTTAATTATTTTTGAACTTGACTTTCATTATATAAAAAGAGCATCAATTTCCCTTTAATTCTATACCAAATACAATATTTTCTGATAACAAACAACAAAGCTAGTGAAGCCCAATCATAACAGGGGTATTGAAATAGTAATGAGAAAAATGAAGAATTCCTTCAAACGTGGAAAAATAATAAGAAGAGAAAGAGTTAATGGCTTCCCAGCTCTATCCTGTCTTCCAGGCTTCATCAAGTATAATGGGTTGCTACGTTCTTTTTTGGTCTTCCTCTATGTCTTGTTCCCTGGGTTTCCATTCTTAGCCCTGTCTAGCTCTGTTGTTGGTATCTTTTTTTAAGAGTGTGACTAATCCGTCTCCACTTTCTCTCCAGTATATGTAGTGTTGCCTACTTAATTTTTGAGCGTTGTAAATATTTCATTCTGGTGAAAGAATTGAAAATTCGGCGGGTTTCCGCTCAATACGGCATGGGGTCTGATTTTGTGGCCGAGTCCCGGCTCTGAGCATATTCTGGCGTTTTTAGCTTCAGAAATTCTGCTAGCGTTAACAACGCCTTTTATTCACAGTAAGGATAAAGAACAGGGGCGCGGTGGTCGAATGGATAAGCGCTTGTCTGAGGTCCTGGGTTCGAATACCGGTGTAGACTGGGATTTTGAATTTCGGGATGCTTTGATTTGTAAAATGGGTAATATTCAGACATGAATTAATAACTATATTGAAAATGAAAAATAGACAAACTACATCTTTTTTGTGTTGTTATTCCAGAATGTGACACTGGTTTATGGGGTAGAAATTGTGGCTCTAACTGTAGTCGATGTTTCAACTCAACCTGTAACAGTAGAACCGGATTTTGTGATGAAGGATGTTTAGGTTACAGTGACCCACCGACCTGCATGACGGGTATGTAATAGATTATAAGAGATATTTAAATAATGTCTATATGAAGTAATAAAGTCTATTCCAAATATTCTTATGTATCACTTTGTACATTCTGAGGATCTATCGGAATACTTCGCTAATGTTTGTTTAGAGAGATTAATACAGCTTACTAGTTAATTATTAAACAAGCTCAGGCCGCGAAGCAGGGTTTTTGGAAATATAATGCTTTTGTATGTATGTGTTTGTGCATTTATGGTTTAATTTCTTAATAAACAAACGTTTTTATAGTTGAATTTGCAATTATTTAGAATTGTTTTTAGCGGCCCCCGAAAGGGGAAAAGACGCTATTAGTTTTGTGTGCCTGTCTATCTGTCCGTCTGTCTGTTTGTTTGTCTGTCCGTCTGTCTGTCTGTCCGTCCGTCCCGTTTAGTGCTCAGAAAGTAGAAGAGAAAATGAAAATCTGACATCACGATAATATATAGCATTCAAAGTTCTGATGCAACAGCTACTTTTTTTTTCTAAAAGCTCAACATCTAATTTTTAAAAATGTTTCATGCAAGCAGTATTTAAAGAGAAAAAAACTAATTAGTATGCAATATAAATGGGACCTAATATAAAACAATCAATAAAGTTACAAATTGCATTGCAATTTATGTTTTGTTTTGCTGTAACATATGAGTAGGCTATTTACTAAGTTACCAACTCATAAAAGAGAAGTGGCAGTTGCGTGGAGCATCGGCCTTTTAAGGCAAACGTTAAGAGATCAAAGCATGGAAGGTGTATATCTTGACCGCTGGGGCACTACATAAGATCTGTCATGTATCTTTGATATAATTTCATTCGGATGTTCTTTCTGAAAATATTGAAACCTGTCTGGTTGGACCACTTCGGGGGCCGATTTTAAGTTTGTGTTTCCACACAAACTGTCTTTGTAACCTTGTTTTTTAATCGTAATACGCTGGAGTTTCTCAATTTTTTAAAACAGATAAATAACTGACCACAAATGGTTATCTTTAAAAAAAATAAAGCCAGGGAGTTAATAATGTTCGTAACATCCAAACAGTATAAAGAGGCGAGGTGCCAGAAGGGTAAAGGGCTTTAATTCCGAACAAGGTATTCGCAAGTTCGAATCCCATTGAAGACTTGAATTTCGGGATATTGTGGGGGCCTCGGAGTTCATACAGCTTCAATGGGTACATTGCTAGAGTTGGAAAAAGAAAAGGCGGTTGGTCGTTGTGCTGACCACATTACACCATCTTAAACTGTGGGCCTCAGAAACAGATAAACTTAACATCATCTGCCTTACATATCGCGTGTTCTTAAAGGGAGAACTTTTAAATTTTACTGATACCACAAACCAATTATTATTCTTTTATCTAGCGTGTGAGCCTTTAAAATGGGGTGTAAACTGTTCCAATCAATGCAGCGATAGATGCTTCAGTCAATTTTGTGACAGTTCTAATGGCAAATGTACTCAAGGATGTATTGGCTACAGTGACACACCAGAATGTACAATTGGTAAGTTAAAAGTAAAGAAATATGCCAAATTTTACATATGTGTTAATTTGTTTTTTCTTTCTAATAAATGCCAACAGAATGCCAACAATTTTGTCAGTAAATAGACTTAAGAGTTGAGTGTCGATAACCGCTTGGCTGTTTAATTTGAGGTCGTGTCTCTTCTTCAGTGGCGTGAAACTGAGGGAGGCCGCCAAATAAGATGTGATTTTTTTTTACATTAATTATTAAATATTATGCTATTATCTCATGTCATTAAGTCGAATGTCGAAATGCAGGAGCCCCCACTCAAATAATATCTAAATTCTTTAATTATAATATGCGTAAATAAAGGGAAAGAAATCCGGCATTAAAACTATATATCCATAATGTACACATTATTTCCCTTGATCTATAATCTATATGAAACAAA
>JADKLZ010000130.1:9674123-9697805 GCA_021533235.1 Biomphalaria straminea
TTGTTTAGTACGAGCTGGAATAGCCTGGTTGTTTAGTACGAGCTGGAAAAGCCTGGTTGTTTAGTACGAGCTGGAATAGCCTGGTTGTTTAGTACGAGCTGGAAAAGCCTGGTTGTTTAGTACGAGCTAGAATAGCCTGGTTGTTTAGTACGGTATGCAATAGCCTTATTGTTTTGAGAGAGCTAGAATAGCCTTCTGTTTTAGTGCAAGTAACGTCTGAATTATATAAGATAAGATAAGGTAGAACAGTCTCCTTGTTTAGTGAAGTAATTGTAATGAATTTATGTGTATATACTTGTAGATTTGTACATATAGGCCTACTTGAAAAGGTTTGCGTGGATCAGGAATATGAATTCAATCTATACGAGCATGCGAATCGTAAATGATTTGACTGTAAATTACTAAGCCACTGACCTTCAATTAAATTCTTATTGAATGTAGTGTAAGTTTTAATTGACCACACAGAGAATGTGAATATGAAGTAAATTAAATGAAAACAGCATACGTGAATTCCATACTAATTCAATTATGAATTGAATGATGTGAATTGACTGTAAATTTTATGTCAAAGTTTGTTAGTATATAGAATGAAATAGGATGTAAATTGACAGTAAATTGCAAGTGAATTGTAAATCACATGTGAAGTGAAAGTAAATTGCTTGTACTAGAATTAACCTGTAACCACCTACCAAGAACTTTGTTTTCTAAAACGTCCAATGTGAGATACTGGCTGAGTTAGGACTCTCTGCCTCTTACACTCGAGACTAGTCAATGCCCGTCTTGACTTTGGATGAGAATCATGGCAATAGCCCAGCAACTTGTAAGTTCAATTATAATAATTTTAAGCTGAATACATATTCCGCGCTATCGATTCAATTACTATATATGAAAAAACATCTTCGTTTAAGTTTACGATTACGTCATTTGTCCCAAATATTCAACAATCTGCGAATTTTTATTTCGCAATTCTCGACGTGTGACTGGAGTGACATTTCTGCTAAAATATTCAGCGTGTTTACTCCTAAAAGGTAATAAAATTATTTTTGTATGATATTATTTAAATGATTTAGTATGACAACTATCTTATCAGCTACTTTTTATATATAGTACTTTCTTAATGTTTTAATCACCATGAAAGCGTTATAAAAATAAGAAGAAATATGCTATGCATAGACCTACACTATATAGAATTTGACATAGTATTAAAGTTCTCCATTTCAGACCTTGTGATCTATAGGGCCGATGATGTAAAGGTCATCTGTTTCTGCGTCCTACGGTTTACGCAGGGGACATATGGCCAGCACAACGAACAACCCCCTGTTATCTGTTTTTAGTGTCTTGCTATTAACCTGAAGGGACCACTGTGAATGAAACAAAGATCATTGTACTGTACATTCGTTGGTACTAATTGAGATTTCCATTAGCCTATAAGTATTTAAAAGTAGAAAAAAAAGTACAATACCTTAATTCACGTCTGTAGATTTTTTCTTTGCATTACCAATTATTTTTTATTAGGAATAGAGGTACCAACGGGTGTAGGCCTACATGACATGGAAAATGATTTCTAGGCAAGATGCATGATTATGACAGGGTTCATTTTGACGCTGAGTCTCCCCCTGAGTTTGATCACCAAGTTGCCATTTTTTTTCAATGTCAAATAAAATAGGAATATTCAGTTTACTATTTTAAAATTTAGTGTAAAATGTTTTTTTTTTATATATAATTTTAATAGTATTTTATTATTTCAAAGAATGTTGATTTAAGTTCAGATGTTTGTTTTCCCTCTTTTATGTTTTTTGGAAACAAAGATCAAGCAATTATTTTCTTTGATTTATTTTTGTTTTATGTGTTATGAGCGTACTTTCAGGGTCGAGGATGATCACATCCTGACTTAGGACTTCAGGAGATAGCAGCGTTCAAACCCAAGACTTTCCAGACAACAGTCCAAAGCGCTTAGAAAACTACCAGGCCTTGGGTTAATCGTTCTTACATTTGTACTTGTTATGTTTGCACTTAGTCTTTTTTTTATCCCTTTTGATTCTCTTTTTTTCTCTTTTTTTTCTCTCTCTCTCTCTCTCTCTCTCACTTTCTCTCTCTATCTCTTTCTCTATCTCTTTCTCTTTCTTTCACTCTTTTTCTTTCTCTCTATCTCTCTTTCTCTCTCTCTTTCATTCTCTTTCTTTCTCTCTCTCTCTTTCTCTTTCTTTCACTCTTTTTCTTTCTCTCTCTCTTTCACTATCTCGCTCTTTCTTTCTCTTTCTCTCTCTCTCTCTTTCTCTCTCTCTCTTTCTCTCTCTCTTTCTCTCTCTTTCTCTCGCTCTCTCACTCTCTCTGTTTGTGGGTCTGTCTCATTTATTCATTTCTCTCAAAATTTTTTTAATTCATTATTAATCTTTCATCTTTTCTATTTATTGCTTAAATAAAGCTGGTATCATTCTGAAAGTCTAATACATTAAAAGTTATCTAGCCTGTTTTACATAGTTCTGATGTTCAGCAATGATGATAATTCTAACCCAGAGCATAAACTGCAAGACCAGGCAGCCATAGGCTTTTGGAATTCTGAAATCTTATAGCCAAATGCCTACCCTATTGCATGAACAAAGTTGGGTTAGATACATAAACGGTTGCAGTTTGTTAATAATTTTACATATTTCTAAATACATGATTTTAAATTGCCCCATTTTTTTATAATTGAATAGGTTTTATTATATTTAACTATTAATTTATGGAGTATCTAGACAGATATTACCCGCCACCCGCGGGTCTTAACTTGCGTATCGCCGTTTTGCATTAGAAACAATTAAAGAAAATAATAATGTTGTAAGTAAAGCGAATGCGTGAATTCACGTTAAAAAATTATGAATGGAGCTATAAATAGCAAATTGACCTTAATTTACGCTATATTAGGAATTAGGATTATAGTTGCAATCATGTAAAAATGCTTTAGAAAACATATTTCAATGTTATTTTGATTAAAATATGAAATAAATGGACTATAATTAGTATGTTCATGTGTTTAAGCTTAACACTATCTTTGCGAAGAGAAGTTATATCATCTTTGAGTTGAATTACAGTTTTAGACCTAGAATGCCTAGATCTAGGAATAGAGAGATGTGAAACCTTTCGGTAATGTCTAATGAAAGTATGTTCAACAGAATTTTTATATTCGCATATACAAAGAACGAATTTATGTAAAAATCCTTTTGAAACACAAATTCGAAGCTTATTTTTGTTAAATAATAAAATCATTAGACTATATTTTGTATTTTCATGCGTCAAAGTGTATTTCTTAAAATTAGATCTAGATCTAAATCCTTTCGATCTTTTCTCATGTCTCAACATTTGTAAACAAAGCCTAGATCCATAAATTAGTATAGCTGTAATAGAGTTGGTCGCATTTATTTTTTTGTAGGGTTTTTGTAGGGTTTTAAGTTTGTTTATATACACACAGGTCTTAGTTAGTACCCAAGGAACATTTCTGTCAAGTTTTGTCAAGATCAGTGAAACGGTTTTGATTTCTATACGGGGACATACATACATACATAGGGGAAAGGGGGTAAAACGTACCCCCTAAGGGGGAAAACTCATAAAAAAAAGTTTGGCAAAAAGGATGTTTATTTTTTAAGTCATAGCTTTACAACAACCCATACTACAAATGTGCAAGGTTTAAAGACTGTATGGAATCAGCCCGACTTATTTTCCTTTCCTTAGTGTTTCTTGTATAATCTCTTTAATGGCTGGTATAATTTTTGCAACGTTGCTTAAAACGATGACACGATTCCTTGCCGCAGAAAGCAAGTATTGGCTAGCCTTACTGAGTCACATTCTTTGTGGGAGAATTGTCTGTCTTTTGTGTTTAACTCCATAAGAACACTTTACAAATCATTAGTAGTACTCGTTTGTCTATCGAGTTCTGATATATGTGATAGACAAACTACTTCCACAAAGAGATAGTACACTTCCTTTTTTTTAGTTCATACTATAAGCTAACACTTTTGTAATCGTGATAAAAATGAATGCACAGTCTGAAAAGTTTACTATGTATGTTTTTCAGGTGCCCATTGGTGTTGCGTAAACTCAGGAGTGTATTAAAAATAATACAGAAGTTCAAAATTCTAATCTTGATTGAATTTCGAACCAAAGACTCCTCTGATTTAGAAGCCCGGAGAATATGCTTCCGTCGCCTCAGCGTTGCACCTCTGTGGGAAGCGGAAAGGCCTAGTGTAACGATCTTAGTGTGACCTTATCGATAGTTCCAGAAGCCAGGTCAAGTCAGTGCGCTGTCCAGCGTAAACAAGTCAATTTTAGAATAGCCAATCATAGAAAGGGGTTAAGGGAAAAAATTACACACGTCATCTTCCAGAAGGTCAAAGTTACTAAAAAAAAGTATCAGAGAATGTTCTATGCTTCTGGAAGATACGATTTAAAAAAGTATAAATAAAGTGAAAAGGAGTTAGTCGGGGTCCTCGCACAGTAGTAGTTTTATGTAGCGATGGTCCGTTCCGTTGTTCAATCTTCTCTTTATAAAGAAATAATAGTAGAAGTCTGTTATTAAGAAGTTGTTTATATAAGTGAAGTTTTATTTTATATTGAAGTAGTGATTGAGGAAGTGTTTGTTCAAGAAAGCAGAAGCTGTATTAAAGTTTATTGGAAAAAATGCTGAAATAGTTTTGTCTTCATTCTTATGAAGTATCAAGTCAATAATAATATCAATCCCCGGCATGTGACGATATACAGAACATCACATTATTGACTACAAAATTCGTCACACCTAGAACGAGAGTAAAAGGGGCCCCCAGTGGACTACCACAGATATGCACCAGCGAATGTACTTGCTCGTGGTTGGGATGTAAGAAAGGCTTGCTAACCAGTCCCGGAACCCATTGTGTCGTTACCCAGCGGTGACCATACGTTCGGTGACGGCTACACCAAGGGGGCAGTGGCACATTATAGGCATTGATTGGCAGGGGAATGCGTGCTGTTGCTACACAACACAAACTAAAGTTTATAACTCCAAAAATTAATTTAGTTTAATGGACCTCATGCACCGATTGTAAATAAACACATTTAGCCACGTCATAATATTGATAAAATAGTGAAATATAAGGATCAAATAGTTTCTCTACATATTGTGTAATTTGTAAAGAACATATTGAGAAAATATTGTGTTTACGTTTGGTGAATGAGGTCCATTGAATCAGAACAAATTGTTGGTATCATCTATTAGGAGAGAAAGAGATTAATTCAAAGGTGAAAGTTATATGTCACGTGATAGTTCTAGATGGTTCTATAACTGGGTATATAATTCAAGACAAGCTTATTTGAAAAGAACGAGAGTTGGACATTTTTTGAGTTAGAAAACTTAGATCTAGTAGCCGCTAGTTTGAAAGTAAACAGTTTTTTTATTTGATTAATCGTTATTATTGTATCCTGTATCTACTTTATATGAACTGTACATACATTTATTGATTCAAGTTTAAGCATAAAGAATTAAACTAAACAAAAGTAAAAAATCACATTGTCACTTCATTTTTTTTCATAAAAGTGTTTCAATTTTAATTACAGCACCTCCGAACCCGCCTATGTGATAAATATATCTCATCAAGAACATCGAGCTAAAAAAAACCTTAGGCATAATCGTGACATCTACAGCTAGATTTTTAGATCTATATCTATATTTCAAACATGGCGATCGTTATTCATTGTTCCCGTTACATTGTTTTTTAAATTTTTTCTCAAAAAAATTAAAGTATAGTTTAGCCGATATATTCAAATTCAAAGTAAAAACAAAAGTAAAGTTTACCTTTCAGACCTTATGGTCTATAGGACAGATGATGTAAAGACCATCTGTTTCTTTGGCCCACGGTTAACAAGGGTGTCATGTGGCCAGCACAACGACCAACCGCCTTTACTTTTCCCCAACAAAGGTCAGGTACCCATTAGAGCTGGGTGGACTCAGAGGACTGAGGCGCCTAAAGATCCCGAAATAAATATCCCAGTCTTCACCAGGATTCACAGTTCGGATGCCAAGCACCTTACCGCTCCAATATATTCAATGCAAATATAAAATACTGTGAAAATGTTTCGTGGTCATTTCATCCCTCGGTCATTTTATCCCCGGTCATTTCGCTTTAATTACTTCATCTCCGGTCATTTCATCTTTTGGTCACTTCATCCATTGGTCATCTTATCATTTGGCTAATTCATCCAATAATCCATTAAAACTTGTAAAAAGTATATAAAATATTCCATATATTTATTCTCATTCTGAAGACAAATAGAGTGACACACTAAATAAGTATAGAGCACAGTCTACAGCAGCCCTTTCTAAACTTAAGTTAATATGGAAATACAAAGGCTTAGCCCTCGGCACCAAAATCAGACTGATGCGCTCCCAGGTCATTGCCACATTTTTATATGCTTTTGAGTCTTGCACGCTGACTGCAGAGCTAGAGAGGAGGATCCTAGCAATGGAATTGAGATGCTACAGAAGGATCCTAGGCATCACATTTAAAGACCGCATCACAAATCAAGAGATTAGAGACAGGGTTACTGCAGCGATCGGACCCCATGATGACATGTTAACTACTGTGAAGAAACGAAAGCTTAAAATGTATGGCCATATAACAAGATCTTCGGGACTCGCAACCTCCCTCCAGGGAACAGTACCAGGAAAAAGAAGAAGAGGCAGACAGAGAAAGCGGTGGGAAGACAACATCAAAGAATGGACAGGTCTACCATTGAAAGAGATTTTAAACAGGGCAAAGGAACGAGAGGAATGGAGAAAGTTGGTCTACAAGTCTTGCTTGGTGCCCCAACGGTCCACCAGACTAAGGGACAGGTAACAGGTAATCATTAAAGATAACTTTATTCATATCGTCTATTGTAATAATAATTTTGCGTGTTCATTCAAATCGTTAATAAGATAAACAGGTGCAGAAGACGACCCTCTTATTCGTATTGCTGTACATCGTTTGGGATTGGCCAATTTGATATTCTCTTAGATTATATTTCATTTGTGTGAACTTGATTTCATGTAATTTATTGATGGCTGAAGTTACCAATTTTTGAATTGTTATTTTATTCAATAAATATGATGTCTGCCACTCTACATGTTGTGGTGGTATTAGATGTTAACATACGCAACAACAAGTAGGGCATGAAGTAGAGCTTAGAATCAATACTGCAAACATACCAGTAATACCAGCAGAAGTAATGAAATAGTACAAGAAAGACTCATTCAAATAAATCTTTACAAGGGTTTAAAATGACACTCTCATATTCAGGAAAGAACGATTGACAAGATAAAGATAAATTAAAATATGGCCGTTAGGAGATAAGTTATCAGCAGCAAGATCATAAGTATTCGAATTGATCTCATCTCTCAAAAGATCTCACTACTTCCACCACACCTTGTCCTTCCATGATAAATTATGAGAGCAGAGTGGCATTATCAGAATTATTCTAATTTCTCAAACTATTCTAATTTCTCAAATTATTCTAATCTCTTAAAAGATTTTTCTCTGATTCCCCTGCACCACAGCCAATAACCGTTACTTTGCGCGATACCAGCATGATAGCATCGAGATTCATACATCAGAAACAGTAGAACTAAATACCTACATGCACAATTTATATATATATAAACTAGTTTTCTCTCTAACCTACATTTTAACACTCCTCTTTTTATTTCTCTCTCTTTCTCTCTCTCTCTCTCTTTCTCTCTATCTTTTACGTTAGCGTTTGTGAAAACTTGGAACTACTTTAAAAAATCTTCATTTGAACAGTTTCCGCAGAAGGAAGTTAAATAAAGTTAAAAGCTTGCAACACTAGAGTTAAACTGATTAAAGAACGGATGTACTTACAATTATGTCAATTAAGTTTAAATACATTTCTTTAAAAAATCTTAAAACTTGCTGCAGGATAGTTATAGGATCTGAAGTGTTGTGAGATGATATCGGCTTCAAATCTTTTTTCCGCCGCCATCTCCAGCCGAAGATTTAAATGTTTTGTCTAGATTTTTAATCAGCCTCTATAATTCTCAAAACACACCTAAGACTTAAAAGAGTAAGAAAACTTGACACGAAGCAATGACAAAAAGTAAAATCCCTTTTCAGACCTTATGTTCTATGTCTCAGATGATGTAAAGGTCAAATGTTTCTTTGGCATGAGGTTTATAAGGATGTCATGTGGCCTGCACAACGACCCACTAACCTTTACTTTCCCCAACTAACGTAAGGTATCCATTATAGCTGGGTGGACTCAGAGGCGCACAAAGATCTTGAAATTAAAACAAAATTGTTCAACTTGAATTTAAACTCGAAAGTTTAAGCCTTCTTAAGTATATACAGTAACCTATGAGTCAGAGAAGTGCCTATGAAAATAGAATGTTACGTTTAAAGTCAGAAACTAATTCTCTAAACAAAGTATAAAGGGAACTAATTCAGATTATGCAAACAACATATGTTAAATATTTTTTCTTTCTCTTGTTCAATACAAAAAAAAATTAATTACCATAAGTTACTCTACTAGGCCTAATTTATTTTTTAAAATTGTTTGTTGTTTTTTTTGACACGTACAACAAATAATTGTGAAAAGTTTCAGTTTATCCAAGATAAGGTTTAGGAGAAATAACGTGTACAAACTTTTTACCAAACAGACAGATTGAGTTGATATAAGCATTGTAAAAACGCATAGGGGAGATTGTATTCAACTTCGCAAACTAATGCACAACAAGTAAAAGATTACAGTTTAAACTTACTTAAGTGTAAATGGCAATAAGTAAGTCTTGCATTACTTCAATAGTAAACAACTCGTCGAAAAAAAGCTTTCTTTTGGCACGCGCTCATCTACTGTAGGTGGTAGGGGTCGGACGCGGTGGAGCGGTCGAATGGTGAGTAATTGCTTCTATACCCTGCACCGGCAGAACATGGTTATTTGAAGATAGTCTTGACAGCCAGGGCCGGTCTTAGGCCACTGCAACCAATGCGGTCGCAGTGGGCCCCGCGCTTTCATAGGCCCCGCGCTAATTCAGGGTGTAATAATTAAATTGCAAAATATATACGAAAAACTCCTGGAAATCTCATGAATGTATTAAAATCTCCTGAAAACTCTTAAAAATCTTCAAAGAAATAGACAAAATTGTCATTTCTGTATGTGTTATTAATTGCGGAAAACGCCAATACTACGCCCGATAAAAGAAAAAAGCTTTCTTGTAATAAAATGTAATAATCGAGTGAATTTATACCTTAATCGGAAGTTCCATTAATTTTTTTACTTTTATTGTCATTGGCATATAAATATGTCATTGGTAACAAGGTTCGAAAAGTACAGATCGCAATTTTTAAATTAGAAAAGATATTTTTTTGTTATATTATTTTTCACTTATTATTTATATTATCACACATACTAGGCCCCGCGTAATCAGTTTCGCATAGGGCCCCGCAATTGCTAGGACCGGCCCTGTTGCCAGCGTTTGTTTATTATTTATGGAGCGAAGGCGCCTTTGTTGGAGGCTTTCGGGGAAATTGGGTATGCTGCTGTCACAAAAAAAAAATAAATTAACAGACCTTTTCATGTTATGCTCGGAGATCAACAACCACATCCATTAGCCGCTCCAGAATCAGATTTAGTCACCTCACATTTCGCCCGAACTCCGAATCAGATACCCCATTTGAAATAAACCGTGCTGAGATTACTCCCTTAGAGCACGGAAGAGGAAGCGTGCAGTGAGTTGTAGGGTCGCCTTATCCCCGTACAAGGACAGACCCTTTGCCACACATGGACCAGTTATCTCTCTCTCATTACCTTGTCCCGATCGTTCATCTTGCAGAGCGCGACATTCGTGGAGAATGTGCTCTATTGTCTCATCGTCCTCGAAGCAATGGCGGCACCGTGTGTCGAAATTCTCCCTCCACCGTCCAAAGTACGCACCAATTGGACAGTGTCCGACTCGGAACTGGGCTAGGACTGCCTGTTCCGCACGGCGGAGCGTCCACCATGCGTCCTTTCGGTCTGGTCTACTCATCTGCTTGTGAAGCTCTCGGCCTTTCTCGGAAGCATCCCAGCTAGCGTACCACTGTGCCAACAATCTGTTGTCGGCTAGGGATCGTACGGTCGCAAGACTGTACGGTTCATCATTTAAGGTGCTCGTTGCTACCGCGGTTTTCGCTAAAAATTCAGCCCTCTGATGACTGACCAGACCACAATGGGATGGAACCCACTGTATAAAACTATTTACATTGAGCTGCAGAAGGCGCTCCACCACTGCGAGGAGTGCTTCTACCCGTCCGACGCCTGCGTGCTGCCCTTCAAGGGCATCGAGGGCAGAGATTGAATCAGTAAAGATGACCACGTCCGCTGGGGTCGTGGATCCATCCCCAACTCTTTCCGCTACCCACGCCAATGCTGCGAGCATTGCTTCGAGTTCAGCTTCGGTGCTGCTCTTGCCACTGCAGGGCCCACTCAGCTCCACACTTTCGGGGTTGCCTGAGAGTCGCACCACCGCCCCATATCCAGCCCTGGTAGTGCCCTCGAGCGTCTTCACTGAGCCATCCGCGAAGATAGTGGTCACTCCGGCCGGGTACGAAGCGATGGTATCTCTGGCGGTTTGTAGTAGCCGTTTAGGATCGCACTGTTTATTGACTGCCGGGTCAATCAAGCTCCTTTGCACCGTCGGCATGCAGAAAGCTTTGTCAGGGGGGAAGGCACCGGTCGGGGAAAGAGCAGCCCGCTCTACCGGTAGATTCATCTCTCTGACCAGCCCACGCGCCACATGCATGAAGCAGGGCCGGTTTTTGAGACGTCTCTTACCCTCCCAGCTGTCGACCAGACTTCTGAGGGGGCATCCTTCCTCCAGCCGTCCGTATCTCTCGTGAGCTAGCAGGACGGCTCGCTCTCTTCGCAACTTCAACGGCGGCACATTGGCCATGATCTCGCCAGCGTCAACTGGTGTGGTGCGAAACGTACCGCATATGAGTCGTATGGCTTGGTTCTGGACCGCATCGAGCTTCGCTAGAGACGTTTGCGAAGCCCAAACTTGAACTGGGAGACTGTAATCCATATGAGACCGAACTGCACCCATGTACAGTGATCTCAGTACACCCGCATTCGCCCCCCACTTCGTTCCAGCTAGCTTCTTTACGATATTCAGCCTCTCGGAGGCTGTTTCGCGTACACGCTGAATGTGGTCGCACAGTGTCAGTTTCTGATCGAGGATAACCCCTAGGTATTTAGGCTTTTTGTCCCATGCCAGAATCTTGCCGTCCATCCGTAGCTCAACTGGTTCTTTGATGATATCACGTCCTAGTGTGAACCAAGAGTAAACACACTTCGAGTGGTTCACCTCAAGGCCCCATAGCCTGGCGAAACAGGACACTGTCGTCAGTGCCTGTTGCAAAGAGCCAATCAGCTGCTGGCGTTCTCTGCCCGACTCCCACAACACAATATCGTCTGCAAACAGAAGTTTCTGACATCGTAAGAGGCCCGGTAAGTCGTTTATGAACACTAAAAATAGTGAACAACTGAGCGCCGACCCTTGCGGCACTCCCTGCTCCAGCGGAAGTTTCCTCGACACGTTTTTACCAACACGTGTTTGTACCGTTCTTTCCGTGAGGAAATTTTGTATCCACCTAAGCCGTCTTCCCAACGTTGGACGTCAACGATATGGGTCGATAACTTTCCGCACGGTCTGGGACCTTCCCCTTTTTCAGTAGGGGAACAATCGTAGCCTCACGCCATGCCTTAGGGAAATCCCCTTTAGTCCAAGTCCGATTGACCAATTCCAACAGTTTCCGTCTGCCTGTGGGGCCAAGATTCTTTAGCATCTCGTTACTAAGACCATCTGGCCCCGGCGCCTTTCGTAGTTTACACTTCCGAAGTGCAGTTGCTAGCTCTCCGTGGGTAAAGGCGTTTGTGAATGTACTCGTCTCGTCTTCACCATAGACCATGCAGCTTTTTGATTTGGCCTTTCTGATGCCATTAAGGGCGTTCGACACGTCACTCCGTTTCGCCGACTTAGATATGGCCGCGAAGGCACGGTTTAGAGCGTCCGACCTGTGTTGGTCTGTGACCGCCATGCCTTGGGCAGTTAGCAGGGGCGCTGCTGCTTTTGGTTCTTTCGCCCTCGCCAGGTTATTAAGGAGTTTCCATGCCTGTCGTCCGTCCGCAAGGTCTAGGTGAGCACAAGTCTCGGCCCATTTTAGTCTCGTACCCTCCGCAATGGCTTCCTTTACCTCAACCGACAGCTTATTGTAAGCGCGCCTGGTATCATCGTTTGGTTGACGACTGTGCCGCCTGCGTGCGGCCCTCCTCAGTCGGACCAGGCGTGCCAAAGCGGGAGACCAAAAGGGCCTAAACCTGCGCCCTCCATATGACCTCGGGATAGCCCTACGAGCGGCGCTGAGAATTGCCTTAACGAAGAGTCCGTAGACCCGGTTAATGCATCCATCTTGGATTTCCAGTCCGCTCAAAGCAGCATCCGATGCCGCCTTAAACAGACCCCAATTGGCACGCTTGTACACCCATTTTGGTTCTGTATATGGGGACTTCGTGCTGAGTTTCTCGAGTTCGATTGTGACCAGGACCGGCAGGTGATCGCTACCGACGTCCTCGAGCACGTCCACTCTTGATTGCAACTTTAGATCAGCTGACACTAGTGACAAGTCTGGCCGCGACACACCCCCATTGCCAGTGTGCAAGAAGGTCGGGGGGCAGTCTTTACCCTGCAAGACAACCTGATTTGTTTCGTCGCATATCTCGAGCAGTCGCCGCCCTCGGACATCTGTCTCCGGGCACCCCCAGGTGGGTGACTTAGCATTAAAGTCTCCTGCAACGATCGTTCTTGTGCCGAAGGACTCACGCAGTTTGAATTGCAGCTCAGATTTGGGTGGGTTGTACAAGTTTACGCATGTGAATCGCTGACCGAATTTGAACACCTCCACCGTAAGTGTATCCGTCTGACCGGGTCCCGCAGGGGCGCTGGATTCCACAACACGGGCCGTTAACGAATTCCTCACAAACGTTACTAGTACCTGGCACCGCGAGCAGGAACACCGGTAAGCCGTAAAGCCAGATAGGAGAGGTGGTCCCTCCTCCGAGCGTTGAGTTTCCTGACACAGAATGACATCTACCTCGTATAACTCTGCAATTGTATGGACCTCGACCCGTTTCGACAAGAACTGCCGATTCAGGTTAAGGTGGATTATCCGAAGCTGTTTGCTACGGTCGTAACCGGGCGGAGGTGCACCACTACCCCCTTTTGCGTTGCCTCCTGGTGCTTTCACCTTTCGGGATTTATTGGGGGGCACAACTCCCCCGAATGTGTTTGAGGCCGTCGCGGCACTCAGTGGATTGGGCTCGGGCCGTTTACCCAAGGGACAAGTGCCACCAGACTTACGTCCTCTGGGGGGAACCGTTCCCCCCTAAAAATACTGGTCGCGGCGACCAGCTGCTCCAAAGGTAGCTAACTTATCGCCCACAAGCCCTTTGTTGATCGCTCTGGGGGCGGAGCCATTTCCGTCGGTCCTGCTCATACCCGCGTTATTCGAATTTAGACTAGACATTGTAATGAGAGAGGGTGCCCCAGGGGGGGGCAAACTGGTTGCATGTTAGACAAACGGCCAATCCCACAGGTGGGACAATAGCTTAATACCCTGGGCTGGTGCCCAAGGCTGCTGAACCGATGTCGGCACTGCCTGCTCCTCTTAGCGTAAGAGGACATATCGAAGATCGTTTCTCACAACGTTCGTAACTAATGCCATCAATTGTGCGGCTTTCGTGCAATGCCGGTGTTATTGGAAACACTAGCTCCGAGACCTCCCAACGTTTACGGTGCGCTGTTACCTCTAGCACACCATCTCCTGACTTTTCGCCCCCATAGCTAACCTTGGGAGTCAGCTGCAGCGGCTACTAAGCCCGCGGAAAGCCCCCACACATTAGGGGTGGAGTCGTACGGCTAGTTTTCAATTGGTCACTTGGCCTTGAAAACCGTGACCAAAAACCAGTCCCTCTTGGCCACCCTATTGGGTGTTCACGCGGCAACCACGTTGAGGTGGGGGCTGGAATCTGCCGCGCGCCCGAACTCCAGAAGAGTTCGAAACCACTGAGTCAAAAGGAGTAGTCAACAAAGCATATGTGTAGGTGGTCAAATATTACTTTTCAAAGTTCAAACCAAAATTTCTAACAATGGAAACTTGAAGCGCTCTCAAGTCCACTTAAAGCTTCTCAATATTTCCAATTTTTAAGTGTGAGAAAAAAACCAGAAAAAAAAAGTTATTTGAACACACTTCCTTGCTCAATGTGCATGGAGCAAAGAACAACACGATTAAATCAACTTTCCTGTCATTGAAATTCAACAATAAGAATGAACAGAAATTCTATTAGGTTTTTTCTTCTTTCTGTGTTCCTCAGTTTAATTATAGGATTTACCTTGTCAGGTATGATATTCAGTTGTCATGTTATCGAATGCTTTTTAAATGAACAAGAGTAAGGTTATATGTTTGTTGATTTAAATTAAAATTTCCTATTTCTTTTTTAATGTAAATATAAAGTTACTATATTAAGATTGATAAGATAATTGGTCGTAACCAATGGAAATTTAGCGTTGGTACAATTGTCTACCTAAGCATTGCTTTTAATAAGATGCATGACATTCAAAGACCACAAACCAGGAGATTAGAGACAGGGTTACTGCAGCGATAGGACCCCATGATGACCTGCTAACTACTGTGAAAATAACGCAAGCTCAACATGCATGGCCATATTACAAGATCTACGGGGCTTGCAAAAACCTTTATTCAGGGAACAGTACCAGGAAAAAAGAAGAAGAGGCAGACAGAGAAAGCGATGGGATGACAACATAAAAGAATGGAAGGGCCAGCCATTGAAAGAGGTTCTAAACTAGACAAAAGACAAGGAGGAATGGAGAAAGACGGTCGACAAGTCTCGCTTGGTGCACCTACGGTCTAACAGACTAAGGGATAGGTAGCGGGTAAAAAAAAAAGATACAAACGAAAAAATCCAAACGTACACACAGCAAATCTGAATTATGAATGTACTTCTTATGTACTTCTTGTGTACTTCTTATGTACTTCTCATGTACTTCTTATGTACTTATGTACTTCTCATGTACTTCTTATGTACTTCTTAAGTACTTCTTATGTACTTCTTATGTACTTCTCATGACGACATATGGACTTGAAACGAGAATGAAGTAGAATAAAGAAGTTTTTAAATATTTCTATTCTAGTCTTAATGGTGACGGGCGGACCACTCTGTCCAGATCTGTTGTAAATGTGATTTAAATTTTAATGGGTGCAGATCGTCTTCAAGGATTTACACAAAGTTTAATGTCGTATATAAACATATATTTATATATGGATTATATAAAGATCAATATAGACAGCAGCAAACAAATAAAAAGATAAAAAAAATCATTCTATCTCTATGGCATGTCTAAATAGTTGTTATTAAATGATTGTTTTAAGAACTAAAAAAATTATACACTAATTATAAAAATAAAATTAAAAATTTCTTAAACTGTTCTATACTAATGATAATAATAATAATAGTAACAAAGTTGCAAAAGCTAATACACCAGCACTTGGCTTTGACACATAATTAAATTGATCGCTGAAGATAATCTTCCTTATTACAAAATCACCACAAGCGGTTCTCGAGTCTACTGATTATTTGCTGTACTCGGATAGGCCTAACTTGACCGATAAAATGGTAGATTTTAATCGCCCTGATCTGCTTCTCATCTATAAAAAAGAAAAGGCAGCTACCATTATATATATCCCTGTACCACTGTCTCATAATTTAAGAAAAACTGAGACAGAAAAACGAAGAAAATATGGGAACCTAGGCTTGGAGATTAGGCATTTATGCGGGTTATCTAAAAAATATATATATATCCCAATGTTATATCAACTGAAGGGATAATAACAACTGACCTCACAGTCCCCTTACAGGGGCCGCTAAAAATCAAGAAAATAGTGCGAACTCTCTAGGTAAAAATTCGCTGGGCTTCTTTATAATTACAAATAATAAAATGAAGTAAACATGAAGTCATGAATAGACTACACTTGTAGGCTGTGGATTGTTCTATTGAAGGAAGAGCCAACAGCCCATGCGATGGACTTTTAAAACAGAAAGTACCAGAAAAGTAAGTAGTTAAAGGGGGAAGGAAGGTCCAAGTATAATGGGAAAAAAAAAGTCAACTATTTTAACCGTCGCAATATAATGATAATAATAAATATAATAATAATTTAATTTATACAGCACTGTTAACAAAGTGAAATTCGGCTTTAATACATAATCAATATAAACACGAGAGTTAATATGTCAAACGAACAAAAAAATTGTACAGGTTGTTCTTAATGTTCTTCTTGAATATAGTAAAGAACTTTGTCTTTTTAAGATCAATAGGAAGTGATTTCCAAGTTTCTAATTCCTGCACTGAAAAAGCCCGCATGCAGAAACTTTTGAGGGTGAAATATGGCAGGATACAAAGTGTTAAGTCCATGGGGATTAAAGTTCTCTGAAGGGCATATGAAGTGGTCAGGTCACAACTAAAGGACAACTAAAGACTTTGATAACAGGGAGCGCAGGGCTCTCTGAGAGATATATGAAGTGGTCAGTTCACAATTAAAGAACAACTAAGGACTTTGATAACGGAGCGCAGGGCTTTATGAGGGTCTTATGAAGTGATCAGTTCACAACTAAAGACTTAATAACAGGAGCGCAGGGCTCTCTGGGAGACACGTGGAGTCAGTTCGCTAAGCTATCAGGGCATTTCTTTATTGTGATGTAACGATGACCTATATCTTTGGAAGAGAGGAAAAGTGCCGATAAAGTGGTCTTGTTCCGGTCTCCAGGTATGCTCAGAATTTCCATGATCTCAATACAAATCTTCACATTATTTTTATATCTTTTGAAAAGGTATCTCGGAATATTTTTTAGGCTGAAAGGATATTAAACGCTCGCGTGTGCTTAAACACTTTATAAGAAAAGAAATAGATACTCTATGATAAAAACGAAATGAATTTATCGATCTTTTTTTTTTCTTTTGTTTAATTAATGTATAAATACACCTTTAATTGTATAATTTTTTTGTTTTATTTTAATTTTTTTTTTAGATAGATGTGACATGGGTTGGTTTGGAACCAGATGTCAGTATAAATGTCATTGCCAGGAACCTTGTTCAGCTGAAGGAGATTGTCCAGGTCTATGTCAGATTGGCTGGTTCGGTTATAAATGTCAAAATAGTATGTAGTACATTTACAAGAACTACTTAGAAACACTTGTAAAACAGAGCTGGATTTGAAGTTCTGTAGGCAGTGGGTAACAAGGAGCGGAGACAAATTATTAATTTCAGAATATTTTTTTTTTATTTATGTCTGTCAAAAATGTATTACTGACAGAAACTTTATTTCAACCTTAAATGTAGTATTTTATTTAAAAGTAAATAACACTATTGAAAATATTAGGATTATATAGAATATTATTAATAGAATACCGCATTAAGGAATAGAGCCTCACCGTTGTTTTTGCGACTAATGTTATTAAACTCCGTTACTCTGTATAGTATGGGCAAGTCTTTTGAGGAGTTCATAACTTTTTATAAAATGAACTATTAATTGGTGTAGGTTGCTTTGAATAATAGCTTCCATTTTTGACTGCAGGAGACTTGCTAATTTCTCGTGAGTTTCACCTTCTTCACAACGACATTGCAATGGAGCAAACAATAACTGACAATAATGATAGCACGTGTTTAAACAGAAGTGACGACAAAATAAGCATCAAGTCCAACATTTATATCCAGTCCCTTTTTTTCTGGCTGAGAATAGCCACTCAAACTCCAGGTAAGTAAATCATTTCTTAAGGACTCAATTCTAACTGTGTGTTCGTGGACTTAATCATGTGTACTCCCAGGGGAGCATAGGGCCGCAACCATACCTCTCCACCGAACTCGGCTCTGAGCAGCTTTCTTCATCTGCTCCCATGTCATTCCAGTACCCTCAGATTCACTGATGACTGACCTCTTCCAGGTTTGCTTGGGTCTGCCCACTTTCCTCTTTCCTTGTGGATTCCAGTCAAGAGCCTGCCTTGCAACATTGGTAGCTGGTTTTCGCAGGGTGGAGACACTATTTTAATACATGCAAAGACTAAGACTGCCTTATTGATCCTTATGGAGATTTGTTGTGATTACAAGGACTTTTTTCTCATATAAAGACAAGATAACAGAAACATACACATAAATAGAAAAGACACAACATATAGAGTTCATTCAGCGACAACACACAGACACCTTGGTCCTTTTCATGTTTCCTGATCAACGGCTGGCGTTGATTAAGTCTGACCGAATAGGGTACAATCGAGTTTTGTACCGCTCTGTTTTTGTCTTGGAAAATTCAAAAAATGTGTCTAAAGCTCTAATTTGTATTATGAATAATAAGTTTAAAAAGTCAAAGATTTTAGTTACACGTTAGTATACTCTATACCACATTTATTTTATGTAACGTGATGTTAGCCTAGCTTGTAAAGGCAGCACCGCAATCATATCCCAGATTGCAGTAACTAGAAAACGTATATTTATATATAGACTCCTTAAGTTATGAAACGACAATGAATCATCTGAATTAGATACGATGAATGCCTGGGGATTAGCTGTGGTCGGAATGATGTCGCTCACAAATCAGTTTGGGGTCAGCGGCGACGCAGGCTCTGCAAGGGTGTCACACTGAGTGTATCAAACTACCTGTATGTTTTCCTAAGGGCTGATTCCTGAATCATTTCCCGGGTATAGCTGCAAGGCAATAGAGGTTGAATTTAAAGTTTCATTCCGCCTACATGGGTAGCCTACCATCAGTAGCGGCCTTAGGGGTGGCAAGTGGGGCAACCGCCCCAGGCCCCGCGCCTAAGGGGGCGCGCGATCGGAGATTTTTATTGTCACCAACTTGAAAAACCTAGTTGTCAAAAACTAGGAATCGTTTCTCAATATATTCCTATTATCTTTATGATACCAATTGCCATTTAAGCTCTTAACATATATTTTTGGTTTCGAAATAACATTAAGTTTTGGTAAATACAGTATTTAATGAACTACCGATTCTAAGAGGCTATCATGGTTTATTAGTTCACAATAAAAACACCTAGGTGAAAGCTACCAATCTCAATTGTATATTTCATATTTTAACATCGACGTCCAAACAGATTAAGTGTAAACCAATATACAGTGTCTTCTTGACTTTCACAGGTGACACGTTCTAAGACCGCACGCGAAGGTCAGATTTTAATTTGTTATGCGTACACTATATTCGGATATATAGTTCGTCCATGGTGGTTCGATGATGACTACTTTGTCATCCAGGGGGCTGAGGGCTTTGCACTGGGGTTTTATGCCTCCTCATGTGGCTGGTGAGACCTATGTGAGCCCGGAATGTTCGGCTTCACACTGGGTAGGTTATTCCAGCTGGAGCTGGTGTCATTGGCCTTCCTTTTCTTCTCTGGCGTTTATCTTCTGCTCTGTCATGTGCCACTGTCTCCCAGGTGTATGGGTCTATGCTGAAAACATTCATAGAAACTTTGAAGGTGTCCTTGAAGCGCTTTCTTTGAACATCTTGCGAACGCTTTCCTTCGCTTAGTTGGCCATACACGAGTCGTTTATGGATGCGGTGGTCTTCTATTCTGCAAACGTGTCCTGCCTATTGCAGCTGAGACTGCATTAGGATTGCTTGGATTTTCGAATATAAACAGTATCATAAAATATTCCCAAACACTTAAACCCTCTAGATAACCATTTCCCGTTTTATTAATAACTTTTACATGCTGTTTCTTTAAAAAACTGCAAATGTGTTCAGTAATTTTAAAAGTGTCATAAAGCACTGATATGTCGCATTACAGTATTAAAATAATTGGTACGTATACAATAAATATACTGTTAATTTAGTCTGAACGGATGAGCCAGTTTACATCGTGTGTTTACAGTGTAGTCTACCGTTACGAGTAATATATTAATTGTTAAAGGAATTACTCAAAATTAGTTTTAAACGGAATTATTATTCCCATGGTTTCTAATTCATTTAAAATTCATTTCAGATTCACTTTCTCAAGGTCTAGATGTCACAATTGAAGAATATTATTTGTATTGGCTACGTAATAAGTCAACTTGCTTTAAGCCGATTATACATGAGAACTATGTTGATATTCGTTGTAATATGTACAACTGCTATCGGTTTGCAATATCTTTACAAGGGGAGTTAATGAAAACTATCTGCTCACTCTGGATTAATGGCGGTGAGTTTTTTTCCCATAGACATAAATAAATATAGACTGGCCAATACAAAGAGTTTTATGAAACAAACATTTGTGAATTACAATTGTGTGTACTTTTTTTATGTCTATAAAATTTGTGTAATCTCTAAGGCTGAAGATCATGCAATTTTAAAATTTTTCATAATTCGGAAATCCGAATCGAATACATATACATGTTTTCAAGTTACATGAAGTTACTTCCTTTTGACCCTCTATATTTAAGTATATCTATGGTTTTTCCATTATATTATATTATATTATATTACAGTCCATGATGGCTCTTTTTCCATTGTTAAAAAAATAGTTAACTAATATCTTGTCGCAATTTGCACCCATTATAGCTCACCGACTGATGAGTTGCTATTCACTATAACAATTTTAATTTCTTCCTAGTTTAGTTAATACGTTAATCATATTAAATAATTAGAATTTTGTATATTTAATGATCTATAGAACAGCGCACAATCAATGTTCAGGATATCGACACACAGATTACATACAAAAAAAAAGAGAATCACACTTATACAAATATATTAAGTATTTCATGGATGAAAATATTGAAAAATGAGGGTTAACAAAAGTATTCAGAAGCCATATTAATTCCGTCATGTGTGCTGTATACTAATTAATTACTAATTAAGCCTAATTAATTACAACGCATAAATTGAGATGACGATTAGTCTCGTTACGCTCGTTGTAACTTGAGATGAATGTGTAGGGAAAGCAGTGGTGGATAACTATACCGCTGCAGGCGTATTATATTTAAAAATTAATTTTAAAATAACTTGATAACTTCTTTGTGAGCGAAGCTAGATATTAATTTTATTACAAAAAAAAATTGTCATCATGGTTATCAAGCTCCATTTGAGTGAAAGCTTGAGATGTTCAAGTCATCATTCACAGAGAGTCCTGGACAGAAACCCTGTTGTTTTACGTAGTGTACAAACGTCACAATACTGGTGGAGAATTTCTGGATTCCCAGTCGTGTCGAGATGGAGATCAGCAAGTCTGGGGTAGTCTAAAAGAATATGAGGCATGGTTTCCTCCTCTTACACGCAGCGTGAATCCAAATTTGGCCATGGATAAGATGAATAAAATTAACTTGCCATGGAGTGAAAATAAATGTAGCAGATTTTAGTAATAATATAAAATGGTATCCTGAACAAAAGTAAACGTTTTGACCAAACAAAAAAAATAAGACTAACAGTATCATTTCATAGAAAGCACATAATACTGCATCTTAGGTCCGTTACCACTTTAGTCTGAGTATATTATAAACAAGAAAGTATCACATCCATAAATACGTACTAAAAAAATAATCTTATATTAGGTATAGTTGTATCAATTAGCTTGCAATAGTCATGTCAATTAATTTTTTTTACTAGATCTAGTAAAGTTCCTCTTTCAGTGCTTGTGGTCTATAGGGCAGATGAAGTAAAGGTCATCTGATTTTGTGGCTACGGTTTATGAGGGTGTCATGTGGCCAGCACAACGACCAAGTGCCTTTACTTTTCCTCAACTAATGTCAGGTACCCATTAGAGCTAGATGGACTTAGAGGCGCCCAGAGATCCGGAAATTAAAAATCCCAGTCTTCACCAGTATTCGAACCCGGGATCCCCAGTTCAGAAGCCAATCGCTTTACCGCTTGGCCACCGCGTCTAAATCTAGACTAACAATAATAAATCTGTGCAATTAAAAAATTTTTTACCAATCGTTTTTGTTTATTGTAATTTCATGCCTTTAGCTTTCTCAATGCACCATGACTCCATCATTTGTCTAGACCAGTTTGCAAAGGTTTTGGGTAGAAAGAAGGGGGTACCTGGCAGAATGTTACTCTTATCTTATGTATTTATATATTATTTTTAAAGTTGAAAGATCCGGATTTGAACCCAACAGCTCTTTGTTAGTGCAGTAACTACTGTGCCATTCACATTGTTTAAGGTTATTTATTATTTGTTTCCATCTTTAGAGCGGTGGCCTACAAATTATAAAAGAGTAGAAATTTAACTTATACTACCAAATCAGTCAATTACAATTTCTTTCCCTTGTTTGATACTGTTTTTACTTAATAATAACTATACCATGTTGCATTCAAACCTTTATTTCACTGAATTACAAACAATTACACACATGGTAGAAATCACAACAAGAAAACGAAATACTGTCAGTATACAGGCTAACAAATGTAAAGAAACACTAAAAGGCGACAATCAAATTAGCAAATTCACAACAGATACCAAACAAAAAATTAATTACCAAAAGCTATTTAATTAAGCTATTTATTTTTTTTAATTGATTACTTTGGTTTCAGTTAAAAGAGAAAATTGTACGTAGTTTCATAGGGAATGGGTGTGAGAGACATGACGAGAAAAAAAACTTTTTTCCAGACAGAGTGATTTTATATAAACTTTGTATGTAAGAAAACATGTATTTTGCAGGCAAAAATATTGCTATAAAAAGAGACTTACGACTAAATAGTTACTATACATCAGTGGGCATCTCAAATGCTCAAGTATCACTTGCTGTGGACGGAGATAACAACACATGTACACGAATGGAAAGTGGAAACACATTTCAGAAATGGAAGATTACCATAGATCACTCTTTTCTAGTGCAGTTCTTCTACGTATATGCTAACAATGCAGGTAAGGCAAATGATTGTTTGTAGTGTAGAATTTGTTAAACATAAAATGCATATGTCACAAACGCAAGGCATCCCCAGCGAGACCGAAAAAATCTGTCAAGGCATTAGTTTAATATTATTAGATATATAATCATTTTATTCATTTGGGATGTATGGGGTATCTAGGAAGGGTAGCACCTATAGTGGAAGGCAGTCGTACCCTCTATTGAAGGTATCTTGGCTCATTCTTGGTCCCCACTCGGTACCAAACTCCTGCGGCTTTCGTAATCTGTAGCATGCGCAGTGGCCACACCCCGGAAACGGCTTTGACTGGCCGCTAAACAAGGACACTCAGTAAACTGAGGTTTTGTCAAGCCTAGCATGTGAAGTCTGGACTTGGCGGCCTGTGCATAACGTCACAAAACAAGACAAATCGGAAAGAAAGGTAATTACCAGCAGTGTGCTGTGGAAAATTCTAGAGCAGGACAAGATCCACAGAAAGTCTCTTTTGGTCATCCTTCTTTTGGTCATCCTTATTTTGGTCATCCTTCTTTTGGTTATCCTTCTTTTTATCATCCTTTTTTTGGTCATCCTTCTTTTAATCATCCTTTTTTTGGTCATCCTTCTTTTGGTCATCCTTCCTCTTAACCAAAATCGTGCTCGGACGTCTTGACCAAATCTTGCTTCCAGAAAAGGATGGGACGTAGGGAGAGAGGTCGACATGTTGATCGATGGGACTTAG
>JADKLZ010000130.1:9707269-9721441 GCA_021533235.1 Biomphalaria straminea
TCATTGGCACGTCTGCAATAAGGTTGTGAATAAATTAATGTGTCAGAACCACTGAAATGTTCCTTTAGTACTGTATACATAAATATAATCAACAAGTATTACTGAAGTAAAGTTATAATCTTCTAAAAAAAAAAATGATGCACTGTATATAACTTTAGTGGTTGTCCCAAAAAACTTTGTAGGACAACAGCTAGCTTATTTTCATTACATGTTCAGTTAATTTAACCCATTCACATCTAAAAAGATATATTTTTGTTTAGGGGTTATAAAAAAGTGTAATTAAATAGTGCAGTGTAATCAAATGAGGCATGGTGGCCATGGTGGAATCCAAATGGAGAGGCTTCAAGTTCCAATCTGAATAATGAGTGCCCCTGAGTCCATCCAACTATAATGGGTGCCTGTCATATGTTTAGGAAGTCAAGGGTATTAATCAATGTGCTGGTCACAGAAACAGATGAGCTTTGCATTGTCTGCCACGATAGATCACAAGGTCTAAGAAGATTATCTTTAACTAATTTAGTCTACCTGTACTGAGATTCTTGTGCCCTTTTACGCTCCAGCAGTTCCTCGTAAGTTGGAGTACCCCATCCTTTTCTCTGTGGATTGAACAAAAGTGTCAAGTTAAACATTCATCATTTGAAACATTAGTTTACTTTAAGGCTCAACAAGCTCAATGTTTGGAACGAAGTTGTTTAATAAAGGGCATATAAAACATTAATAAAGCGGTAAAACGTTTTGGCTTATTTACAGGGTCCGGGGTTCGAATTCTGGTGAAGACTGGGATTTTTAATCTTGGGATCTTCGGGCGCCTCTGAGTCCACCCAGCTCTAATGGGTAACTGACATTAGTTGGAGAAAAGTAAAGGCGGTTGGTCATTGTGCTGGCCACATGACACCCCCATTAACAGTAGGCTACAGAAACAGATGACCTTTACATCATCTGCCCTATAGACCACAAGGTCTGAAAGGGGAACTTTACTTTTTTTATGCAATAAATTAGATAAGCTCAAATAAATCTAATTGTCTTTAATAATGGGCTTAGACAGTTCAAAGTTCAGCTCTTTACTTAGAATTAGAAATCCATCTGAAGTTCAGTTCTGCTAAGTCACAAAGAATGACAAGAGTTCTTACCCTTCCACCTTTCTGGCGCAACATCTCATTATACTCTCTATTCCTCTCTGCTTCTTTCTCTCTTTTCTGAATGAAAGAAATAAAAAAAACTAAGTTTTACATCACAAGCATGAGGTCTTCATTAACTCTTTCTCTCCATAATTATTTACCACATTCTGATGGAATCAACGTTGGTATCTTCAGTTAGGAGAGAAAGAGTTAAGATTTATTCTCAATTTCATTGAAAATTATCAATTAATGTAAATCAAACAGATAGCTTTGAAAACAAGGAATGGATCCCAAATTTAACTCAGAGATCAACAGTAAACTTTGTTTTTTTAAAAATAAGGATAAAATCAGTTGTGTAGTTAAAATGAAAAAAAAAAAAGAAAGACATTTGCCATGCGATGTCAGTTAAGTTTGTTGAAAGTTTCCATAAGATAAAACTGTAAATTAGTATTGGTCAAATGTATTCTATATGCAATTCATTATTGTGACATATTGTTATTGTTGATATGTAAAATGTGGGTCAAAATTACTACTCATAAAGTAAGATTTAATCAGATTTGTTCACATTACTGTTTTCTGTTATCATATCAATGTATGCACAGTATAACTAATGAAGACTAAAGTTTAACAATTGTAATATATAAACTATATCTAAGATATAACAACTAAAAGAACCCAAAATTTAAATTCGCTCATAGTTTAGCAAAAAGCATGACTGAACCTTTAAAAGTGGTTTTTCTAAAGCTACGAATTCCCTAATGACAAAGTTGACCTTCCACCCATTGATATGAATTACACTCCTCAGGGAATGTTGGCAAAAGCTTAGCACAAAAGTTACTGAATAGTACATGTTTGCAACAATTTCCAACAATTTATAAAAGAACTGCTTCTTATATGCATACAGGAGTTTGGAATATTGACAAAATAAACTTAGTTAAAGACTAAAGATTTTTTTTACAGGATTGAGTTTAGGAAATTGCTTAAAAAATGATTAGTTAATAAAATGCAAAGTTTAGGCTATGTTAAATTCCAAATACTGTTAATAGAACTCTATTCAAAGTTCTATATTAAAAAAAAAGTTAGTCATGACTTGAAATGGAACATAATGACAAATATTAACTTAACAACTTTTGTGAAACATTGTCATCTTGAAATGATTAGGTGTGCATCAGTTTAGGGCCAAGAAAATTATTCAAATAAGGAATCAATAAAATTGACAAATAAATGAAATAATGCAAAAATAATTAAAACACAATTTATAGCACATCAACCCTTTTTAGGCTTGAAAAGGCCCCCATTTGAGATATGGGGCTTTTTTTGGGGTCCTTTAAAAGTCCAGATATTATAAATCAATACTAAATATTTCTAAAACACGCTCTAAGCTTAAATTTGTCATGACTATACTAAATCTAGCCCTGTATGTAAAAGATAAGCTTGTAATCATGAAAAGACTTAAAAAAAAACAGCTAGAAAGTAATAAATGCTGATGACTACTTCAAGTAGCGGTTGTTTATAAGCTTTTTGTGTCCATCTTAACTGGCAGGTTTTAAACATTCTTTCAGAAATGAAAATTATTATGGCCTGGCCAAAATCTCTTGCAATGGATAACAGTGGGCTTGGTTCATTTCCATGACCATCATAATCAGTCTAGAATGCATACCATGACCAGGCACCCAATTACAATATGTATGTCTAAAACACCAAATGAAAACATTCTTTTTAAAAACTTGTTTTTATTTTGTATTTCAGAAAGGTGGAAAAAAAAATGAGCATGAAAATATATTTATTTCGTGATTTAAAAGATTGAAAATTTTAAGAAAACCAAAGATGTTATTGAATGGCTTAACTAATAAACTGTTTTTATCAAATACATCTAGAAAAATGAGCAAATTAACATTTGCAACTAATGATAAGTTATAAAGCGTGTATGTTAAGACCATGTCACCAGTATTCAAATGAAATTGAAGAATACAGTTTTTAATGAAACAATGAACTATTCATTAAAGAAGCTATTTTGGTAAATTATGTTACTGAGTAAGAAATTTTGTATAAGGCCCCTCTACTTAGCAACATATTATGGTATACAAGTAACTACAACATATATTAAGTTTTTGTGCATAATTTATTAGCAACTAGCTACAAAGATACCATACTAATAGGAGAGAGAGAAAATGTTCTACTAGCACAACTACTCAGTTTCACATACTGGTTAATTAAAAAAACAGACTTACCTTCTGCAAACAAAAATGAAATAAATATGTAATTTTTTAAAATATAATTAAAAATAAAAACTTTTTCGTAATAAATTGCCACTTCAAACTAAATTATTGTAGTAATTACAACATAAAAATGTCTAACATTTTATTAAGCCCTTTTTATTATCAGAAAATCGGGTCAGCTTACCTGGGCAGAATTAGAATATCTGAGACCTGGTATTGTTGCGTAAACACCATCGTCTTGAATCTAAATATAAAAATGTTTGCTTTGATTAGGATTGGAATTCATAAGGTTATTTAAAAAAAAACATAAAGATGTAATTGGTTTGACTTGACTAATTAAAAAGTTGGATTTAAACAAAAAATCTTACAGCAGGCTTTTTATCAGCAAATCGATTTTGCTCCTTCTCTGCTTTACTGGCCAGGAACTTGTTGTACTCATCATTCCTTTCTTTGATTTTCTGAAGCTGGACCAAAAAAAAAACAAAATAGTGCCAAGTATTGAACATAGCTTTGTCATTATTTTTAATAATTAATGATTACATCAATAATCTGGGGGCGCTGTGGTCAAACGGTTAAGCCCTTGGCTTCCGAATCTGAGGTCCTGGGTTTGAATCCCGGTGAAGACTGGGATTTGGAATTTCTGGATTTTTAGGGAGCCCCCTGAGTCCACCCAACTCTAATGGGTACCTGACTTTAGTTGGTGAAAGTAAAGACGGTTGGTCATTGTGCTGGCCACATAACACCCTGCTCGTTAACCGCTGGCCAAAAGAAACAGATGACCTTAACATCATCTGCCCCATAGATCTTCAGGTCTGAAGGGGAAACTTTTAACTTTACTTTTACATCAATAATCCACAATGGATGATTTTATGGAAGCACTTTATGCCAAAGTTTGAAAACAGCTTAGAATTAAGTTCTATGTGGAAATAGTATTGGAGGCATGGTGGCTAAATGGTTAAGCCCTTTTGAGCCTGTGGTCCTGGATTCAAATCTAGTTGAAGACTCCAATTGTGGGTAGCCATCATGTCAAATACTTTGTTTTGTTTTGTAAAATGTTTTAAATGCTTTGGATGTTCCTTCAGTATCTGAAAGATAATTACATCCTAGCCAAAACCTCCCGCAAGATGACAGGGGATAGTAGTGGGCAGGGATCAAACCCAGGACCTTCAAGTCAGCCTAACAACAGTTTATAGCACATACAATACAATCAAGCAACCAAGCTGGATACTTTATACCTAAGTGAAACAGGTTACATTTACTTTCAATGACTCTTAACTCTTTCTCTCTGTAATTATTTTACTTGTTTTGATAGTATTATTTATTTTGCTCATTTGTATTTCACTATTCTGTGATGATTAAATTTAAATAGCTTTTTTGTTTGTTATCAGAAGATGTTATATTAGTATTGAATTATAAAGCATACTCTTTTAAAGAACACAAATTTAAGTTTATAAATCCAAAAATCAATTTAGTTTAATTGGGGTAAATTCAACATTGGCATCGTCAATTAGGAGAGAATGAGTTAAAAATGCTCAATGCAAATATTCAATAATATCAAATTAATATTCAAAAGTATATTTATTTAAAAAGTATGAAAAAAAAACCACTTTAATCTCTCTATTACAGTCAGAATAATATATTATGCACAGTCAAAGTGAACGGCTTAGAAAAAATTAAATGAGATCAAACTAAGTCACAAAAAAACAACAACTTTCCAAATAAATTTACAAACTTGAAGAAAAAAATGGAACAACAAAGTGTCAAGACAGCTGGAAAGTCATCTCACAGAGTAAGGTTTTATATCTATCTCTTTCTGTCTTTTAATACGCTGGTCTATAAGGTAAGAATGTCCAGTCAAACTAGAATCAAGTGTGTTGAGGGCATGGCCATTGCATTCAGGGGAAACAATGCTAGTTTGCCTAAACTGTAGACAATTATGTGGATATAGAGTCTTATTAAAGTTACAAAAAATTTTTTTACTGAATTTCATATTCAATATAACAAAAATTCTAAATTAGAATTTCTTTTTTTAAACATTGTATATTAAAAACAGATAAGTTTTAAATATTTAAAAGTTTATAACTCCTTTAATGAAACTAAAAAAAAAAAAGCTTTCTCCTTGTGCAAAATACAATGTTTACTCCTTTAAATTTTAGGTAATGGATATGAATATCTATGAGGTTATTGGAGCATTCCAGCACATAAATCATATATGATATAGTTGAGCCTACCTTCATGGCATCGCTCTCATTGGCTATCAACAGTGCTGTCTTATGATCATCCGTCTGCTCTTGGAGACGGTTTTGATAACCTTTCTACATTTAAAAAAAAAATTAAATCATTCAAAATGTATTCACCAAAATTATAACATTTGTCTAACTTAAATAATATTTTTTAAATTAGATAATATTACTAGTAAACTCTTTTGAGAAAGTAATTAAAAGAATAGAAACAAAAATACAACTGATGAACAATGCAAGAAATATTTTTAATCTCACAAAATTATAATTAACTTTAAATTCTTATAGTTTTTAAATTAGCAGTTCATTTTTATTTGAAGGACTATAATTAAACTTTCCTAAAATAAAACAAGGCATGCAGAGACTATCAACTACATAGCCATAAATTCTTTAGGCAAGCAGCTTTAACATTATGCAGTCATGCTAGCAAGGAAAAAAAAGTTTGAGCTGAGGATATCCAGCATTTAATGTGTTAACAAAGAAGTAAAAAAAAAAAAGAAAATTTAAAACAACACTTTGAATGTAAACAGTATTCTATTCAGAACATTTTAGAATTCTCCCAGATTAATTAAATTTTTTTCCACAAAGTTGTATTTAAACTGTAAAATTTCTAGGAAATCCATAAGAGACATTTTCGAGATCCATGAATGCCAACCCATGAAGAGTAAAGAGGAATTTTAAAAGTTCCTAATTTAGAGCTTGAGGTCTATAGGGAAGATGATATAAAGGTCATCATTTTTATGTGACTTATAGTCAATGGGGGTGTTTTGTAACTCTAATTCCCCACCCACAAGAGCTGGGTGGACTCAGAGGGGCACAAAGATCGAGAAATTAAAAAATCCCACTCTTAACCAGGATTCAAACCAGAACCCCCTGGTTCAAAAGCCAAGCACTTTACTGCTTAGCCACCACCCCTCCTAAGAGGAATTGAAGAATTATATTTGCACTTAATGTTTATTCTGAACAAAAAAAAATAAAACTTCAAGATCAAACTATGAAAAAAATTATCTTTAAAACAAAGTTGTAGGTCTTGACTATGGATCAACTCATTTTTGCTAGTAGTATTCTTTTGCACCTTGAAGTTTCTATTACATTACATGCACAATATATTATCAAGTGACATATTCTTTACAGATTTGACCATTTGGTACTTCAAATTAGAGGATCTATTTAATCTAAAAAAGAAATGGCAATCACAAAATGTTAAAAACTCTGGATCTAGGCAAGAAAGATAAAAAAAATAAGTTTGAAAAAAAAATGTGAATGTTGAGATTTGTTCTTTTTTTTTTTCTAAATTTTTAAGGTTTTTAGTCTAAATGTTATTAGAGAAATTATTTCATATTATTTGCTACATTTTCTTGTAGTCTCTAGAAAATTATATTATGAAAAAGAGTTTCAAAGATGTACTAAGCAAAAAAAAAACAACAACAAAAAACACTGCTTTATAGTTAATAGACAAAAAAGTCACTGGTTCTAAGTTTTTCTAATAGTCAAAATTAAAAGTGCCCATTAATAACTAAATTGTAAAAACTAAATGAAAGTTCCCCTGTTCCAGGGACACCTTGCCTTCCATTTATTTAGTGAACAAGATAATCAGCATGCACTGAGAAGGGCTGAAGTGAAAGCAAGAAACAATCACAGAAGAGCTGAATTGACAGTAAGGAACAATCACAGAAGAGCTGAAGTGACAGCTAGAAACAATCACAGAAGAGCTGAAGTGACAGTAAGAAACAATCACAGAAGAGCTGAAGTGACAGCTAGAAACAATCACAGAAGAGCTGAAGTAACAGCTAGAAACAATCACAGAAGAGCTGAAGTAACAGCTAGAAACAATCACAGAAGAGCTGAAGTAACAGTAAGAAAGAAATCACACAACTGGAACTGGCTAATTAAAATAAAAGGACATCTACCAGATGAAATTAATGCAGAGAAATATAGGGTGTATTCAAACCAGACTAAAAGATAGAAAAAACTCAAAGAGTAGCAGTGCACACAGCATGCAAAGCTTTCTGTAAGTAGTACATTAGAGAACACATACAAAATAGAACATGTTAGCATTTAACAATGTGCTTCAACATACTACTTAAACAGACAATATTAAAGAGACTCCCCCCAAATCGTTATTTTAAAAAAAAACATGATTTAATTAATTAAAAAGAGAATTTTCATGAAAAAAAAAAGTCCAATTAATTAAAATAATAATTTAGAAGGCTCTTCATGAAAAAACTAGCTACTTGAAGAAATATTAAGAGAACAAAAAAAAAAGGAAGTGCTTGTTAGGACATGAAAATAAAATCCATCTAAAAGAAGTACTCGAATAGTTTTGTCGTAGATATTTTGTCCCAGGAGGTTTAACTGATTGGGCGGGTCTCTCTTCTCTTCCTTAAGCTTTTTGTCTGCTGCTCCGAGGTTGTGAAAAAGACCAAAATCTTCTGACTCATCAACCTCGGGAGCTAAACCTAACTCAGTCAAGTCCAATTTTTCTGCTGGAGGTCCATGCTGCAATGCAATAATACATACACACAAAAAAATGACTAAGGTAGAGCATATATAAAAGTAATTGTGAATAAAAGAATATCTGTTTTAAATCTAGAGAAAGATAGTTGTGAAAAGTGGTGTGAAGATATGCAGCACAGGAATTTTAAAATAATCATAGGAGAGCTAACCATAATTAATACCATAATTGTTACAATATATAAATATATATTTTTTATATACGCTGGGAGTATTCCTTACTGTAACTCATCATAAGAAGATTATGTTAAGTTCCAAACAAGAATCTACTTTAAATGTTTTCAATAAATAATTAAGTACATTTATTGACTATTAATTGCTCCTTTTAATGATTCAATTCTTTTGATTTATTCAGCCAATTACTATTGCAATTATAAGATTACAGTTGCAGTCATCACATGTTTAGTGGGTTAAGAGGTACTAGCTATAACTAGTTACTGGGTAAGCAAGGTATAATGAAGCAGGATCTGATCAATACCTACTCATTGTTTTATTTATTTACATTTAATTCATTTTTCATAGTTTTCTCTTAGCAAGCATTCTAACACTACGTTTAAAAACTTCCTCAGCTGATTATAATTAAAAAACAAAGTTATTATGTATTATAAAATGAAACAAAAGTGAGACAACCAAAATTTTAACATATATTTTTTCAATGAATCTTGCCAGTAACAAGACTTGTAGGGTAGGCAAAAAGCCATGAAGTAACAGGCTATAAATGTGCAGCAGTTTATTCAAAACTATTTAGCATACTCAGCATCAAGCTGAAACTCAGTACGTATATATGTTCCTAAAGTAACAAAAAAAGACCCAAAAACATAGGAAGGCAGACTTATTCATGGGACCTAAAAAAAAATACAAAGATGAGCTGACTTATGTGACCTACTAAAATATCAAGGAAGATGGACTGCCATGACCGAACAATATATCAAGGGAGACAAACTTATGTACCCTGACAATGTATTAAGGGTTGACAAACTTATGTGACCAAACAACATATAAAGAAAGACAAGCTTATGTGACCTAACAACATATCAAGAAAGACAAACTTATGTGACCTAACAACATATAAAGAAAGACAAACTTATATGACCTAACAACACATCAAGTAAGACAAACTTATATGACCTAACAACATATCATGGGAAACAACCCTGTGTAGTGTTCTAATGAGACCTAAAACCATATCAAGGGGGAATAACTTATGTGACAATTAAACACATAAAAAAAAGGGTGAATCAGTGAATGAAAGATGGATCCATCAACAAACCACACTAATCACCTTCTTCAACAAATACTCATTGT
Source organism: Biomphalaria straminea (assembly GCA_021533235.1). NCBI lineage: Eukaryota > Metazoa > Mollusca > Gastropoda > Planorbidae > Biomphalaria > Biomphalaria straminea. The sequence goes on from JADKLZ010000130.1 coordinate 9,716,666, forward strand.
ACTCTTTATTTCTTTCTTCTTCCATTCTGAGCAGTTTTATATCTCGAGTTTCATCAGCAATGAGCACACCTGGCTCCACAGCTTTAGGCAGAATCTTACTCCCCCTATCATGTGCCCCAGACCCAACAGATTTCCTGGACTTGTAATCGTTGTATTCCTTATTTCTCTCTTTCTCCATCAACTTCATTTTGTCCAGCCTGTCCCCGTCATTGATCAGGACGCCAGGCTCTGCTGGCTTCATGGACCTCTCGGCAAAAGTTCTCTGAACCAAATGAAAAAAAATGTTTAAATGAAATAAATAGCCGGGAATTAGCCGATAGAAACTTTTTGGGTGGCAATAAAAACATGGAAATAAACCAAAAAAGAGGGAGGAAGGTAACAAAAAACAAAACATGAATTATGTCAGAATCTATTTGAGGGAAAGAAACAAAATATGGAATAAGCCAAAAAAGCATATTTGAGGGAAAGTAAAACATATGCAGGGACCCATGAGAATGTATGTTTAAAAAACAAAAAGAGATGCTTGACATAAGAATACATTCCCTTGGCAAGAAAAAAAGTGAGATTGTTTGTTTCATCTTTTGAATTGAAGATATTCTCTATTAACACAAACCTCTTCAGGATGGAGACAGATAGTGTCAAGCAGGGTTTGAACCTGGGACCGTCTAGACAACAGTTCACAGGACAAAGGTAGCCATTCAAATACCAGTAAACAAGACTGTAATGCTACTGGTTACCAGATGATAACAAGGAAAAAAAAAGAAAAAAAACAAAGCTCATATTGAGTGAAGGGAGAGCACCATCCAATTCCAACCAATGTACAGTGAAGATGCAAATAGACTGAAAGATAATGGACCTCATTCACAAATCATAAACAAACAACATTTAGCCAAGTGATTCTCTATATCTTCTATACAAAGTATTTCATCCATCGTCGTTGTCACGTGATAAATGTATTTTTCATTGTTTTATCAATATTATAACATGGCTAAATGTGTTTATTTACGATTGTTGAATGATGTTATTGCTGAGCCCATTTTGTCTACTGCACATCTGGGTATTTTTTTAAACCCTTGACAAATGTGCATCCAACAGTGTACCTGGGGGTTACAATTCACTGTTATGAATCAAAAACTGAATTGACTTTGGCTTGTACGTTTTCAGACATTTCTTAAGAAATGAAGAGTAAGATCAAGCCCATACCTCCTGCAGGAAGGCAGTGGGCATGATTTGACAAGGGAGCAATATATGAGGACAGTTGGAAACACATACTGCACTAACTACAGCACAGAACCAGGCAGCCGATTAAATATTTTGACATTTCTCTGTCTTTCCTAAATATGAGGAGGCTCAAAAACTTTGATAGCAAAGTTTAAAACAACTGATGCGTGAAAAGTATTTTCCTTTCAACGAGGAACAATAGGTGTTAACTCTTTCTCTTCTAACTGACGATACCAATGTTGATTCCACCAGAATGTGGTAAATAATTACGGAGAGAAAGAGTTAAGCTGACAATATCTTTTTTTTTACCTAGAAGCCTTTTTTTTATATTAATAAATAAGCTTAATGGCAAGGAACTTTTTCTACTTCCATTAGTCTTGAGTACATGGTTACAAATGTAAACTATTTAACATAGAATAAAATGAAGGTATAGAAACAAGTTTTAAGAATTTTAAAGGAATATTGTATCAAAGCTTAAGCTAAAATTGCTTTAAAAAAATGTTAGTAGGCAGAGAAAAACTAGCAAACTAGCAAAAGTATTTACAATATTATAAAATGCATTGCTTCAACAAAATGTTTATAGGCACACACAAAAAGTAGCAATAATAATGTTAATTGAGAATTTAATATGTTTAACAAATTCAAAATACATGTACGTGTGAATGGCTGTGCTATTAGTGTTAAAAATTGATAAACTTTTTTTAGAAACATTTACTCCTCAAACGCTGTGTCTTATCATTCACACATTTTCGATCTAGACAAGATCATCACATTTTATTCAACCTGTTTGTGAAAACTAGTCATTCAAGTTTCAAATGTATAATGACAATGTCTTATAGAGCTCATTTAGGAAATGTAGAAATTGAAAAACATATAAAATATACTTTAAATCAGATAAATAATTATTCAAAGTTAAAATTTACATTGTATTTGAATATAGCCTCTTATCCAAATGATACCAAAATCATTAGTATGTCTTTGATACAATAACACAAATGTATACTAACTATAAAAAAAAAACAGCATAAGATCTATTAAAATGTAAGAAGCAAGGCAAAATCATTCTGGAAAAATATATTGAATAATTAGTACATTACTTATACATGTGGGGGAAAGCAAAACTGGCGGCTGATAGAAAAACAAGAAAATTGGAAGGCTGCCAAGTTTATACCTTCTGGAGCATTTCATTGTATTCTTTCCTCCGTTCCTCATTGAGTTTCTTTCTCTTCTCCTCCTGACTTCTGAAAGGGATCATTCCTTCCTCTTCTGGCTCAACCCACTGAGACTTGGGACCCATTTTTTTCTATGAGATTTCATGATTCATGATAAGAATAAGTTATCATTTCCATTTTATCAATTATTTAACACAACTAATCATATTTTCTTTGTGGGACTTAATGTTTTATAAAAATGCAACTTTAAAAGATTCTGGTATGGTAGAGGTTTAAGGTTGTTGTTTTTTTTCTCTTTGGCTAAACTTGGAGTACAAGTTGACTTCTACCTTCTGAAGCATCTCTCTGTATTCTCTTTTCCTTTCCTCATTCAGCTTTCTCCTGTTCTCCTCGTAGACTCCTAGAGGTAAAGGGTCCTCGACAACTGGCTCTGAAGATGGGGCGCTCTTATTGGAACGTGTCTTAAACTTTCCCTACATCAACATTATGAATATTTTATGAACTGAGAAAACCTCAGACGGAAAAGCAGGTCACTAAGGTCACTAAGAGGAGAATCAACAAATGATGGAGTCGAACACAAAACTAAAACAAATTAACAGAAATAGAAACTAGTAAAAGAAAAAAGAACACTTTTAAAAAACAAAGCTTATTTAGGGAAAAGAACAGTTAATTACTGCAATTTAAATGAAAATTAGGGCATTTAGCTCCCTTTCTACTTTTAAAACAAAATTTTTAATAAAGACTAAATGATTAAAAAATTGGTTAATTTTTTTATTAATTCTTGTATTGTCATTGGCTATATATAATTATGCAAAATTTCAACTTGATCTGAGAATAGTAAGTGGGAGAAACGTAATAAGGGGATTAAATCCATATATTCATCCATAATTCATTTAATAGTATTTATCACCCTTATTTCAATATCAAACAAAATAATATATCACTAACTAATAATTAACTAATTTTTAGTGTTTTTTTTATTGATTCATGTCTAGTTTTAACCTTTCAGAAGTATTGGAAATGGGAGACAAAATATGTTTAACATGTTACCAGACATACAGACAGACAGGATATAAGCTTTGTAAAAACAGTCAAAGTAATCACAGACCAGACATATCTGTCACAAGAATAACAAGGCACCATTCAAAATAAATATTACTGAATAGGAAAAAGCAATGGTACCTGTCTAAGCATTTCATTATACTCCCTCTGTCTCTCTTCATTAAGTTTCTTCCTATTGGCCTCATAGCCACCCAAGGGGAGGACATTCTCAATCGCAGGTTCAGAGTTAGGCCTCCCTGTCTGTGTGATGCAATCACGGCATTACACAATGAACAACAAAGTCACTAAGAGAAATTAACTTTACTAAAATGTAGTGTTTTTTTTGACAATATTTTCCTATCTTATTGCAGAAGATTATTTCTCCTTTGAGTAATACATATATTTATATATTTTGATCAAGTGGTAAAAGTTATACCTAATTAACAAATACATCTTTTTAAGCATTTAAGCAACACATCTTTATAGAAACATTTTTTCACTGGTTTAAGAGATTATAACATCATGTAAATGCTGGTCAATGCAGAAGATTCTTATGTAGCACCAACAAATAGAAAAAAATACAATAAAATGTAGGTTTCACATAATTACTAATTAACATATGTTATTGCTATATTCACTTTTAGATATAATGAAAGAGTTAAAAACAAAAATGCTAAACTAATAGTTATGAGAGGTCAAAAAATGTTTCACATTATTAAAATTGTTAATTCCAGATCAAAAGCTACATAGGTGTGTAAAAAAAAAAGTAAAGTTCCCCTTTCAGACCTTATAGTCTATAGGGCGAATGATGTAAAGGTCATATCTTTCTGTGGGCTGAGTGTTAAAGAGGGTGTCATGTGGCCAGCACAATGACCAACCGCCTTTATTCTTCCCCAACTATTGAAACTGAGCCCCTCGATTCATAAGGAAAGCGCCTTATCACTCAGCCATCACACCTCCAGAATGACAGTAACATTAAGTCAATGCTAACCACAAAAAATGGAAGATAAATAAATTGGAAGAATTGTTAATAGAACTGGTAGGGAAAGACATGCATAAACTGAAGTTGAGTATAAAAGAAAAAAAGCGTTAATTTTTTCATTTCAGGTTCTACTAAGCTGCTAAACAAAAGGTTTCATGATAGAATTCTCTAATTGAGGATGAATGTTTTGTTAGTCCTTAATTTTATGCAGCAACAGTGAAAGCCTGAAGTTATTTTTTTTTTTGCAGAAAGACGGTCATTGTATTGACCATATAACATCACAATAAAATAAATGGCCACACAAAAATAGAAAGTTATTTCAATCAGTCTGTCATTGTGGACCACAGAGTCATTTAAAGA
>JADKLZ010000130.1:9724703-9743814 GCA_021533235.1 Biomphalaria straminea
AATGAGCAAAGTGTTCTGCTAGATACTCAGAATGAGCAAAGTGTTCTACTAGATACTCAGAATGAGCAAAGTGTTCTGCTAGGTACTCAGAATGAGCAATGTGTTCTGCTAGGTACTCAGAATGAGTGAAGTGTTCTGCTAGATACTCAGAATGAGCAAAGTGTTCTGCTAGATATACTCAGAATGAGCAAAGTGTTTCTTTCAGGAAATAGTTTTTTAAACACTGTTCTAGATTAAGGCTAAGCATTGCTACAAGAATTGATTAAACATTATCAGACCATACACCTACCTAACAGGCAGTCTACTACATTTTATTAAGTTGTTCTCTCCATAATTATTTTCCTCATTTCGATAATGTTATTCATTTTTTCATTTGTATTTCACAATCCTGTTATGGTTAAACTTCAATAACTTTTTGTTCATTATCAGAAAATGTTAATTTTTTGGTATTGAAATATAGGAGAATGCATGCTCTATTAACACAACACAAATTAAAGTTTTTAAATCCAAAATCAATTTAGTTTAATGGGGAGTCAAATCAACGTTGGCATCGTTAATTAGGAGAGAAAGAGTTAAAATACATGAGCAGTGAAAGTAGAACAATGAGGCAAAGAAAAGCCAAGAAAATAAGTTTAACTGTCTAGTGATTGCAAAGTGCTTTAAGTTGTGGTAGCCTACATTTTTTTTTTAAAAAGTCATTAAATGGTACATGTTGTAAGCAACATGGTTCTGAAGTACTCTTATTAAGTGAGACAAAATATTATTAATATATTCAATACTTTATCCCAAAAAAAATTTAACTGGTGAACTGATATTTTCTTTAAATTTTAAATCTAAAACAATAAAAACAAATTTAAAAGCATTTATACATAAAAACCATGATAACATCATTTGTATTTATATTAATACAACAATGAAAGATGCATATAGCCACTTCTGAAGTCAATTCATATTATTGTATAGGATCAATATCATAACACTGTAAAGAAAAACTAAACCAACTGACCACGTCTGGATGCTGCTGCTCCCACAAACGCCTGTACTCGTCTTTCTCTTTATTGTTTTGTATTCTTGGTGACTGGTCAAAAGTAGGCTCTAGCTCCTCAGAGTTGCCAGCGCCACGATCATTGATTGGTGCACGCGGTGATGGATCCTAAATAGCATATAAAAAAACACCACTGTGTTCAACTCAAAACAAAGTCAAGACTAATGACTCAAATTAACACATAAACTATACACATACAATATCACTTTGCTTTCTTCTTGATCACTAAATTGCATTCAAAAGAATGGATGAAAAAGAAAAAGAAATGAGATCTTGAAAAGAGGAAACACACCTAAGTGTTAGCAGCCATTGATTTACTTTAGTTTCTGATGAGCTCTGGACAAAGGGAATACTATATTTGTTTGCTAGCAACTAGCATTGCAGTATACATATTTAATTCTCTGTCTTGTAGAAATCAATTTTCTGACTGAGTACACACTGCTCAATTCTTTGTTCATCTGTTATTAGGCCTACAGTTTACTGAATCAGGGGGAAAACAAGAAACACAATTTTCGATAAACCTCTCCGAATTACTTTTATACCCATGGTGCAACAGATTCAAAACTTAAAGGTAAGAGAGAGAGCTTAGAAATAAAAATCCTCAATGTTTTATATTTAGTTCAAGTTCTTGTTTTCTTTAATATTCTTTCAATTGAAACAATTCAGGAAAAAAATAGGTCTAGCTTTAAATATATCTAGCAGGCATGGTGGCTGCGTGGTAAAGCGCTTGGTTTCTGAACCGAGGGTTCCGAGTTCAAATCCTGGTGAAGACTGTAATTTCGAATTTCAGGATGCCTCTGAGCCCACCCAACTCTAATGGGTACCAGACATATGCTGAGGAAACGTAAAGGCAGCTGGTCGTTGTGCTGGCCACATGACACCCTCATTAACAGTTGGTCACAGAAACAGGTGACATTTACATCATCTGCCCTATACATCACAAGGTCTGAAAGTGGTACTTTACTTTTTTACATATAACTAAAATAAGGTATTTTATATTATCAAACATTCACTAGTATAATAGGTACAGTTCCCTAACAAGGTTATGTATTGTTTACTTATTTCCGATTGTAGAGTACATAGTCTAGTGGTTAGGGCATTAATGACCACTGACATTTTATCCAGCAAATGTCAGATTCTAGAAAAACTGAACCTCAATTCAGATTTAGGCTAAACTCTTTATGACTTAAGATACTACCTTCCCCTTTATTTATCCGCCTGAAAGAAACCTAATTCTTTGCTATAAGGAATGGGGCTAACTAGTTTGCCATCATTTCTTACCATTCCATGATGGCGCCGCCATAGCTCTTCATATTCGGCACGCTCCTTTTCTTTTTGGACGTCCAAGATAAGGGCATCAGTGTCCAGAAGGCCCCTGGGTGACAATTTGACAGGGGACCCCCATCTCTGGCGGTTGCTAGATGGCTAAACCACAAAAATATGCAAATGAATATGCAAATGGTGTGCTCCTATCATCCTTAAAGATAGACTAGAATTTGAAAGTCTAGGGTTAAAGAAGACTTAAAACTAAGTTTAAAATAAGACTGCTGATTCTTCGACTCTGACCTTTAAGTTACCTTAAAATAGTTAAAACCATCTGTGATCATAAAAAAGTGTGTAAAAGACATTTCTTAAGAAAGTGTTTAAAAGACATTTCTTAAGAAAGTGTTTAAAAGACATTTCTTAAGAAAGTGTTTAAAAGACATTTCTTACAGCATAACAAGAAAAATAAGTGGTGAACATCTTTGGCAGTTAGAGCAATATCAATGACCCATAGCATTAGTAGCAATTTATTACATTATGCAAAGACTTCCAAAAATACTGCATGTATATCAATTGCATCAAACATGATTAAAGAACTCAATGTTAAAAGTGTGCTTTGGTTACAGTATTGGTTGTGTAAATTTGCATCTTGTGAATATTAATAACAAGCCTTCCACCAGTTATAACAAATAGGAAATGGTAGATACAGTTTAACATTGAGTTTAATTTGTCAACATAGAGGCAAAGGTTCAATTGTCTGAATTGTATGTTTTTATTATATTCTTCACTGGCTCACATCATACTGATGAATCCAGTAATAATAAATATTGTATCTAACAACTTCAGACAAACCAAACTAGTCTATGACATAGGAGGATAAAACTGCAACAATTAATATCAGAAATATGTTTGACAATAACAATATTAATTTTAAAAAATATATACAACACATATTCCTTAATACATATTCCACTCTAAACTCCTTTTTATCAATGGTCTTCAATACTGAACTTAAGTACCTCACTATTGATCTATATGTACCTCAATGTATTTGCCCTTCAATTCATGCCATAGCTGCTTATAGTTCTCCTTCTCAGTTTCTCTGGTAGACTCAATATCAACGGGAGGGCCCCATTTGCGTCTCCCTTTGGCCCCTTGGTGCATGGGATCCTGCTCCATCACGATAAACAATTTTTAACAATCTTTTTATCTTATATTTTTAACAATCTATACATCTTATTTTCGGTTTTACGTCATAATCATTGAAACAAAAATAAAAAAGGGCAGTGACAAAGAAGTAGAAAACAATGGCTACTATTTTGTAGGAAGCTGATAGCATAATACTGGAAGAAAAAAAAAGAAAGCAGGCAGAGAAGAATTCTAAGTTTATAGATTGAAAAGTTGTTCTAGTTTTTTTTTATTACAAAATGTTTTCATTTGGTTATGCTAAATTCCACTAAATATTAGTGACAATTAGTAGAATATAAAAAGTAAAAGAAAAAAACAACAACATTGAAATAATATATGTGTGTAAAATATGACATTAAGCTTCATAGTACTGCTTATTGTAGAAAATATATTTTTCTACCCATAAACCCACAATTCCAAATCAGGGGACATAACCTTCTAGAAATGAGGATGACATGACAATGCTAAAAAAGACAAAAAAATAGGAAAGAATTCATTCTAGATTGTTGTAAACATTGCTAAAAAAATATTTTTTTCATTATCAAAATTCTGAGTACAGTAATTATTCACATTTAGGTGTTATTGAAATAAACTTTAGCGTAGATAAACATTTGCAAATTCCACAAATTCCCTGTCAGTTTTGTATGTAACACAATGGCAAGGAGAAAATAAGAATCCTTGTTTTTCATCTTTCTGTTCTGCCTTTTCTCCATGCACAACACAAGAGGAAATCTTTTCTCAATGAAAACAGGAAATAGATTTGTAACTATTTCTCATCTAATAATTTAAAATTGATCCTCATCATGACCATTTTAATTAAGGAAAGGTCTCAAAAAAATTAGTTGCAAGATGGTTGGATTGAAGGGAATAAGCTGTGTAGAGATAGGTTCAAAGAGGATCTATCGTCAAGAGAAAACAAGAAAAGTTCTTTGGCTGGGGGTGTGACTTCAATGTGACTTCATTCAAATCCAATTCTTTTTTAAATCTATTCATTCAATAAATAGACAATCATAATTGAATGTTTAGTTCTTAATGGATTTTTTTTAGTACTTTATACATACAAAATATCTATATACAAGAGCTAAAGAATTTCTCACATGCTAAAAGCTGCAGAACATAATTCAAAAGTAAACATCTGATTCAATCAATTGAAATAATTACATAAGCAATTTAGTAGCTATGTGTTCAGTGATAAGCCAGATAAAATTATTTGTAAAAATAACATATGAACTATGCAAAATCAGACTTAAGTCTACATTGTAAAAAGAAAAAAGAAAATCAGCTACTAATTTGTAATGTTAAAGAAAATGTTTACTACCATTAGTTACACATTACAATTACAAATGAACACTACATTTGTAATGTGTTGATAGCTCCTTTAAGACTTCAGCACAACAGACTGTGAAATATCTAAACACATTAATTAGCATGCATAATTTTTGTAAGGCTTGTTGGGGAGCAATTAGAAAAAACAAACATTTATATAAATTTATATTAACATACACATGTAGATGTCCATTAAATTTTATCCAGTTTAAAATGCAAAATACAAATGTAATTAATTTTTTTTTCTATGCTTATATCAGATTTTCTTTTAAAAGAAAAAAGGAAAGGTACATATAGCTTTAAAAAAAATCATTTTTGTAATTCAAAGATTTTAAGCATAAATGATTGTCTAAATTGTTGTTTTTTTTTTAAAAGCGGTAATTATAAAGTAAATATAGCAGACAAACATGTAAACTAATTTATAATGTCTTTATATTAAAATAATACATAGACTAAGATGTATTTAGATTTCTAGTAAAGTAGGTGTAATGTTAAGTCTACTGAATCTAAGATTATAATAATTACATGCACACACAAAAATATAATAATAATTAATAGCAACAATAAAATATATAATATCAAATTATTCAATCAATTTTTTAGAAAATATATGTTTATTATTAAACTTAAGCATTAAACTTTAGAATTAAAAATGATGATTCCATTATACTTTGCATTGACTATTTCCAATAAAAAAGAAATAGTTCATAGGTCTAAACAAAACTATGTTAACTACATAAATAACACAAATGATGTTAATAAATAAAGCAAAAAGTATTGTTTTATTAATGACCATTGCAATATAAATATAAAAGAATAAAATAATCTATTTCGAATTTAAAATTTTAATTTTAAGTCATCAGTTTTTATTTATAAAGCAAGATTCATTAAAATTCTACATAAATTTTTTTGTAGAACAAACTTATCAAAAATGTCAACAGGAATGCAATATAATTTAATTGCAATGCAAATACAATCTTTTTTGGTGAGCTCAATGGAAGATGGTGTAAAATTTGAAGAACAGACCAGGGATCAGCCTGCGCTTGATTTCATAGAGATAGCTGGAGAACTTACAAAGGTTGAAGGCAGACGTCTGATTTTGACTCATAGTAAAGCTATCACCAAAGATGGTGAAAAAAAAAAAGATTCCCAGCAGAAACTAGCTTTGCCTGCCTTGAATGTGTAAAAATATGTAGATTAAAGCTGAGTTTGCATAGCCTATTGAGTACAACGGCATTCTTTCTTTATCTTCTGGTCTAAAAACAAGCCTTATTATTATATAAACCAAGGCGACTGAGAATGGTTTAGTTATGTTTTTAAAAATTAATTATTAAAATTAAATGTATGGATTAATTATATCTAAATATTTAAGAAACAAACTGTATGCATATATACTTTGTTTTTCTGATATAAAAACTATAAGAAATATGAGTTGTTAAAAAAATGTTACAAATATAAACTATAGTTATTTTATAGAGCTTAAAAGAGAAATGAAAACATTAGAATAGGTTAACTGTAACAGAAACTCTAATCATATTATACATATAAAAGAAAGTGAAATTTTTATTTTACAAAACAAATCAGGTCTCTAAAATTATGACTTAGTTGGCATTTATACCTATTGTAGGAGTTAAGTAAAAAAAAATGCTTTTATAAAGTCATTACCTTCAAATAAAGACAAACTAAGTCAGTGGTGTTTACTGTTTTAAGAAAAGTATAATTAATGTACAATGGCAGTGCCAAACCTTTTATGGTAAAAGTTTGTAAAGTTTTAAGTTGTAGGCATGAAAGCATTAATGATATAAAAAAAACGTTTACCATCTATTCAGCTGACAGTTCTAACTTTACTACCATATTTTCGCACATATACACCGCACAAGCATATAATGTGCACATGTATATAACCACACACATTAAAAAATAAGTAAAAACTAAATCATACAACCCAAATGCTTATACATCCTCTTAGTGCTAAGCATAAACCAACATTACATAAAGTTCTTGAGGTTTATAATGAGATTTTTATAAATCTTTCCAGTGTATATTTCACAACCACACAGCTAAATATATGAGATATAAAAACCCACTGATATGTGCGTAGTTTCCGTTACTCTATGATTATGAGTAAAATAAATTGTGTAAGCTCCGCACCTTTCTTTTGTAAAAACTTGCATAACCCGAAGGTTATTTGTGTGTGTTATATGTGTGAAAATATGTAAATAGAGACTAACTTTAAATATTTTGCATTGAACAAAGCCAATTGAGATAATAACTATAGAAAAATCTTAAATCCTACACATTATTTAAAAGAAAAGCATATTTAAAAAAAAATAATAAATTTTACGAAATATAACCTGTTTTTTTTAAACATCAATACAAGCACTAATATGTTTGTTGAATAAAATAAATATGGAAGATAATTTTTTATCAATTTTGGATAAAAAAAATAGCAATAAATTTCCAATACAAAAAGAAAAACTATGAGCAAGATATATATATATATATATATATATATAATATATGCATGCAAAATACAACAAGAAAGATTATATTTCATGATTGATATTGAATTGTAGAATAGATTCAAAGTCAGTTTTTGAATTCAAGACAAATACATGATCTTATTTTTTGCTGAAAATTAAGCTCAAAACATTAACAATATTCTCATACATATGTGCATTTTGTACATATCTTTGTCGATAACCAACCAATAAAAAAATATCAATAAAAAATCAACTTTAAAAAAAAAAAAAAAAAAATTTAAAATTCTTTTTTTTGCTTGACATTTGTAAAAAAAAAAAGTACAAAAATAATTATTTAACAGAATGTTTTGTAATCAAATGAACAATCTAATTCTTACTAGTCTATTTGTGCAGTATGTCTGTGGCCTTGAGTTATCTTGCATCCCATCAGATGTCTCCATAGTTTAATGAAAACTTATATTCAGTTTGATAAGCTATGACTTCATTCTTTCAGTTTTCAGTCTCTTTTAATTGTTGTTTTGTAACAAGATAAAACAGAATCTGATTTTGTTTACTTATTTTTTAGAATCTAAGATTTTTGTTCATTTCTGTATAGGGCCCTATGAATTTCTTTAACAGCAGAAAAGATTTTCTATGAAGAATGCTTATCTTCTTATCTTATATAATACAGAGGTTGCTTCAAAAAAGAAGATGATTAAGTCCTTAAGCATCATGCATTTAGTCATGCATGTTAACCAATGACCTAAATTCTGCCAAATCACTGGTTTTCATGGTTGGCTCAGGCAACCCATCCCATGCTCTAATAGCAATAGGGAAGACGGAGCATTATGCTTATTATAACACAAATAACAAACAGTAGAATAAAAAGTATGTAAGCAGAAGTAGGTATTTGAGGGAACAATTAATTTTAACTTAAATATTTTAATAAGTAAGTAACATTTAAGACAAAACTGGAAAGAAATGTACCGGTACTAAAATAAAAACAGCACTAAAATATTGTGTAGTAATGTACTCTATGTCTTTGTTTAAATACAATTAATGTGAAGTTAGTAAATTTACATGTTATAGAAATATAGGTCTATATGTAGGGGTTAGTTTGAAGCATGTTTACAGCATATATTTCAGCTGATTTTTCTTCTGTCTTCAAGGGAAGTAATTAAATTCATAAACATATGCTTTAATAGAGTGTGTTTGTTCTAATTTTAATATGTAAGCGAAAAAAAATGTAAAAGTCAATTCATTCACACATTTTCAACAAGAGAAAAATAAATGATTTCTGAAAAAGTTATAGTCTTTGCAAGATGTTAATATTTTGTTAGTTGTTAGTACAAAAATTGATGCATAATGAACTTTTGACACCCAAGAAAGACAAGCATTAAGAAGATGCAAGTTAGAGGTATCTATGGGGGAGGAGAAAGCACACGGGGTCAGAGTCAAACAGGTTAATGCTAAAAACAATGTGCCTCTTACATGCAAGATAATATTTTTATCTTAAGCTTCAAGCAAAGGAATTTAAGCCACTAATAGTTTGTAGTCTAGAAATGAACACAAACCAGTTACAACTACTAATTCTGACAAAAATTAGCTCAAATAAAAGCATTATACAGTTGAGCATGCATAGAACAAATGACTTCTAAAGAATGAAAAATCTCATAGGGATAATTGATTTAAACATCACACCATACAGCATCATTAATTAGACATGTGCTACTTAACATGTCTAATGGCTACCAGATAATTAATTCTGTGCTGTGCAAAATCGGCCTACCATCATGCACCTGATGCACCCTTCAAAATATTTGAACATTTTAAAGCATAGCACTTGTATTAGTGGGGGGGGGGGGAGGTGGCAGAATAGTTAAGCCCTTGACTTCCAAACCCGAGGTCCCGATGACCTCATCTGCCCTATAGACAATAAGGTCTAAAAAATGGTAAAAGTAAAAAAACAAAGTAACGTTCCTACACACACACACACACACACATATTGCTAAGCATAAAGAATTTACACCAGTTGAAAAACATACACCTGAATTAAAAAAACAAAAATTGTTTATGTAGGCTTATTTAAAATAAATTTGCATTTCAACATTAAGAAATCATTGTACAAGGGCATCAACTTACTTTATTCAGAGTCAGTCTTTCATTGGCTAGTTTAGCTTTCTGCTGCTTTATGAAACTATCAAGGTCAACATCAACTGCTGTCATTCTAGTTTATTTGATTGTAAAAACAAATCACTAAATCCAGTCTACATTTTGCTCAATATCTGTAATATACACACACAAAAAGTACTTTAACCTTAAGCTTTAACCTTACATATTAGGTCCTAAAAATTGCAACCACTACCCCTCTCTCCAATAATATTTAAATGTTATTTGTTGCAGTTTTTAAAAAAAAAGTTTTTAATGGCAGATCGTAAGCCCCATTGTAATGACTTGGCTCCTTCTCTAATATAAGGTTATAGCCAAACTTTTTGGATTAAACAGTGGAATGCACAGTACAGTCTAAGTGGGCAAAGGCAAGTCCAAGTCCAAGTGGGCAAAGACATTTGAAATGTCAAGAAGAAAGTATTAACATCAGTTATCCTGTATGCACCAGTACAGAAGGCACTTCGGCTGAGCGATAAAGCGTTTGACTTCTGAACCGGGGACCTGTGTTTGAACCCTTGTGCAGACTGGGATTTTTAATATCTGGATTTTCAGGTGCCTCTGAAACCAACCACCTGACATTACTTGGGGAAAAGAAAAGGCAGTATGGTCGTTGTGCTGGCCACATGACACCCTCGATGACTGTAGGCCACAAAATCAGATGACCTTTACTTCATCTGCCCTATAGACCACAAGGTCTCAAAGGGGAACTTTACTTTTTTACGCACGACGTATTGGTAACTTTTCCAATGTGGGGAAAAAATTATTACTTTTCTTGTATTTTAACGTTTATTGTCAATGTATTAGTATTAAAAGTTAGGCAATCCATCACTGAGTACTGGCACCTAAAAACACTATTCGACATTGTCGACCCAGGGAAGGTACTGGGTTTTATCCGGGAGATGGGGTTATCTATGAAGATTTGATTTGTGAAATTGTGAAAATATAATATTATAAATATTTACATAAGATTTTTACTAAATTATTTTATTTTTACTACCTTTACTATTTTAACTGTGAATAGACTTGTTTGTTTGTAAAATGTTTTACATGTTTTGGAAATTCCTTCAGAGTTGATAGTTATTTCCTAGTCCAAACCTCCCGCAGGACGACGGGGGATGGGAGCGGGCAGGGACTTTGCTTTCTATGAGCTAATTTAAATATATGGAAGTATGGGATTTAGCTCTCGTTATAAAACTAGGAGAGTAATCCTTGAAGGATTACAGGCAGGACATAGCGATGATCATGCATGATGCATGGCCTAAATTGTGCCAATGTGCCAAAACTTAAACTCATTTTAAAAGTTTAAAGTCATTAAGTTTAAGTTAACTAAAATAAAAAAAAAAACATAAGGTACTTCAGGTAGATTAAAAAGTAGTAGATATACTTTTATATGATACTACTACTAGAGTCTAGATCAGGGGTCTCAAACTCATATCAGCATGTGGGCCGCAGTGGAAAGTAACAACCAGTCAGCGGGCCGCACCACGAAAAGAGAATGTTTTTTTCATTAAATTTTACGAACAGTACTGTCACTGCAGTTAAATGCTAAAATAAAGTTTTTTTAATTATTAATTACATTTAATGTAGTTTATTACATGCACAGGCAGTTTAGTTTACTAGAATAAGTTGACGTTGTCTCTGTCACTAATAAGAAAGCAGAAACTGTAGTTCTAAAAAAAAAAAAACTCATTTGAGTGCGTTTGGCAGAGACCAGACTATCGACGTTAGGCCTGAAATCGAGTGTCGTGGCAAGCCGCAAGGTTGCTCTCAGATGTTCAGTCTTGATCGTAATGCTGTTTTGTTGATTTTCATTCTATAGAAAAACTGTTCGCAAACGTGCGTACGCCCAAACATCGCTAGAATTCTAGAAGCTGCGCAGGGAAGAAACTGGTAGAAATCTGGAGCGCCATCATCAGCTTATTTTTGCTTCAGAACAGTGTCACACTGCAGGTCCAATAGTTCTATCTGGACTTCATCTGGAACGTTGTTCACGTCAACTGCGAACGGAGTGGCAACAAGGAAAATCTGTTGTTCGATAGCAGTGAATTACTGAAAGCGGTGTTCGAAATCTTCCAGTAGTCTGGAGAGGATGTCTGCGTAGTCTTTCAACCGTTATGATCTGTAGAAAAGAGAAATGAGCCAGGTTTCCTTCTGTCAGCTGAGTGGCCCACAAAGTCAGCTTGCATCTGAATGATTTGATGCGGTCAAACATCACGGTAATCAGCTGGCTTGTGCCCCGTAGTTGTGAATTGAGTGCATTGAGATGTTGCGTGATGTCAGAAAGAAAAGCAAGATCCGACAAAAACATTAGGTCACTGAGCTGAGGTATGTCTCTGTCTTTCATTGACATGAACAATGTTATTTCCCGTCTCAGTTCAAAAAATTTCTGCAGCACTTTTCCACGACTCAAACATCTGACCTCCGTATGTTACAGCAACTCTCCATATTCTGTTTCTAAATCAGCTAGAAATGAAACAAACTGTCTGTGGTTGAGACCCCTTGAAGTTAACCGTCTTAAGGACAACATCCATCACGTTCTTCATTTGTAGACTTTAGCCACAGAATGCTTCTTTGTGCAGAATGTAGTGTATGGCTGAAAAAGGTGCCGCCAAGCTGAGCTGATTCCGTTTCTCTACCATTAATCCAACAACACCAACCTTCTCTGAACACATTTCTGGCGGCCAGCGTTCACCCAGCTTCTGCTGAAAGCCTAAGCGGTCGGTGGGCGACAGTGACACCTCATTTACTGTGCTTTTTCATGGCTTTTATGTGGTCATTGTAAATTTTTTCTATTTTTTTTTTTAATTCGCGGACATGGTCGCGGGCCGCACAAAATAGTCTCGCGGGCCGCATGCGACCCGCGGGCCGCGTGTTTGAGACCCCTGGTCTAGATAGATTAGAATTGATTAGACTAAGACTTGCATTCTTTCTAATCTTAGGATTCTGGATTCTTAATTCTTATTCTTAGTTACAGTTAGTGATTCTAATTTAAAATTAAAAAAAATTAACACCGACTAGATTATTATTATATTTTTAATTTTAATAAATAAGTAAATAAATAACAACTAGATTCTAGAAATTAGATAGCTAAGATAGTAATAAGTAAAGTTAAGTAATAAAAGTAAGATAGATCTAGATTTCCAGACTACATCTAGATCTTAAAAGTAAAACAAATTAGAATATTAATTTAACAAATACAAATTTAGATCTACATCTGTGAAGATCTAAGTTTTAAACATTATATTTTTTTTTTACAAGCCTTTTAATCATTAATGTTAACATAAATTAACTCACTGTGTGTATTTGGCTTCTCTTGACAACAAAAATGTCGGAATTCGGCAAGTAAGCGCATGCGTGTCTTAACCCAACTAGATCTAGTCATTTAAAATTACTATTTCGTTACCAAAACAAAATTTGAATAAATAATTAAGACATTTTGTTTTATATTATAATATTTAAAATTATCTCATAATGAACATATTGAACAGATTCCATACGTTATTTAATTTTACTGAAATGTAGTCTCCAAATTTGTTAAATCCAGATATAGATCTAGAGAAGCATTTTTACGACTATCCTTATAATAAACTTAGACTATATAGATAGATCGTGCATACCGGTATGTCACTAGTTATAAGTACTAGATTAGTTACTACTAGTAGGGTTAAGCCTAAGCCATAACCTTAAGCTGCTAGAGGAGATTGAGAGTCTCAGTCTCATCATAGACTCTATGTAGATTGTAGATGTTTCTGCAGTTTCATTTGGTCAGTTTTGTTTCGCAATCAACAGTGTAGTAACAATGGCGCAAAGCGGTTCACTTTGCATGGGCCCATGACCATTAGGGGTTACAAACAACTTACGAGTTACCTTCTTACTAAGGGGTTACGGTACCATTGGGTCCTCTGAGTTTCAGTGTCTTTTAATTTTAAATTGTGTTTTATATTTTTCGGAAGTTACGTTATAAAAGAAAATTTCCTGATATGCCTGGTAGTGCGTTTTGCGCTCGTGTTGTCGTTCGTATTTATCGGTGGTACCGGGTCCAGACCCTGCCCGCTCCCATTCCGTCCATGTCGTCCTGCAAGAGGTATGGAATATCAACGTTGATTCCACGTTAGTACCAGAATGTGGTAAATAATTACGGAGAGAATTAAACTCTGAAGGAGCATCCGAAAACATGTCAAACAAATCCTTTTCTCTATACAGACTATCAGATTTGTGTGTTTTAAAGCTATTTCCACTAAAAAAAAGAAATGTTGGGTACCCCTATTTACCCTGATCTAATATCCACACACCCCCTTTTTTTTCCCCAGAGTAATGCGTCACTCATTCAAGACACTAGACATCTAGAATCTAAATTCAGTAAAATCTATATAGTTACTACGTAGCCTCTAAATTACTCTCCCAGGGCCCACACTATCCCTTGGAAATTTCCTGCTTAATTTTAATTCCTTTCATTTTAAATGTAACCTTTATAAACTAGTAATTCTAAACAATGTCCCGTTTTTTCAGTGAACTTTGTTTAGGTTTTGCGTGAATATAAACAATGCCTAGAGTAGGGGGAAAAAATGCTGAACAAGAGGTCACATAAAGCAAGAAAACAATCAAACTATGGAGACTATTATAGATCTACGAACCAATAAATTAAAAAACGGTTTTATTCTTGGATTCTAGTAAAATTAATAATCATAATTAAATTATACACAAAATTATGAAAAAGGTTAATTTGTATTATTATTAAATCATTTTTATCTCATTATTTAGTTTTATATAATCAAATTTTGTTCTGTTTTCTGTTGTTTTTCAAATCAGTAATTTAAAAAACCTTGAACAGGTGTTGTTATTTTCATTTTTAGGGGTCAATCAAGATGGCGGACAAAAGTGGGTCGTCCTCGGCCCAAGTGAAAATTGGACATTATATATTGGGCGAAACACTTGGTGTTGGCACTTTTGGGAAAGTCAAAAGTAATTGTTTTCTTTTTAAAAATGCTTCATTTATCATAACTTGTTTGGATCCAAAGCTTACTGGCTTAGGCTCCAGATACCTCATACAGTGAGTCAGTGATCAGCTACGAGTACGAGCTACTACTGAGCTAGTCTAGTCGACTCTAGTCTACTGAACTCTAGTGAAGTCTTGTCTAAGCCTAAAGCGAGTTAGCCTAACTAGCGGAGTACGCGACTATTCACACACACTGACACAACAGACAACAGTGACAATTCAGTTTTCTGACACCGACAGACACTTTTGATTGAGTCATATTCTAACTCTATTACTCTATCTTTGACTAACTAGATGATCAGTAGATGATGAGTAGATCTATGGTAGATCTAAATATAATTTATTAAATGTCTTCTGAACAAATAAAAAAAATTATTAAGCACTGCCACCGCAATTTTTGCATTTTTTAATTTTTTTTGAATTTTTATAGCTCCGTAGTCGTAGAGGTTAGTCCTAGGAAAAAACTACAAACATCTATAAATTCGTCATCCATTGGCATTTGTCCATAAAAATAGCTAATAATAGTTTTATTACACCACACATAGACTAGTTACAATAAAATTTGATGTTGAAGAGGGTGAGGTAATGATGAGGTCCAGCGCTAACATGTAACGAACACCATTCTTGGATTTGTACACTAACGAACACCTCTTGTTTATTGTATTTAAAAATAATATCTTCATTTTTTTAATAGTTTTATAGTAATTTTTATTTAAACCAATTCAAGACTGACATATTAGTGTTACTTTGCCCTCTTTTAATTGGTCTCTTCTCTGCTAAACCCTCAACTTTACAAAGGACCATGTACACTACCATGTACCTAGATCTAGAATCTAGACAATCTAGTTCACCCCAAAAAAAAAAATGTGCGACTGCCGTGACCGTGCATTTAGCCCGCTCACTCCACCCAGTGATTGTGACCTAATTTGGTACCATATAATTGTATATAATTGTCCCTCCCGCTACTTTTTTTTTCTTTGTGGTACTTTGTTGATAGTGCTAGGTGATTAATTAAGAGAGAGAGCAGGATTGTGCACTAATAAAAACATTTTTTTTCTTTCACATTATATCCAACTCTGACCCTCATTAGCACTATGTTTAGCAATATTCCCTTACTTTTTACTCATTCACATCACACTTGGTTTAACAATTTTTATTTAAAGAAATCAAATTTAAGTAAGAGAATGTTAGACCTATACTAGATCTAAAAAATCTTCTTAATCCCAGACCTACCCTCCTTCTGTCCTAGAAGAAAAAAAATTGCATCGTCCTACCTTGTTTTTTCAGAGTAAATGAAACTAAATGTGCCTGAACTATAAAGAAATGGAGTATAAATAAAAACAATAGACTAGTTTCGTCTTAGATATTAAAATAAAGGCTCATTTTAAAAAAGTTCTGGGCTGTTCGTTAATATCAGAAAATATGGGGTGTTTGTTAGACGTTAATTACTCTAGATCTCGTTGCTAAAGTTAAAAAGCTGCCATGGCCAAATCTTAAGCCTCAATGTCGGCCTTTTCCCCCATTTGATTTGTAAACACCATATCATTTTATCATCTCACCATGTTTAATGATATCGTAATGATTATATATATATTTAAGGGAAACTCTGATGGTTTTGACAATTTTTGATGTGATTTGATTTACAGATTTCTTTTTTTTTATTTGCAATTATAATTTAGTCATTTTAGTAATTGATGAACATGTTTTTCTCAAGCGTAATTTTCCTGCGTATACAAAACGATCAAACTTTCCATTGTTGGGTTTCTATGTGACCTCACACAAACCTATTAATTTAAACTATTGAATGCTATTATATTAACTATATAACGAAAAACCATACAGTAAAGTTAACATTCTCTTAAAAGAAATATCTCCGTCTATGCAGTTAGATCTAGGTCTAAGGCTAGATCTTGTAAGCAAAGAAAAAAAGTGTGTTAAAAGAAGATTTACATGCTTGACTAACCATGGCAGGGTGTATTTTCTCGCCTGACCACTCAACAAACACTTGCTAGCCTTACACTTACACTGACCAGTTTGTTAGAATTTTAGTCTATGACACTCAATCTATTTACTTCTTGGGATAGGGAGGGGTTTAGATGAAAATGTTGTAAACTTTTTTTCTTGAAATGGTTATCTTAATGCTTTTAGATCTATCTCTCTCTCTATAATTGTACCATAGCTCTGTACTAGACCGTCACTAAGCTTAACAGCCTTGCAAGAACAAAACAATAGGATTGTAGTTTCCCCTTTCAGTATTTGTTGAGGAAAGTGACACTTGCTTAAAAAAGCTAAAACCAAAATCTTAAAGAACCCAGTTTTTTTGTTTTTTTTTAGATGTCAAAAATTTACTAATTTATTAATTATAAATGTTTCTTAGCATTTGGATCACACACCATAATACAAAAGTAGTTAGAACTGTAATAATCATCAAAATAAAGACACATTAAAGGGAAACTCCAATGATTTTTCAAATTCTCCATAAAAAGTTGTAGTATTTTTTATTTAGATGCTAGAAACATTTGATTTTTATGTGAGAGTTTGCTTTTAGAGATCGCCAATATATCTAGATGTCAATCCTCTCAACAATACTATAAGTGGATCTAGATCTAACCAATCACATCACTTCATTATTACAGTGACTGCTAGGCCTTGTCTATGATAGTCATTGGTACAATTATATAGATCTTAAAGTATTAGCAACATATTTCAACTACACACCAGTATCCAAAAGTAGACTTTTTTCTGACTGATTGTAATAAAGGGGGTCAGTGTTATTCTTGTCTGCTGTAACATATGTATTAGACGTGTTTTATTCGTATACACTGCGCAATAGCGTTGGTTGTTAAATGGTCAGACGAGAAAATAAATGGTTAGTCATGCATGTAGATCTAGCCATACACTAATTACATTGTTCAAAATTTCTAAACATTTTTTAACTATGCTTTCTAGATCAAACTGCATCTATTAGACTTAAACCTTAACATTTTCCATTTTACAATTGGTTTTTATTGATTTTTTTATATAAATATGAAGGTAGCCACTTTTATAAAGATCTTTAATAATGAAAGTAACCAAAAGAATTTACTTCACTCCCCCTCCCTTAGAGGACAACTAGGTCTGATTCTTAGAATCTTTACCTTATTAAAAGTTAGTAATGAACTGACTTCTTGGTACACAATATTTTTTTGTAACACAACTAAACTATAGTGGATTTTTTTTTCATAACTGTTCACTATTTAAACATTTTTGTTCTATATTTCAGTTGCAACACATCAGTTAACTGGTCATAAAGTTGCTGTGAAAATCCTTAACAGACAAAAAATAAAAAATCTCGATGTTGTTGGAAAAATTCGGAGGGAAATTCAGAATCTCAAGCTGTTTCGGCATCCACACATTATTAAATTGTGAGTGAAAATTAAATGCTTCCTTGGATACATATTTATCAGAAATAGATTTTCACAGACCTTTTGAATAGAACTTGGAGATGCTGTCGCTGAGTGTTAAAGCACTTGTCTTTCAAACTTGTATTCCGGGTTCGAATCCTGATGAAGACTGGGGTTTTTAATTTCAGGTTCTTTAGAGCACCTGAGTCTACCCATCTCTAATGGGTACCTAACATTGGTTGTAGAAAAGTAAAGGTGTTTGGTTGTTGTGCTGGCCACATAACACCTTAGTTAACTATGGTCCACAGAAACAGATGACCTTTACATCTTCTGCCCTATAGATCACAAGGTCTAAAAAAAATGGTAATTTTTATGCCACAATACATTTTTATGTCGTCTCATCTCAGCCTGTTGCCCCTTCTGGGGCATAGGCCACCAACCAGCTTTCTCCAGGCCTCTTGGTTCTGGGTGAGTCTCTCCAACTGTCCCCATGTCTTGTCCATCTGCTTGGCTTCTGTTTCCAGATCGCGACGCCATGTATTCCTGGGCTGTCCTCTCTTTCTCTTTTCTTGGGGGTTCCAGGTTAGGGCTTGCCTTGTGTTGGATGCCGGCTTGCGCAGGGTGTGACCTATCCATCTCCAGCGTCTATGAAGAATATATCTACTTCGATGGGCTGCTGTTTTGTTCTTTGCCACAGTTCCTCATTCGAGATCTTGTCTGGCCAGCAGATCATAAGAATCTTCCTCAGGCAGGTGTTGATGAATACCTGGATTTTTTTGACAGTGGTTCTCCAGGTCTCTGCTCCAGAAAGTAGTATCAGCATTTTTGTGTAGTAACAAGCTATTTTCATAGCCAAGTATTAATTTTGTATTAACTTTTCAACCAATTTTTTTTCATTTTATAATCTGTTATGAAATCATGAAGATAATGCTATTGCATAAAAAGGATAAATATGAGCTCAGAATCATGTTTGTCATCTCAATATCAGTCTATGAGCTGTCATCCTCCATTCATTTAAAGTAAAATTTTATTTTCCTTAATAGTGTATTGTAAAAATGTTGATTAATTGTTGATTACTATTACATTGTTTGAATCAGATATCAAGTAATCTCAACGCCAACAGATATCTTCATGGTGATGGAACATGTGGCAGGCGGTGAACTGTTTGATTACATTGTTAAGCATGGAAGGGTAAGCAGTTCACGTTTCAATTCACGGATTGTTTGATGGCTTTTCCTCTCCATGTAATGCAGCTTTGTTTATGTGAAATTGTATAATA
>JADKLZ010000130.1:9743914-9756631 GCA_021533235.1 Biomphalaria straminea
AAGTGCCTAACCACTCCTCCACCACTACCACTTTTAGCCTAAATTATGTTCTAAGCTTGGTAGGTTTTCCTTGAAATTTATTTTCAACAAATTATTTTAGCTCAAGGAACCAGAAGCGAGACGATTCTTCCAGCAAATTATTTCTGGAGTTGATTACTGCCACAGGCACATGGTAGTCCACAGAGATCTCAAGCCAGAAAATCTTTTATTGGATTCCAACACCAATGTCAAAATAGCAGATTTTGGTAACATTTGTTTGACTTAATTTTTCAACTTTTTCAAAATGTTTTTTTTTTTAATTCTGAAATAATTTAGTAACTCTTATACCTTTAAAAACGGCTTTAATGTTACCATATGTATAATTTTATTCTTGTTCTATGCAGGCTTGTCAAACATGATGACTGATGGTGAATTTCTACGCACAAGTTGTGGTTCTCCAAATTATGCTGCTCCTGAGGTCATCTCTGGAAAGTAAGACCCTCCCCCTTATTATTTTTTTTTTACTTTATGTAATTATGATTGGTTAGGGTGTTACACTTGTGGATATGTACATTTTTACTACGTTTTTTTATCCTAGAAAAACAACTTTTTGTTAATATTAGTATTTGCCGAATTGGATCATTTTGGAAAGTATTTCACTTTCCTATTAATGTGTATGTCCTGGTTTTGAATTCTTATAGCTCAGGAATCATGTATATATATTTTTTGTTGTTATTATGGTCACGACAATAAAACAATTTCTTTCAAGTCTGAAAATTAAGCTCAATCGCATTATTTTATGTTACTACTCCTACCCAGTACTACCCTTACATATTTTTCCACATCTAAAAGCAGGCAAATCTGCCATGGGACTATTTAAATTTTCTTTTAGCTGTCCTGTCTTTAGCAAGGACTTTGTGCATCAGAAGCCATTTGCTGCATGTTGCTTTCTTCTATGCTGGTTAGGCCCAAACAGATGACTGGGTTGATCTTTATAGCACTTTCAGGGGGCACTTCTGTTAAGCCATCCTCAATGAAACTCATCAAATGGATGTATTCAATTTAACTCTTTCTCTGCGAATCGACGATACCAACGTTGATTCCACCAGAATGTGGTAAATAATTACGGAGAGAAAGAGTTAAACTGCCCCCACACATTTTTCTCTAAGAGGAGATTTTCAAAGCTCTTGTACAATGCTACTATGTATATAAAATACATTTTGAAAGATACTATGCTCTTAGGTTTAGGTAGACAATTAAGTTGAGTGATTAAAAATGTCATGATAAATTTTCTAGATTGTATGCTGGTCCTGAAGTTGATATTTGGAGTTGTGGTGTCATACTGTACGCTTTACTCTGTGGCACTGTAAGTAGGAATAGTGTACCAAAATAAAAATTTCATTGTAATTATATTTGAACAAATTGTAATTATATTTGAACAAATTAAGCAGGATAAGTTAGTTATAATCATATGTTTTTTGTTGAATTTTTTTCAGCTGCCGTTCGATGACGAGCATGTTCCAACATTATTTAGAAAAATCAAATGTAAATATGCATATTTTATATATCTCTATTTTGAAGCAAATCTTTTTAGGCTTAATTTTAAAACAAAAAAAAATATTTTTCTTTTGCTTATTGTATATAAGTTGAAAATCTTTCCTTTTTTAGCTGGTATTTTTGCCATTCCTGATTATCTGAACAAGGATGTTGTCAGCCTGCTGTGTCACATGTTGCAAGTAGATCCTGTCAAGCGAGCCACCATCAAGGACATAAGGTTCAGTTATAAACAAATAGTTTATACAAATCTCTGTTTATACATTTACAATCTAACCAAATTAACAAGAAAATTTGGTTCACTTTCAATTTTTCTTACTTCTAAAGTAAATTGTATTCACAATCTATATTTTGATAGAATGGTCAATTTACATAATGTATGGGATGACGATTGCTTGAAAACGGAACTGAAGCTCTAATATCAAGTAATTATGAGCAAAGCTAGAAAGGCTCACTAAAGATTAAATCTTGACAAATACAGAAAGATTTCTTCTAATACAAAATTTAAATATAAAACTCACATAATTTCCTCATTAGGAGTTAACAGTAAATATCACATTGTATCGCAATAGAAATTACATTAACATCTGCATAAAACTCAATTCAAAGTAATTTTTTTAACTTACCATATTGAGTTCTACTTCATAATTTGCTCAAAATTTGAAATCAGCTTTTGACTTTCATTCTGTAATCTAGCAAATAGTACTTAATGACAGTTTGTGTTTAATTGTTATTTTATGGTTTCAAGTTCCAGGACTAAATTCTCAGTTATCCCTGGTGTTTGTAATAGTGAATTTTATCTTTACTTTGTGTATGTTTCTCAGTATGAATCACTGATGTTAATATTTCATTTTTTGCTTCTATTTAAACAGAGAAACCGAGTGGTTCAAGAAAGACTTACCAGAGTACCTGTTCCCATCATCAGCAGATCAGGATGCTTCCATTGTCAATACAGAGATTGTCAGGGAAATTTGTGAGGTACCAAGTTGTTTTTCTCGATCAAAAAATATCCAATTGGATTTTCTACTTGTTTTGTTTAACGTTTTGCACATAACCCATGCATAATTTTTTTAATTATTCAATAAAAAAAAACGTGGATTTTTTAAAAGTGGGTTCATAATTATAAAAATTAAAATATACCTCAGAATAATTTGAACCGATTATCTAAACTTGTCTCAATAATAATCTTTAAATTTGAGCTCCTGATTATATTTTATCCTTTAACTTAACACAGCTGTATCGTGGAATGTGTGGTTGAGTGGTATACAGTGAGTCTCTGCCTAACGAGACGACTCAAGATTAAATCCTGATGTAGACTAAGAAATTTTTTTTCATTGGAATTTAACTTGAGCTGAGTTGCGTGCTGTCCCAAGTACCTCCACCCCTTCCAACATGTCCAGAGCATGCTAAAGGAATCAAAAATACAACTCAAAAATGAATGTTATATCCTAATATTATGTCTTTAGACAGAACCGGTCCTAGCAGTTGCGGGGCCCTATGCGGAATTTATTGCGCGGGGCCTAGTCTGTGTGGGAATAAGGATGATAGTGGAAATTAAGATTTTGTATAAGAAAAAAAATCGCCTTTACTAAGTTAAAAATTGCGATCTTTACTTTACGAACCTTGTAACCAATGGCATTTGTATATGCCAGTGACAATTAAAGTAAATAAAGTATTGGAACTTCCGATTCAGGTACAAATTCGCCCACTTATTACATTTTATTACATTAAAGCTGACAATGCCTTTTTCTTTTATCGCGCATAGTTTAGCTTTTTCCGCAATAAATGTCACCCACAAATGACAATTTTGTTAATTTTTTATGGAAATTTTAATAAAATCAGGAGATTACCAGGAGTTTTTAGTATATATTTTGCAATTTAATAATTACACCCTGAATAACTGCATTGGTTGCAGTGGCCTAAGACCGGCCCTGTCTTTAGAAGTATAGATGACACAGAAATGTTTACCTTAAAAAAATAACAGATACTGTCCATTGATCATTATTACCCACTGATACTATCCATAGATCATTACTACCCACCTGTACATCAGCTACTACCCATGGGTTGGCATTTATTCTAGGCATTGGCTTAACCATTTAGCCACTAAGCAGTTATCTGAAATTATCTCCCCCATCTTGAAGAGTAGGGACATAACTCTGTATTTTTTTTTTAAATCAATTTAACTAAATCCACAGAATAAGAAAAAAATTATACTCATAAAACTCTTCTTTTTATAATAGAGAAAAATTGACCTAGAGATTAGCATCATGTTTCAAGTCATAAATAGGTCTACAGAGCTCAAAAAAACATTAAATTATCAGATTTATTTGCATTCCGATCTCCAGTTTGAGTAGATTTAGCAACAGTTTGTTCTTCACTTTCACTACTATCTGTCTCAAATGGCTCTCACTTACTCCAACCACAATTTCCTTATTGTAATGCTGAAACATTGATATGTCCATTAAAATCCTATTCAATTGAAGCCTACACATTAGACTAAATATGTTCCATTTGTGTAGGCTAGCAAAAAAACCTAATCTTCAAAAAATCAAAATTCCATTCCAACATGCTGCAGATACCAAATAAACAACTTAATATAGCTTCACTATTGCTTTCAGAGGTCAGAGTCTGTAAAGGTAAAAATAGTTTAACTCTTTCTCTCATAAACGACATACCTTATTCGATTTGACCTCATGAAATTAAATTAAAGTTTTGTTTTTTTTTAACTTGACTTTGAATTACATAAAAAGAGCATGCATTTCCCTTTAATTCTATACCAAATACATTTTCTAATAACAAACAACAAAGCTGTTGAAGCCCAATTATAACAGGGGTAGTGAAATAGTAATTATCAAAATCAAGAATTCATTCAAAGCGTGGAAAAATAATTACGGAGAGAAAGAGTTAAAAACTAGCAGTGCGTGCATAATGGAACAAACCTGCGACTCTAGTTGTCTACCAGTAGCTGTGAAGTGGTTAACAAGAACTTTTTTTTTTCGTTTGCTAGAAATTCAATGTTGATGAAACAGAAGTGCACAGGGCTCTGTTGAATGACAACCCCCATGATCAGCTCTACATCGCTTATCATCTTATCCTGGACAACCAGCTGATGCATGAGAGAGGTATTGCTTTGGCTTCTTGAATCTGTTCATTTTACACATGTCTATTGGTCAGATCCATTCAGTTCTAAATAAGAAAGGCTTTATTAAAAGTGTTGTTTTTTTTTTAACTTAAAATTGAAAGAAGAAAAAACATAGCAACTTTCCAGCCTATATCCATTTATTGCATACGAGTCTATTAAAAATACTTCACTGTTCATTTGTTAGTCAACAGATGACACCAAATACAATGCTGCCACGCATCCCATTGCAATGTGCATGTCTCTTTAGAAAGTTGCCAGTGGAAAAGATAATTCTTTGAGATTTGAAACACCACAGATCAAAAATACTTAATTTGGATGCTTCACAAGACTTCTAGCAGTTTTTTTCTGGCTGAAAGATTTATGCTAGAGATCAACTTTCAATATCCAAATTTAATTAAGTTGTTGAACACACTGACATCTTTCCTATTTTGTTTACATTTCATCAAAATGTATTTAATTGTAGATTTATGTATGCAGCCTACTTTAAAGATACTTTTTGTCCCTTTAGTTAAATCACAGTTGTAGTTTTCCCCTCTATTGCAGTTTTCTTTCTCTTGTTAAAGATATTTTAGATGATATAGGGTGAACAGTCAACTTTGTTAAACTATCATGTTTTTTTTAATTCATAATTAAATATTTTGGATGAAGACATGCTATTGACTCTCTCCTAATTGACGATGCCAACGTTGATTTGACCCTTATTAAACTAAATGAATTTTTGTATTTAAAAATTTTAATTTGTGTTGTTTAAAAGGAGCATGCATTCCTCTATAATTCGATATCAAATATAACATTATCTGAAAACAAATAAAAAAGTTATTGAAGTTTAATCATAACAGGATAGTGAAATACAAATGAGCAAAATGAATAACACTATTGGAACGTGAAAAGTAATTACGTAGAGAAAGAGTTAAGATAAAAGGTGTGGATAAATCTGATACTAAATAAAAGGTGACTATTTGGAAGCATTCAAAATATTCATGCTCTTGAGGGATAATTAAAACTAGGACTTGATTATTTCATGGTGCCAGTAACAGTTTTTTGTTTTGCCTCTGTCTTAGTGTCGAGTGAATACCAGGACTTTTATCTAGCATCAAGTCCACCACCAGAATCATTCAACATGGTAAGCTATTCTAGATTTGAGAACTTTATTCCAGCTTTGATAGAGACCTTTATTCTAGATGATAACTTTATTCTAGATTTGACAGAGAACTTTAATTTAAATTTGACACAACTGACTAAACTGATTATTAACCATGTTTCCTTTTAATTCTTATATATATTTTAAATTGTACAGGCTTCTAGTCCCTTAAGGCCACACCCAGAAAGAATGCCAGGTAATACACCATTTTTTTTATTTCCCAAATCTTTTTTCAACTCATCTTTAATTTTGTAATTCTACACATAATGTATATTTTTTTGCTTTCCACAAATGCTAAGTTGTACATTTTTTTTTGGGGGGAGGGATACTTCCATCTGCAAGCTTGAAATAAAACTTTTAAATGTTAAAGCTTCTCTTGAAAAAAAAATAATTTTTGGATAAAGAGCTTTAGGCCTTTTGCACCTCAAGCCCTTCCCTGTCCCTTACGTTTCCCACTGTCATTTTTTTCTAATTTCCTTTTGAGTGCTGATTTGTTAAATATTAACTAAATTGGCATGGACTTAAACTAGCAGAGAGAGTTTTTATAATGTATTTGCCAAAATTTCAGAGATGAAAAATACTTCACATACCTTGGACCCAGTTATTGACAACAAGAACAGCGGCCATGCTAAGAAAGCAAAGTGGCATTTAGGTATGCAGTTATGTAGTTTACTTAAAACCCCTGACTAATCATTACTTAGTGACATTTTTAACCACTTTGGTACAAAAGGGTATTCTTTGAAAGTGTGTGATTTGATAGATGTAAAACAATAATTTTTTTAAGTATTGTTCCCTTTCATATGTTGCAATCTTTTGGGCTGGTAATGTATAGGTCATCTAATTCTTTAGCCCATGGCTTATGAGTGTGTCATGTGGCAGGCACAACGACAAACCGTCTGCGCCCCCCCCCCCCCAATGCCAGGTATCCACTAGATTGGGATGGACTTTGAGGCGTATTTAAGATTCCTAAATTAAAAATTAATTAAAAATTAAATTAAATTAAATTAAAAATACCAGGATTGAAACCCGGGACTACCTTGGTTCGGAAGCTATGTTCTTTACCGCTCAGCCACTGTGCCTCCTGCCACTTGAGGATAGAACTAGTCTGAAATTGGATAGGGGAACATACTTTTACTAACTATTACTTTGAGACTGACATTATTAATCATGTCAAGTTTTTTGACATTAGTTAAACTGGTAGTAAGAATTATGATTAAATTGTATTGTTCTACAGTCTCCATTGTTATGCCTACCTAATTTCCTTTGCTTTTTTTTTCTTTTATAAATAAATCCTATTGCTTATTGTTGCCAACACTATGGACATAACTCCAAATAGCTATTTCCGTGTCATTGAACTATTGGCATATGTGAAATAAACACCCAATTTTAAACTAAATATAGATGTAACATTCGGTTGAGAAACTTGTAAATCCTTCTTGAGAATTTTAAAGAAGATGGTGTGCAATGTAAAATACACAAAACAAGCGCTTTTACTGTCTTCGCATTCCCACCATCCTTTGATTTTACTCCCTGCCACCAAGCCCTTGTCTTTTTAGGTACAAAGGAATATTTAGCTCAAAACTAGTGATGTAATAAAAGATCGTTGAAGTTTGTTCAGTATGTCAAAGAATAAAAAGATAAATAGGTATATAAAGTTGTACATCAACTTAAGCTAGGAAAGTACTTTTGTTTTCATAAGTACAGTTTATATCCCGAGTACTTTGACAGTTGTTTTGTATTGACCCAAATCACCAAGTGCCACGCCATGTGTCACATTATTTTGCTTGTACCCCTGTTTTGTTGGGCTATTGCTGAATACATGCTGTAGATATTTTGTTTGATGTTATGCTGGCTGTACATGTGGATTTTGTAAAAGTGACTCAGTTTACTCTGTGTCCTGTAGTTAAAATCTTCTAGATCAGAGGTTCTCAACCTGTGAACCACGACCCCCTTGAGGGTCGATTGACAATTTGCCAGGGGTCGCCATAGATCATTGAAAATGGATTGTTTTTGTTTATTCTTCTAGTGCTGTGTGTGTGTTGTGTGTGTGCTGGGGGGGGGTCGGGGCAGATTTTGGATTGTAAAAAGGGGTCACCAAACTTAAAAGGTTGAGAATCGCTAGTCTAGATGATAAAAAAAAAAGGGTTGTCAGTCTTCATGCATAGTTAATAAAATCTCAAAGCCAATACACAGCAGTGTAGTGGGTTACTGTTTGAAAAAAGAAGTTACTTATTGTGATACTAGGGAAGGTATTTATTTCTTATTTTCTGCACAGACTTTCACTGTTCATATGTCAGTTTTTCTGAAATAAATTGATAAATAGTGGTGTATAGTAACTTTATCAAAGCATTCATGTGGCGTGTAGAATCCAATCATTTGCAGGCTTGTACAGCTGATTGAGAGCATTTTATACTAACATTAACTTAATTAATTTTCATTTATTTTATTATCACATGAACATAAATTTCATTTATTCCATTCTTATATGAACATAATGAACTTTGAACTATTTGCATATCCAAAGGTATCAGATCCCAAAGCAAACCCCAGGATATTATGCATGAAGTCTACAGAGCTATGAAAACACTTGATTATGTAAGTTCACAAATTAGATTCATTTCTACAGTGGTTGTCATCTGCTATTGAACTATCCCATCAAAATAACATAACACATTTTGATAGTATCACATCTCATCTCTGGCTGTGATCCCTTCTGGGTCATAGGCCTCCAACCAGCTACCTCCCGGCATCTTGGTTCTGGGCGAGTCTCTCCAACCAGCTACCTCCAGGCATCTTGGTTCTGGGCGAGTCTCTCCAACCAGCTTCCTCCAGGCATCTCGGTTCTGGGCGAGTCTCTCCTACTGTCCCCCACATCTTGTCCATCTGCTTGGCATCTGCTAACCAAATCATGCTTACATTTTTTTTAACAATTTTTTTTTATATTGAATATGCCTTCCGTACTCTGGACATCAAGTTAAAAGAACTTTACACACAATCTTTGTGCTAGCTAATTAATATATTATTATTATTTGACAATTAATAATGATGAGCTTTGTCCTTGCACTATTGCTCTGCCATCTGTTTTCTTCTCTTTAGACCTAATGATCAATTCCTTTTTTCAACTTTTTAAAATTAAGTTTGTCATGTCACTTTCAGGAATGGAAGATCATTAACCAGTGGCATGTGCGAGTCAGGAGAAAGAACCCAATTACTTTAAAATATGTAAGTCATTGTTTTTCAAACTTTTGTACTTGTACTGTAAAGAACTTCTAGTTTAAAAATATGCAAATGATTTATGCCTATTCTTGATCTTAGTGATAATAAATTACAAATGTTTTGGAAATTGGGATTTTCTGTAAGAGGAATTTCTGGACTAATATTTCTTATTGTTATTTTATTAAAGGGCAATGATTTCTTCCATTCCTTGTAAGGTAGTTAAGTCTTTCAGACCTTGCTATCTGTGAATACAGATGAGGTAAAGCTCACTTGTTTCAATGGCCAGCCTCAACCAACTGCAATTACTTTCCTAACAGTTGTAAAATACTTAGTAGAATAGGTTGGGCTCAAGGGGCATCATAAACTAAAAATCCTGAAGCTCCAAACTTCCATGTCTTCACTGGGATTCAACTCAAGACTCCTTGGTTCAGAAGCCAAGCTCTTTACTGTTCTGCCACCTTGCCACACACCATTCCTTCTCCCAAGAACTAAAAAATCTGGATTGTGCATCCTGTTCTGATATGTTTCCCAAACTTTTTCCTTAACGGAATGCTTCGCATTTTCAGAATGTTTAGCGGAGCACTTTGCTTATTTTTTTTAGAGAGCTTAATTCACTTGGTGGCGTACTAGTTAATTATTCTAATATTTAGTTGAACACCTATTCATTATAGAAGGCTTTTACACTGACCGACATCGTCACAACTTGTGGGTAGTTAAGACCAATAGCGCGTTGCCACATCACAGGTTGGGAGTCGGGGTGGCTGAGCTGTAAAGCACTTGGCTTCCAAACTGGGAGTCCCAGGTTCGAATCCTGGTGAAGACTTGTATTTTTATATTCATGATCTTCGGGTGCCTCTGAGTTCACCCATCTCTTATGGGTTCCTGGCATTAGTTTGGAAAAAGTATAAAGGTGGTTGGTCATTGTGTTGGCCACATGACACCCTTGTTAACCCAGTCCACAGAAATAGATGACCTTTACATAATCTGTCCCACAAGGTCTGAAAGGGGAAATACATCACAGGTTGTGACATTGTATGCTACTGTTCAGGCCTTCAACGTTTGGTCTTGATTCAGGCCTCGCGGAACAAGGATCACAATTCGGTAAACACTGTTGTAATGTGTTTCCTTTAGTGCCACATGTTAAACATGACATGATGACATGTTCCTCTTGTTCCCCACAGACTCGCCTAAGCCTGCAGCTGTATCAAGTGGACCAAAAAAGTTACCTGCTGGACTTCAAGAGCCTGAACAACTGCAGCGACCCGCAGGAGATGAGCCCTCCTGCCTTCTCCACCAGCCCTTGCAGCTCAGCCTCCATGCTGTCCATTGATGACCGCATGGACACGGATGAGGAGAACGGCGGTCAGGTCCACCAGACGCTCGAGTTTTTTGAGATGTGCGCCAGCCTGATCTGTGCCCTGGCACGATAGAGTGCCCTGGTGTGAAGCAGATGAGTTTATAACTTTTTTGTGCAGTGTGGCTTTAGGGGGTGTATCTTTACAACTTGGCAGAGTAAGAAGCAGAAATCTGTGCTTTAAAGATTATTTTCTCCTAATGTCGTTTAAGTTTTTTTACTTGAAGAATTATTTTTATATACAACTGTCAGTAACATAAGTTTTTGTAAGTTCTATTCGCAACATCTTTTTTTTTAAAGTAAGTTTAGTTTGATACTCGTTAATTTTAGGGTAGTTATAATTTTAAAGAAATGATTGTAACCTCTGAATATTTTTTTTTTCATATATGACTTTTAGTGTAATTGAAATGAAATAGTCTTATGTAAAGAAGAGACCCATTAGTTTATGAAAAGCGATTTTTCTTGTTTTTGCTTATGGGTGAGTTATTTTCTTGGTGAAATTGATTTTGACTGTCATTTTGTTCCTTAAAAGCATATTATTTGTTAATGTCAATTTCATTATATGTTTCATGAAACAAATTTATTACTTAAAGTGTGCCAGAGTTCATTCTGTGTGTGGTTCATACTTTTGGCTGTGCGTTTGTTGATCAAATTATTTTTGGTTTTGCATTAAAAAAAATTTTGGTGAGTTTTTTTTCTTTGTACCTTGTATTTTGAAGAGAACTAATAGTAATGTCTGGAACAGTTTACTTGAAGCTTATCTAAACACTTGGCCAGTTCAGCATTGTTTACTATATACAGTAGAACTGAAACTATAATAGATTTAAAATCTTTTTGTTTCTTTTAGTTCATTTGTCACTTCTGTTTTTTTTTTTACCTCTGTTTCTTCAGCTGTCCATGTCAATGCATTTAATACTTATCATAGTTGAGTTGTAGTAGATTTTTTTTTTTTGCTTTTTTAACTTCATTAGCATCATGGGGTTGTTGATGTTGTTATTGCCCATGCAAATAAACTATCTAGAAATAAAAATAATGCTAAGGCTTGTCTTCGAGTCCGAAGATTAATGATGAATGCTTTAATTTCCCATGTCTATGCAGCTGCGGCTGTGACCTACATACCTTGCCACATAATCATTGGTGATTTAGCCAGAGGTGGTTTAGATTTTCTAGCAAAATATATTCTTCTAATCCATCTGTGTTGTGGATGATATATGCTGGTTATAGAGAAATCTTACATACATGGACCCTATATCAAGTTACTAGGAATATTGCTTTACTTTATTAAGTAAAAGATTAATAAAATTTAATTTTTTTTTATCATTACAAAAATGTTGTATTAGTCTCTGAGAAAGGAAAGAATTTCAAATTATTTCTCAATTTGCAGAAGTAGGACAGTTGATATGTCACATACTCTTGTTTAGTAGTCTTTAATTGTAACTTTATATAGTCCACTGTCTTTTCAGTAACTGTTACTTTAAGAAATTGCAAAGCTCTATACATAATGTAAATAGCATTCAGAACTGTGTATGTAGGTCATGGTTTATCTTTTTTTTTTTTTCAATTGTGATATTTTTGTGTGTTGACTTCATCTACACTTTCTGTTTCCTTTGCTCATTGAATGAAGTCACAACTTTGTCAAAACATATAGGCAAGTGATTGCAATATATTATAGAACACATGTATTTTTCTTCATTAAATAAAAACCCCAAAAAAACATGGATGTCAATATTAGCAGTAGGTCTAATGGAATGTACACATCATGCAATTGTATGAAATGAAATTGACTTGTGTATGTGTGCTATGACCTTGCTCAGTAGAGTTGTTGCTAATTGGTGATGTCATATTTCTTGTACTTTTTCTTATCTAACAATAAAGACTCAATAATTCAAGATATCCAATAACTTCTGACACCATTATTTGGTTGCGTTTACATGAAAACAAAATATGGTTGTTACAATGTGTCTAGGGTTTGACGTTTGTTTTTAACCATCCTAATAGACATTAGTTTAAACATAACAGACAGTAGTTTAAACACAACTGTAGACGCCATTAGTAATACTTATGCATTGTTTAAGGGTGTCACAGCAGTCGTCTAGGGATCTTTTTGTTTCCTATAAAATATATTTCTAAATCAATTAAAACTACTTAGTTTTTCAAAATGTTTATAGAGTATTTTATTCATATATCATAAACCTATTATTTAATATGGATTGAATTTAATACTGATGAATTGAAATGCATAAGAAGGATAATCATAAGAAAACAGAGACTCCACAACTTACACATGGAACACTTGTTAACCCAGAAGTTTTGATTTGTTGTTTTTTT
>JADKLZ010000130.1:9756927-9769235 GCA_021533235.1 Biomphalaria straminea
GAGTCCGAAGATTAGTGAGGAATACAGTGTTTCCCGTGGCTGTGCAATCCCAGCTGTGACCTACATATTTTGCCACATCCAGGGCAAGCAAAACCATTGTCCGCAGGTGGTCGGTTTAGGTTTTCTTTTCGTCGTCTGCGTTTGTCCTCGGCGGCAGATTTTCTTTTGGTATATATATATATCCTGGGGATCAAAATCGGCCCGGGCATTACCATATAAACTGGCCCACAAATGGCATGTCATATATTTTGTGTATGAGGGGATTTTTACCCCCCAGCTCCGCAATATATATATATATTTCTATAATAAGGCCTGTCTTCATGTCCGTGTGTGTTGATCTTCATTACATTCTGATCTTTCATGCTTTCAAGCGTTTTCTTCTACCCTAGAATACTCTCTTCCTATAATTAGTAGAAAGAAGTACACACCGCCAAGGGAGAGCTAGGGTGTCTGGGGGAGCGCTGTGAGATCCTCCAGTTGGGTTCGGGGCGAAGCCCGGATCCAAGCATTATTTACGTTATTTTAAGCTTTAAAAATGCATATTCTGAAATATTTACAGTGCTATTAGGCCGCTACTCTCCGCTAAAGAAAATAATTCAAAGACTAGTCCAGCGACTGGTACAATATGATAAAGTGCTTTAGCTGTTGTATTGTAAGGGGGGGGGGGGGGGGCAACTCTTTTGGGCTATTGTCATAAAATTTGGTGACTGTAGATTGCTTAAGTTTGCTGCTTTGGGGCAGTAAGTAAAGTTTCCCTTTTAAATAATGAGGTATGAGGCCTGTGCTGGTTTGAACACCAGCCCTGCCGTCTACGCCCCTGTGTAATATTATAGGTGTAAGCCGTAAGCCTAATTCACTTCAAAATATATAAAGTTTGGTGCATCGAAAACTGAAAGTATGCATGCGTAAGAATACAAAATGCATTCTATTTATACATGTTTGGGGTCTGAAACTATAAACAATACAATAGCAGCCTCATGAGTTTGAAGCTTTTTGGTATTACAGACGGTTTTTTCAAACAATTCGATAGTTACGTCCTACGCATTTCATGTTTCAGTCTAGACATGCGTGTTGATCTGTGACTTAAAATATGCTGACAAAATTAATTGTAATAATAATTTTAAAAATAACAACAAGAAAACGTATTCGGGCCTTTGTGTCTTGCTGCTGTCACTTAATTTTTTAAAAAGTTGACTGCATTGAACTTTTTTTTTCTTTGCTCGCGACCATACCGGCCCATTTGGTACCGGCCCACCGGGCATTTGCCCGTTTGCCCATATAGCCAGTCCAATAGGAACCACATGCAATTTCTGCAAGAAGAAAGACCACTGGTATCAAATGTGCAGAAAAAGACGCAACGTTAATCTAGTAGAAGATGAAGATGACAGCCACAGTGATGAAAATATTGTACCTATTAGCACTGCAAGTAGCCAGTCTAAGAAGGGTAAAGTTGAGAACATCAATGTCATTGAAGACAAGTGGACTGTAAAACTGGTCGTACATGGAAAGACATTGGTTTTCCGAATCGACACTGGAGCAAGATGTAACATTCTTGTCAAGTCAGAGTTTGAAAAGCTCAAAGACAAAGTAAAACTTGGTTATTCAGCAAAGTCACTCAAGTCTTACACTAATCATGTTATTAAGACTTTAGGAGCAGTGGTGCTACCTTTGAAGAATAATACCCGAGAGATGAAAACAAGGTTTGAAGTAGTAGACATTTGCCAAGAGAACATTTTGAGTGGTTACACTGCAGAATGCTTAGGACTACTACAACGAACTATTACACAGACATGTGAATTTACAGATGATTCAGTGCATATGATCTCTGTAGGTGATACGAAATACAGTGAAATTCAAGTATGTACAAGCAAGGAACTTTCAGTGCTTCAGGAAGTAATAATGGCTGGTTGGCCAGACACAAGAAGCGAGACTCCAATTGAAGTCAGGCCATACTGGGATTCAAGAGACCAGTTATCAACTTCGGATGGTATCATATACAAAGGTCTGAGAATTGTCATGCCACCAAGCTTACGTAAATACATGCTGAATCTGATTCACAAGACTCACTTAGGAATAGTGAAGTGTAAGCAGCGAGCCAGAGAAGTCATGTATTGGCCAGGCATGAATGCAGACATTGAAGTGACAGTTAGGGATTGTAGCAGGTGTGCTGAACATCAGAATCAAAATGTATCAGAACCGCTAATGCCTACCAAGACACCAGACCTTCCATACAACATATATATATATATATATGCCTACTTACCAAGAGGATTTTGGATTGTTTGAGTTATTTTACCAACTCCGCCGTTTTTTCCTTTTCTGGAACAGGTTTCCTAAAAATACACAGATACACACAAATTAATAATACTTTAGCTTTTCATAATTTACAATCAGTACATTGGATTACTGCTAACAGGCGGGTCCTTGTTAAACACTTGATGTTCTGCCTGTAGTTGGCCCTACTAATAACATTTTATTAACAATTAAACAACTAGATATTTACCACTCATTTAACTACTCGTTAGTCGTTTAAACCGTTGGGGGATCCACAAATAAACTGATCAGCATAGTTTCACATTCTTCTCCTTTTTATGTCACGGATAGTATCCTTTTTAATGACAGGCCTGTCTGTTTCTTTTTTTTTTATGTTGTCTTCCAATCGCTTTCACCTTCTCTCTTCTCTTCTCTTTTTTTTTTCTGGTATTGTTCCGTAAAGGAAAGTCTACGAAAGACGTTAGGACCTTGTGAAATGGCTCTAAAATTTTAATTTGTGTTTTAGACGGTTATCAGTAGGTTATCGTGAGGCCCAAACGCCGATGTGATCCTGTTTTTTTTTAGAAACAGGATCGTAACGGCGATTGGGCCCCGCATTAGTGATGCGGTCTTTTTGTGTGATACCTTAGATCATTCTTAAACATCTCAATTTCATTGCTAGGATCCTCCTCTCTAGCTCTGCAGTCAGCGTCCAAGATTCGCAAGCATACAAGAATGTGATCATGACCAAAGAGCGCATCAGTCAGACTTTAGTGTCGTGTGCTATAGTCCCTACTCTTTATTAACTTTTCAGACTGTTTTGAGTTTGGCAAGTGCAATACAGTGTAATCCTGGCCAGCAATTCAGGTTCTGTTGACGCAGGGGCGCAGCTGGAAATTTCCTATCGTTTGGTGGCCCGAGAGGGGGGGGGCTTGACCTCTTTAGGGGCCCCAGCAGTGGCTTAATATTTAATTTTTCAATGTAAAAAAACACTCATTTGGGGGCCCCTTTCAAGTGGGGGCCCGGGGAGATTTTCAAATTTCCCCCCACCCTAGCTACGCCACTGTGTTGAAGTAGCCTACGATGCACTATATATATAATAGTGGAGTGATTGTAAAAGCTCTGGGTTACGTTCATGGAACGGTTCCTGGATCCAATTGGATTAACCTTATGGGCAAACACGGTTCTCAAAAACGTTTCTAAAGATTTACCTAGAAATGTGGCAGTAGATGTAGACCAGTGATGCCCAGCCTTATTTGGCCTACGGGCCATTTTAATTTACGACACTCGTGTCGCGGGCCACATAGCCAAAATAGTTTTTAAAAAGGGATATAAACAGTTCACACATTTGACTAGTAACCCGTGACTTTAGGACTACAAGAATGAATGAGAGGTTCATCTTAAACAAACTTTTTATCATCTGGCTACATAAATGAGACAGCAAGTTGAAGCAGCATTTGTGATGGTTGAAACTTCTTTAAACAGGTCTTTGTTTGCTGTGCTTCTAACTTCTATCATTTCAAAATTGCTGTTTGTACAGCGAATAAATACTAAGAGTTTGATTAGTATCAGATATGTCGGTTGACTCGTAAGAAAATATTTCAAAGTTTGCTGCCCTGTCTATTACTTTTGAATTGAGATTTTCCTTCATATCTTTAAATCGTCTTCAACTGAATTCTTTCTTTTAATGACTTAATGCTAGCAAACTCTTTTTTTTTACGCATTTGCAGTCTGAAGATTCATTCTTTACAGCTAATATGAGCAGCTCTTTAGCTGGTTTTATAACAGACTTGTTTGTGTTATGATGTTGAGTGTTTTAGTTCTTAGAAAAGAAACACATTTTTTTTATAAAACCAGACATGTTGACTCTATCACAATCCAACAGAAAATAATGACAGCCCTAAATGGCCCCTAAAGTAGGGAAATATTTTTTAAACCTCTTTTTTGTTGTTGTGTTGTGAGGACGTGATTTTCTACACTTTGTGCCGATGTTTCGGCGGGCCGGATGTGGCCCGCGGGCCGTACTTTGGGCATCACTGATGTAGACTATGTCGTTGGGATTGACTCAACACTAGTTCTCCCACTTGCCATTGACGAAAAATAAGAAAATTTACTTTCTGTGTGCCTAAAACAACAACAATTCTTTCACGATCGAAACCACAGTGGTTACATTTACCAAAAAAAAAAAAGATTCTTTATTTGTAATTTAGATTCCATATGTTTTTAAAGCTAACATAGAGTTTGTAAGCTCTGTGACGTGGTAACGAGCTATTGGTCTAAACTGCCCACAGGTTGTGACGTTACAGGTCAGTGTTCAGGCCTTCTATAACGATCAGCCTCGTTTTAAAGCAGGCCGTTCCAATCACATGTATAACGTGTTGGAGTATACTGGACAAAAAAAAAGCTATTGCTAAAATGTGAAAAAGTTTGATTAAAAGTGTAAAAAAAAAAGGAAGGGGGGCGTTTATGTGAGCATTACGATTTGCAAGATATAAAATGTAAAACAAAAATAAACAACCTATCCAATATTTTGAAACATCCGAGAAGCAGAAGAAAAGTCAGATAGTAACAGAACTATTTGTTAAGGCGGAGAGTTGGAAGGAGGAAAGACTAGTGATATTCGAATTTACAGGCCATTCTAAGTCATAGGGGAGTACGAACAAAAAAAGAAATGGAGGTGGTGCAATGCTAAATATTATTTAAATAAACAATACAGATGATAGCCTGATATCAAATCAAAGGGCGTAGCCGTTGGGTAATGCTGATTAGATATAGGCCCGGGTACGCTATTCTGCCTCAATGTGGCACTCAATGAAGTGATTAGGCTAAATGAATAGCAAAACAAAATTCCTGTGGGAGTGTCTAAAGTGATACGAGAGCTTTCCCATTCCAAAGTGCGTAGTTGAAAGAGAGCTCCCACGTCTCAGTCGATAATCCAGCCAGGCACCGTTTCTCAAGGGACCGTTACGCTACTGGGAGTCCTGCACGGTTAGCTTGGTATTACCTTACCTGTTACCTATCCCTTAGTCTGGTGGACCGTTGGGGCACCAAGCAAGACTTGTAGACCATCATTCTCCATTCCTCTCTATCCTTTGCCCTGTTTAAAACCTCTTTCAGTGGTAGGCCTGTCCATTCTTTGATGTTGTCTTCCCACCGCTTTCCCTGTCTGCCTCTTCTTTTTTTTTTCCTGGTACTGTTCCCTGGAGGAAGGTCTTTGCGAGTCCCAAAAATCTTGTTATATGGCCATACATTTTAAGCTTTCGTTTCTTCACAGTAGTTAGCAGGTCATCATGAGGTCCGATCGCTGCAGTAACCCTGTCCCTGTTTGTGATGCGGTCTTTAAATGTGATGTCTAGGATCCTTCTGTAGCATCTCAATTGAAAATTCCATTGCTAGGATCCTCCTCTTTAGCTCTGCAGTCAGCGTCCAAGACTCAAAAGCATATATGAAAATGTAGCCATGACCAGGGAGCGCATCAGTCTGATTTTTTGTGCCGAGGGCTAAGCCTTTGTCTTTCCATATTAACTTAAGCTTGGTATAACATAGGAAAATGGCGGGTGTCCTCGGCCTTCAGCCATTTATTCTAGTCCATGCTCCCAGAGTGCCAGATACATCGAAAATAGCAATGTTTT
Organism: Biomphalaria straminea; assembly: GCA_021533235.1. Lineage (NCBI taxonomy): Eukaryota > Metazoa > Mollusca > Gastropoda > Planorbidae > Biomphalaria > Biomphalaria straminea. The sequence goes on from JADKLZ010000130.1 coordinate 9,762,813, forward strand.
TCATATACATTGACTAGGACCTCTTCCAGACAGAATGTTTAGCTCAAGCAGGCTTATATAGGGCCTACGCCTAGAGTTCGAAGAGCCTTCGGCTCAACTCTTTTGACAATCACACTCTAGGTCTACTATTTACTATGATAATAGTCTTATAATCTAGATTTAGATTCTAGAATATATCTAATAGCTAATCTACATTTATAATAATTTAGACTGATCTCGATAGATCTTACTTCATGACTGTGCTAGGCATCGAAGGTAGATCCTAATGTCTAGTCTAGATAGGCCTACTATATAGTAGATTCTTAGGCCTATATTTGGCACACCGACTTTCATAGTCACATAGTCAAGTTTTTTTTTTTTTTTTAAATAAAGTAGGTAGCCTAACGTCCTGCTTCTATACTCAATACTGCACGCAGTTTTTTGTGCGTTCTCCTTTAGCGCACAGTGAACACCGTCAATAAGCACCACTATGTAATCGCTAATAAATTATATCTAATTAATATTTCTTCATCCCTTATATGGCATTGATTATGGGTAGGAGAATTGCATGGGGAGGTTAAAACAATAGCTTTACATAGGCTACATGGTTTCCTAGAATATCAAAAACTGCCCTCTGCTTTAAAAAAGTTCCAATAAAGGAACTTATCTAAAATTGGACATGCGCAGTCCCGATACGTCGTTATTAGCTCCAAACATAAAAACAAATGAGTTATAAAAAAAATAAGCGACTTGTTTACTGAAGGAGAATCGGATGAGCTGTGCCATATATAAGAACCTACTATAGATCTAGATAAAAGATAGGCCTATAGTCTAGTTAATTAAGATAGCTAAATCTAGATGTAGACTCTAGCAAGTTCTAGATAAGTGTAGGGCTAGGGTATTAACATATCTATTTCATCATGATCATCTATTCTGAGTGTTTAAAATAGGCTACTCACTTTTTTCTTTTGGTGGGAACTTAATTTGTCTAATTTGATGAAAAGGTCGACTGAATCCTGTAATATTTTCTCCATTGCATTGATTGAATCCACTAAGTCTTTGATTTCACCCGTCAGCTTTTGTCCTGCCTTTTTATTCGATCTAGTGTTATAGTTATGTTGTTTTACTGGTGGCCGGGGGGTCCGGGAGCGACGTCTGACACGGGTCCGGGAGCGACGTCTGACATTGGCCCTGGCGCGACGCTTGATGTTAGGCATTATTAGATAATCGTCTGGCAATAACAATGTTGGATCTACTGCCTGTTGATCTTGCAAGGCGCGAGGTTGGATGACGTAGCTTGTGGAAAAAAACTGAGGACGCACACCAATGGTGCAGTTTTGTAACTTGACATCTTGGCGTACTCAAGGTGCGCAACTTGTATAAGGTTAAAAATTAGTCTCTTTACGAAAAAGATTCACACTAAATTGGGGTCTCTGGTAAATACACATATTGACAAGTACACTTTTACGTTTTTATATATTATTTCTTTATTTTGTCGTCAAACAACGATTCCTATATACAAACACTATTTATAGACACCATTAAAAAAAAAAGACATTAAGAAAAACGTAGAAAAATACTTTAAAAATAGTGATAGTAAATAAATTTGTAAGTGATCTAGAGTAACAATAATAAATATGTGCATTATTATGACCACTTGTTTTTATTTAGTGCAATTTCATGGTTTTAGCTTTCTTAATGAGCTATGATCCTGTCACTTGTCTGGATCAGTTGAAAACGGACGGGGGGGGGAGGAAGTGGTATATGCAGCGTGAATGTTACCGTGATCACTTTTTCAATGCATTAAAAACAAAAAGATTGACTTAAATTTGAAATCCTCAAGGGGACCAATTCAAATTATACCACCACCCTGTCAAGTAAAATTTCTTTCCCTTGTTCGATATAAAAAAATTTAAATAACAATAGTTAATAAACACATTTGTTAATTTTTTAAATGGATTCTTGTTTTGTCAGGTATAAGAAATAACTGCAAAATTTGAACTTGATCTGAGATTAAAGGGGGGGGGGCATAACACCCTTGCAAACGTTTTACCGGACAGACAGAGTAGATAAAAGCTTTGTCAAAAAGATCTTGGTATATATTATGTGGATAAAATATTTTTGCATAGCAAGAGTTTTTTTTTGTGGTTTAGCACTTGGCTTCCGATCCGAGTGAACTCGTGTTTGAATCTCTGCAAAACCTGTTTTTGTGCGTTTTGGAATTTTTAGGACAACCCACGAGTCCAAATGACTCCAGTGGGTACCAGACATTAGTTGGGAAAAATTAAGGCGGTTGGTCGTTGTGCTGGCCACATGACATCCTCGATAACTGTAGGTGGAGAAACAGATGATCTTTTCATGATCTGCCATATAGATCGCAAGGTATGATAGGGCTTCACCTTTTTTTTATAAACAGTTTCATTATAATTTTTTTCTGGTATTTGCCATTTTATTTGTATGCTCCACTGTTAACAATAAATGTAAATATTGTTCAAAATATTAATTTCTAGTCACAGTAATAGTTAAACACATTTACAAAAGCTCACAAAGAAACACAGTTTCTATAATTAAGACAAATGTTTTACCAAGCAAACATAGTAGGAGTATTAAACATGGTAGTTGGAATGTCATCAAAACAAGTTACAATCTTTGGTGTGGCACAAACTGATATCCAGAAGCAAAAGAAATAGAAGAAAGCAAGAATCAGCATAAAACAGGAGTCCCTTTCTCGTGACTACCCAAGGTGGTGGTTATGACAATCATTAAAAGTAGTGAAGAACTCAGTGGCTGAGTGGTTAAGCGCTTGGCATCCTGGGTTCGAATCTCAGCGTAGACTGGGATTTTGAATTTCAGGATTTTTAAGGCACCCCTGAGTCCGCCCAGCTCTAACGGGTACCTGACAAGTTGGGGAAAGTAAAGGCGGTTGGTCGTTGATCTGGCCACATAACACCCTGATCGTTAACCGCTGTGTTGGTCTAGGACCAGATGACCATTACATCATCTGCCCTATAGACCGCAAGGTCTGAAAGGGAACCTTAACCCTACTCTCACCATAGTGAAGAACTGAAAACTGTAGGCCTACTATATGTTTTATGGTGCCTACACTCTTGATTACCGTCCTGCCACAGTAGGGAATCAGAAACAAAGTGGCACACATCTTGCAGGAGTGTCATAGTCCATAAGCAGGAGGAGGGAGTATTTGGAAGGTGTTATGCCACTATTAGAAATTAGTTACCGGTATTTGTTTCATAGAGAGGGAAAGTTTTGACTTAGAGACAAGGGAGCGACTAGTAAAATCAAAGCTAGGATTTGAGAAAAAATAGCCAAAATGGACGGCTGTTTAGAGAGGCTGTTTTTATTAACTTTTCATTAAATATTCCCTATCAGAGTAAACTAACTTATACAGTTTGCCATTCACCTGTGTTATTTGGTTTCGTTATTTGAGTGTTACCTCCGTTGGACTTATCTCCATAAGACACAGCGCCTAACAAATGTAATGAAATCTATAGCTATGCCATATTTGAGTATAAATAAGTTTTTTTTTTGAAAGATCACTTTGAGAGAAGTAGCCTAGTCCTTCTGGTCATGTTCTCACTAGACGTTGAACTCGTGTACCAAGTTACCCAAAAGAAATAGATCAATGTTATCAAAACATTTGTTCAAGAATCTCCAATTCGTACATTAAAGTTCCCCTTTCAGACCTTGTGGTCTATAGGGCAGATGATCCAAAGGTCATCTGATTCTGTGGCCTACGGTTAACGAGGGTGTCATGTGGCCAGCACAACGACCAACCACCTTTACTTTTTGTACATTCAAAACAACTTAAATGCCCCAAAAGACATTTCTGCAGGAGTTATTACCAGGGAAATGAGAAGAAGGAAGCATGGGGGCAAGTGTCAAAGGCAGTAACACTTTTACAAGATTCAGAAAAAACTTCAACATTTTCTATTTCCAGTTCGAGTGAAACAATTTTTTTTTTCCAACTTGAAGATTATTTTTCATGCATGCTACAATGTTATTATGCAAGAAAGCTACTTTTTTAATATCAATCCAACAGATTTTATCAGTATTTTACAGTTGTTTCATGGGTTGTTACAGAGAGAATCCATTTCATTGCTGAGGCAGTAAAAAAAAAACCCAGCAACTTTGGGTGTTTATAAATATCAACTACAGATTGAATAGATGTCTTATTAATATTAATATTGATTTATTTTATTTTATTTATTAATAATGATTTTCATGTCTGCGATGATCCAAGCCCAAAGCTCCCACAGGCATGGGGGGGGGGGGGGGAATGGTGAAGGTCCAAGTTTCAACCCAGGACATTCAGGATGGCAATCAGATAACATACAGTAGCATTGGATAGTTCAAACCTCTAGAAAAAACAACATAACTATAAACCTACATGTTGTAATTTACAACAGAATGTGCATCAAATGTATTGTGAAGAAAATAAATCAACTGTAGTACAAACAACATATACAAATGATTTGTCAAAAGGACGGATAGCACTTTTTAAAAAGTTATTTAAAAAAATAAATGATTATATCTTTCCATATGCATCTTTAGTAAACACTTTAGGGCTGAAAAAAAAAAAAATAAAAAAAATCCCCAAAATATATGTACCATATACTCACAAGTTTTATCAGTGATATGTTTAATAAAGTAATAAAGAGATAATACAGTTAGGAATTTAGAAAACAAAAAAGCAACACTTGACTAGATGACTACTGATGAGAGTTGTACTATGGCTTTGAACTACTGAAGAAAGTAAACAGAGAGGTATGGGTTTGTACAGGAAAAATTGGAGAAACATTAGATGGTCAGACAAAAAGAGCCCAGGTATTAACCTTTCCTCTCTAACATCATAACCATAATACAAACAAAAAATAATGACATATTAGCAGAAAAGGGGATTCAAGGTAAAACAGTTTGAAAGCTGGGAAAAAAAAAAGATATCTAGGTATACACAAGAGCAAACTAAAATAATTTGCATAGTTTTGAACATCTTTGACTTAATAGCAAAACGACTTTCAAATAGTTTGGATACATTATTACATACCAAAAGATGAAAGCAGGACAAAAAAAAAAACCAAGACACGGATAACAACTTCAACAAGCCAAATGTTTCAAATGAACCTGCAACTTTTTATTGGATATTGGGCAAAGAGTTAAAGAAAAGTTTAGATCACTACTTTAAATTGATAATTTTCTATTTCTAAAAATGATGTGTTTGAAGTTCATAAAAGTTTCATGGCGGATAGATGAGTTCCTTTAATTTGCTTCAGCAGGTTTTGTCATGATTCTTTTAAAGCTTTACTTCAAATAGAGAAACTATTAGGTCACAGAGTGTGACACCTAATAAATCAACCACAAACAACAACTTATAATTAAAAAATTAATGTATACATATAAATATATATAAAAAAATCTAATCAAATAAGAAGTTATAAAGGTGCTCTATAACTATATAAAATGGCAAAAAAAAAAATTGATTGTAAGGAAACAATTTGATATGTAATCTTTGACTTTGATTAATATACTCAAAGGCAAGCAGCAAAAGAGAAGCTGCCGTAGGAATTCAAAAGAATGAACCAGCATGCTAATCTTTAGGCTTCTGACATAAGAAACAGAACATTTGGGTGCTTAGGTCATGGTGACACAAGTCAATATAGCACAGTGTGAATAATAGGTTCAACAAGTGGAAACAAAAATGCAAAGAAATGAATCAATGAACAACAATCAAAAAAAGCAAATAATGAGAGATTAAGGCTTTTATACTAACAAAATGAGTCAAATAGCAAACAATGAAGGATTCTGGTTTTAATACTAACAATAATAAGATATAAATTTAAAAAACAAAACACAATATTCTCTTTTTAAAGCAATAGCACAGAAGGCACATAATTTGTTTTTAGTGAACTGCATAGCACCAAATTATTTCTAAAAATAATAAACAGGCGTGAAATATGCTAAATAGATCATTTGGAATGGAATGGTTTGAGAATCGTAGTTCTATAGTAACATAGTTATATACTTAGTAACATAGTACACAAAAATTGGTGAATTGAAATGTAACCTTAATAATAACAGAATGTACATTTATGTCATCTGGATGTAGAGAAACTTTATTAATCCTTGGAATGTTCTTAGCATAGATGCCATTTCAATCAGGGGACAGAACCAATGGTGTCACTGAAAGGAAGATAAATTAAAGAGTGGTTACATTAAAGATAAGACATTTTCTTAAGTAATCAGAATCTTTGCTGTCCTTTTTTGATGATATAATGTGACCAATAGTGTAAGTTCAAAGGTCAGAGAGTGTGAAGGTTGTTAGTTGAGAGGGAATCAGGAAGTGAACAAGTTGTCATGAGAAATAGTTATGTTGAATATCTAGGTTAATAGTCTATGTGATATCTAGTAATAGTCTATGTGATATCAAGT
>JADKLZ010000130.1:9824204-9834305 GCA_021533235.1 Biomphalaria straminea
TCCCCAAAGTGTGCATCAGTGATTTTGGACCTCAGTTTTCATCTGCTGAATTCACCACATTCATGGAAGCATGGGGTGTTCACCATTTAAAATCCTCACCAGGACATCATCAGTCAAATGGCAAGGCAGAGGCAGCAGTGAAAACTGAGGTCCAAAATCACTGATGCACACTTTGGGGACACCATATCTGGCAAATATTTTTGTTAGTTTTCTTCTATTTTCTTTAAGCTATCTTTGACCTTTACACCACTGCCACCATGTTACTTGACATACTTTCAGGTAAACAAGTTTAATCAGCCATCTTGGCTATCAGAGTAGTGACCCCTATCCATGGGCACAACTCTCTATACTCTAAACAGTATCCCTAAAAGGGGGATAATGTTCATTATTGTTGTGGGTATATGGAAAGGGGTAAAACATTCCATCAACACTTACCGTAGTACACTAAAATATTGCTTTGCAAACAAGAATGAGTTTTAAAGAATCAAATATCAGGTGGCCGAGCCTTGCTCGGTTAAATAAATGTCCTGCCCAGCCTGACTGTCGGACAATAAGAAGTTCATGCCGGCTTTTGCCATCCATCCATCCCAGTGGTGCTACAGCCCGTGGTCTGCTTTTAGTTTTACACATCCCTTCATTCGTATCTCTAAACGCGTTCTTGTTTGGAAAGAAATATTTTAGTGTTCTAGGGTAAGCCTAGTGACGTAAGCAGCCTTTTTTGCCGTTTACGTCATGGAAAACTTTCATTCATAAATTATTCTAACCAAAATTAATGGTCTGCTTTTAGTTTTACACATACCTTCATTCATATCTCTAAATGTTTGCAAAGAAATATTTTAGTGTTCTAGGATAAGCCTAGTGACGTAAGCAGAGTTTTTCCCGTTTACGTCACGGAAAAACTTTCATTCATAAATTTTCCATTTCATTCATAAATTATTCTAAGATTGAGACATTTTCATATCGAAATAACGGTCGAACTCGAGTTTTCCCGATGTGCCCAATGAGCTGAAATTTTTTTTCTCAATAATATGCAGATACGTTGAAATTTTAAAGAAAATCGTTAGAGCCGTTTTCGAAATAGAAGAAATATATATACAAGAATTGCTCGCTTAAGAGTATATGATAGACCTAATTAAACATTTGCGCACCATCTTATTGTAGATTTATTTATTATTGAACTTTGAAAGAGAAGTAATTAAATTAAATGTACCGATGCATGATTAGTTATTGTGTTTTAAGTTTAATTTAGGGCGTGGATACGAAGGGCCCAGGAGAGATATGAATGAAGAGATATGTAAAAGCAGACCATATCCCTCCACGGGCTGTAATGGATGGCAAAAGCCGGTATGAACTTCTTATAGTCCGACAGTCAGGCTGGGCAGGGCATGGGGGACGAACATATTGTTCGGCGTAACAGAGGTGCCCTACGGAAACGTTTCTTTAGAAAACTAATGCAATGATTTAAGTCTATTTAAAAAAGTTCCAAAATTAAATGTCTGAACGTAACCATCTTAGAAGTTATACTGCAAAGACTTTTCCAAGCCAATAATAGTAGGCCTACAATAGTTTAAGCTAAAGATGTATTGTAAAACTATAAGACGGACGTGAGCTGTTGTTTGTCTAGGCTGTAGGAGGACTTAAGAGACTTTATATTTAATCGCCATGTACAATTACATTTATAACTAACAAAAGACTAAAGCAACTTTCCAGATTAGTAGTTTTTGTCCGATCTTTCATTTTCTTAATTTCAAACATATTCATAAAAAAAAAGACTTCAGGTATATAACCTTCATTAATAAATTATTTAACTGAGCAAGGCTCGGCCACCTGATATTGAATATCTAATTGATCTAAATATTTTGTAAAAGGGTTAACCTCTTAATGAAATCCTCAAAAAAAAAATCCTTTAGTTAAGTGTTTTATGAAATGTGTTGTTAGGTGTGTTTTGGCCCATGAGCTAGCTTCTGGCTAGTGTGGAAACCAGTCCAACTCTTAGCTCAGATGTTGGGTCCGGCATAAATGTTATTGCTGACTGGAGAAGGCGCAAAGGCGAGTAACTGACACCTAAGTCAGCTAGCCTCAGGCCGGAGGGGCTCGTTAGCCTTGTCTGGCTACTTAACTAAGAGAGAGAAGAATCTGAATTCAAACCTCAGCTACACTGCAACTATTCCATAACACGCAAATCTTTGGGAGTCAACCCTGAAGACAAATCAGGAGCAGGCGACCCTTAACTCTTTTTCTCCTTAATTATTTACCACATTTCGGTGAAATCAACTATGGTATCGTCAGTTCGGAGAGAAAGAGTTAAGCGGCTTGAAGCACATAATGCTACTTAATGGGCATATCCTGCAACGCCGTTTGTCATTCCCTTGGACGCATCAGCTTCGAGGAGATGAGCTAATGAGATGTGGGCGTCCTTTTTTCAGACCACATTTCTATGAGATGATCCACAGTCGCTTTGTGTCTGATTTATTCCGTCAAACAGTCGCTTGGAGGCTTTCAAAAGTGCTGACATTGTTTTTTAAATATAACTTATGAGGTGACAGGACACAATGGAAACTCTTGAGCGTGCTCTGTCGCCTCGATAGTTACTACAGAGTAGATTACTCCCCCCACCCCTTTTTTTTTAACGTAAGGTATACATTTAAAAAAAAGAGTGCTTTTGCAACGATCCGGCCCTGCTATTCCCCCCCCCCCTTTTTGTTTTCTCGTGGACTTTTCGCAGAGTGGTCTTTCCTTTACTTCTTGCTACTCGACCAAACTGTCGAGGGAAGAAGAGAATTATATATAGAGAAATATTAAAATTGATCCCTTAAATATCAAGACTTGCACACTTTTTATTAATGATTACTATCAAGTATATATTAGACTGTAAAATAAATGACCGCTCTCTTCTCGAACAAACAGACAAACAACACAGCAACAACAAACACCCACCCCCTTCATTATTAATATCCAGTTCTAAAAGTGGACTGACCCTTGCGTCACTCTTCTCGTAACACGGGCTGTACTGAGATAGTCTTGTGCACACACATCTAGACCATGGTCGTCTGCCACTCTTCCAGCTAAATCAATTGGCAGACGACATTCAATGCCTTGTGGGTAATGATGACGTCATTCTTTCATAGCTTATTTATAATTAAGTGGTTCTATAGTTTTATGGTTGACTTCGGACTGAAGAGGTTAAAGGTAACGAAAAAAAAAATAAAGTAAAGGAGTGGAAGAAAGAAATCTCAGTCATATTCTCATTACAAATCGTATAAAGTTTCCCTTTCAGACCTTGTGGTCTATAGGGCAGATGATGTAAAGGTCATCTGATTCTGTTGCCTACGTTTAACGAGGGTGTCATGTGGCCAGCACAACGACCAACCGCCTTTACTTTTCCCCAACTAATGTCAGGTACCCATTAGAGCTGGGTGGACTCAGAGGCGCCCAAGGATCCCGAAATAAAAATCCAAGTCTTCACCAGTATTCGAACCCGGGACCCCAGGCTCAGAAGCCAAGCACTTTACCGCTCAGCCACCGCGCCTCGTATAACAACTCATAATGTCTGTTTGTCTGTCTGGATTGATTCTTTAACATATTTTCTCTTCCACTTCCGATTCCCATTGAAATTTAAACTAGCAGTATTGAGAGATATGGCAGAGATTCTGCGGTGATTTCCCAGAAATAAGCTTTGTTATTTTATCTTTTAAAGTATTTTTTGTAAAGGTTAGTTCACTCTGTCTGCCAATCTGTCTGGTAAAAAGGTTACTTAAACACCACTCAAGTAAGCAACGCTTCAAGTCAAGTTAATCATTTATATTTCACGACATTAGACACTGCGTTCTCTTTTGATTAAAAAAAAAACGTCTTGTGAACAGGGGCGTAGCTAGGGGTTCGGGGGCCCGGGGGGACCGACCTCTTTGGGGGCCTCTTGCATTTTGACTTTCGATATCTGACATGACATAATGTACGTAAAAAATATATAAGCCCAAGATCAAATTGGTTCAGTATATCAGTAAACTTAACAAAAAAATAATCATTAAGACTCTTTTAATGAATAATACCGTTGTTTTTAGCTAAATCATGCACAAGTGACACATCTCGATTTATATCGCTTCACGTCGTGCATTATGTGCAGCAATAACATCTATAACATGATCTACATTGATACTTTCTAGTATTTGTGACTTCACTAAAGCCATGATAAGCCTTTCTTGCGTCATTGTGCGCCTGGGATAGTTTTTAAAAAACAAAATGACGCAATGGAAGTGGCCTGAGTTAGCTGTATTGAGAGGATGATGCAAGGTTTGAGCCTATTGGTGATTGTATTACTAGTTTGTTGATGAAAAGTGCTCGTGCATCATTGGCATCATTGAACAAGCGATTTGTCATTTATTTCATCATACAAACAGTAAAAAAAAAACACAGTTTGTCATAAGAGTGTCATCATCCAACAGGTGTCTTGGTCCAAGAAGAAACACAAAAGTATTTTTTCCAGCCTTTGTAATCTGTCCTTAATCCCCATATGAAATCTGTCCAGCACTTCTGTCGCAACACGTTTGAATTGCAGTTCTGTTGACAGTCTAACCCTAACCCTTCCTCCTACCCCTACGCTACGCCACTGCTTGTGAACTATACCTGAATTTCACGACATATACACGGAATGGAGATGCTGCAAAAAGATACTAGGTATCACATACAAAGACCGCATTACAAAACGAAGTGATTAGAGACAGGGTTAGTACAGCGATTGGAACCCATGATGACCTGCTAACTACAGTAAAAAAAAAAAACGTAAATAAATTTCAGGGATCGCAAACACCTTCCTTCAGGGAACAGTGCCAGGAAAGAGAAAAATAGGCACATAGAAAAAGCGATGGAAAGACAACATTAAAGAATGGACGGGCCTGCCATTGAAAGAGATTCTATCCAAGTCTAAAGACTGAGAGGAATGGAGTCCAACGTTCAACAGATCTTATGTGGTGCCCCAATGGTCCAGCAGACTAACACCAAAGGATAGATAAACTTGGGTTTTTACTATACACACTAACACACACACACACCTAAAGCTTATTTCTGGTCATATATAGAGGGATATATCTCATATCTTTGACGCTCCCTTCACTCTATATGAGCTCAAAACTGCCCAAAAAAACCTTAGGTTAAGAAAATCCCCTGGACCAGATAAAATAACAAATGAAATGATCCGGGGACTAGGATGGCAGGCCCAAAACTGCATACTCAATCTTATCAACTATACATGGAGAACAGGAGACATACCACAGGAATGGAGAAACGCAAACATAATACCCATCCTCAAGAAAAATAAGCCACCAGGAGACCCTAAAAGCTATAGACCAATATCTTTAACATCAAACATTGGCAAAATGGCAGAAAAAATGATTAATAACAGACTTTATTGGTGGCTAGAAAGTACTTGCTCACTCCACAACGCACAAGCTGGCTTCAGGAAAGCAAGTAGAACAGAAGACCACCTCTTTCGCTTTATCCAGGACACAATAGAAGGGTTCCACGAAAACAAACACACTACAGCAGTATTTATAGATTTGCAACAAGCCTATGATAGAGTGTGGAGAAAAGGTCTATTTTTGAAGATGAAAAAAATGGGCATCCATGGAAAAATGTACAGCTGGATCAGGGCTTTCCTAAAAAACAGAACCATCCAAACCCGATTTGAAGGCGCCATCTCTAGTAAAAAAAGTTTGGAAGAAGGCCTACCGCAAGGTTCAGCCCTTAGCTGTACACTCTTTCTAATCTTCATGAATGACCTCCCAGACCTCATTTCAGTCAATAAGGCACTTTACGCAGATGATCTCCTAATTTGGACAACAGAGAAATATCCAGTGCTGACTAGATCCAAATTAAACAGAGCCCTCACAACTATCTCCACGTTTTCAAAATTATGGAAAATGGAAATAAACAAAGAAAAGTCAGTTTATTCAATCTTTAGCCACAGTAACAAAATAGCAAAAAGAAACTACATCCTAAAAATAGACTCACAGCCAATAAATAAAGAAGAAAATCCAACTTATCTTGGTGTAAAATTAGACCAAAGACTGTCTCTAAAACACTTTATGGCTGATTTAAAAGAAAAGGCATCTCAGAGATTAAACATAATGAAACACCTAGCAGGAACATCCTGGGGAGCTGAAAAGAAAACCTTAAGACAGTTATACACTGGATATGTCAGATCTGTCATGGATAACTGTCTCTCCATACAAGTAGCTGCCAACAAAACCTATCAGTCAGCTTTGGACGCAGTCCAAAACCAAGCCTTGCGTCTGGTCAGTGGAGGTATGAGAACCACTCCCACAGCTGCCTGTGAAATAGACTCAAATATTGAACCTCTTAAGTTAAGGCGCAACAGAGCAGCTTTAGAAGCCATTGAGAGATACAGAAGGTTGGAGGATGACCATCCAAATAAATTATTAACACAGAGAAATAGGAAAAACAATAAAAAAAAGCAAAGAACACTGATTCAAATTACTGACGAACTAGCCTTAAAACACCATCTACCCAATAACAGAGAAAAAATCACCAGATTCCCAAACATAACTCCTGGACTTAACTATAAACAACCAACAATTAAAACACATCTAATAAATAATACTCTGACAAAAGAATCAAATCCACTGGAGCTCAAAGTAGGCACGCTTGAAACAATTGAAAGCTATCCAAAAACAACCATCCATATATACACAGACGGATCAGCCTTCAAAGCCACCATCAATGCCGGTCTTGGTGCCTTCCTGGTCTTCCCCAAAAACATACACTTTGAAATAAGTGCACCCTGTGGCGACTACTGCTCAAACTTCCAAGCTGAAATTGAGGCAATTACCATAGCCTTGCAGACAGTCGAAAATAAATTACATGAAGGAATACAAGCACCATCAGATATTGTTGTCTTTACAGACTCACAATCCACTCTTCAAGCACTTAACAGCAGCACCACAAAAAGCCCAAGAGAGTTGACAACACTAAAAATGATAATACACCAGATGATGACCAATTTAAACATCAACATCATATTACAGTGGATCCCTGGACACATTGGTGTCATGGGAAATGAAAGGGCAGATAAGCTCTCAAAGGCAGGATCATCTATGGAACAACCAGATAGACCTGTCAACTACCTCACCCTAAGGTCAATGCTAATCAACAACTACAAAGAGGAGTGGCTTAACCAATGGGCTTCAGGAAACACAGGCAGAGCCATGTACAAAGAAATGAACATGCCTAACAAACTGGACAGTATTAACTTCCTCCCCCGCAAAGAGCAATGTACAATCTTCCAACTAAGAACAGGACATACACCACATTTAAATTATCATCTCAATAAAATAAATCCCACACAACTCCCACTTTGTAGACACTGCTCCCACCCTTATGAAACTGTAAACCATATCCTTTTTGAATGCCCCCTCCTAATCCACCTTAGGCAGACCCTACTACCACTACAGCCCAACATAACCAACACCCTTTATGGCAGTGCTGAGCAACTGAAAAAAACAGCACAGTATTTTTCCTTGGCACAGTCTGCAAAAGAGCTGACAGCTCAGCAGTAAAAAGCTGGTTAGAAGAAGAAGAAGATAGAGGGATGAACTTCTACATGATCTTCGCTGATACAAAAATTTTCTATTGCGTAATGTTGTGTCCGAGAGGACGTTCGTTGGTCTTGTACAGCGACACAGCTAGTACTACTAAACCAATGTAGGCGTATTAATTTCTTGATGAAATAAATTTGAAAATAATCCCTTTCCAACAAACTTGAATACAACTTTTAATTTATACATAGATTCAACTTGAAATGATATATAGTAGTAATACAAATGAAATGTTAATTAAAAAAAGAAATCTAACTGATTACGCAACCACATGTTTTCTTTCTTTCATCTCTTAAAAATCCCTTCATATTTCACCTATATTCGCATCTATTATGACAGACCAGTGCATGGTTTCATCAGAAACATCCGCTTCCTTTTTCCTCGTCGTTACCTTGGCAACACACGCAGTTACTCCATAACAAAGAGTATACAGCTTAGCTACTTAAGAGTACAGGGGCGTATATAGTAATTTTCCATCTTTGGGGGGCCCGGGGAGGCTTGAACTTTTTGGGGCCTCTACTTTTTTGCGTAATTTTCTAATTCTACCCTCCTCCTCCCACCATAGCTACGCCACTGTAAGTGTACAAGAGTACAAAGTCCTAAAATGTTTTAGGAATTTCAATTCGAGATTTCTCTCTCTCTATCTCTCTCTCTCTCTCTCTCTCTGTGTCTCTCTTACGCACACACACATACACACAAAAGAAGATTGTCCAGAGTACACTGATCAATTTAAAGTAGCACAGAGAATCGATACGGAAATAAAAACAAATATTTACCAGAAATCTTCATACAAAGAAATCGCTTTGTTTTTTCCCCCAAAAAGAAACTATCTGCTATTTCGAAATGTCAGGAAATGGTCAGGGACGGACCAGGAAGCTTAATTTCGTCTCCTGAAGCGAAATTGAAATTTATGAAAATCAAATAATCGAGATGGAACTTTTGCCACACATTCAACTCCACAACCACATAACCACACAGCCACATAACCACACACTCATACTAAAATAACCTATGGAAATACTTTCTTGTGTCTTGTAGAAATAAATGTACAAAGTTTGATATAAAACAAGTAATTGAGAACGAATGGAGAAATGTTATGTTATTGATTTAAAAAAAAAACAAAAAAAAAACTGTCTGCTGTTAGGATAATGTGATAGTATCTAGCGTGGGCGATGATCAATACAAATAAAAAATATTTACTTTCTTTTTTTTTTTTTTATACTTGAAAACAAAATTGTTCTTCCTAGTTTTATCGGGGAGATGCCGCGGGGAAATATAGTAGTCTGTTGCAATGTGTGAGAATTCCTATTTTTTTTTTAATAAATATTTTATTCTTTTGAAGACTTCATCGCAATTATTAAGTTTTCTTTCAAATACTCATTACACACTGCTTAGTACTAGTTTAAAGAGTAAAAGTAGGTTTCCCCTTTCAGGCCTTGCGATCTATGGGGCAGATGATGTTAGAGTCATCTGTTTCTATGTTGCCAACGGTTAACGAGCGGTGGGAAGACAACATCAAAGAATGGACAGGCCTACCATTGAAAGAGGTTTTAAACAGGGCAAAGGATAGAGAGGAATGGAGAAAGATGGTCTACGAGTCTTGCTTGGTGACCCAACGGTCTACCAGACTAAGGGATAGGTAACAGGTAACAGGTAGGCTATGAGGCCAGCATAACGACCAACCGCCTTTACAAACTAAAGTCAGGTACCCATTAGAGTTGGGTGGACTCAGGGACGCCCTAGGAATCCCAAAATTCAAAATCCCAGTCTTCACCTGGATTCGAACCCAGGACCTCAGGAACGGAAGCCAAGCGCTTCGACCACCCCGTAGAAACGAACTACAGGTCTAAACTGCCAACAGGCTGTGACGTTGTAGTGTTGAGACCTTCTATAACGAATAGTCTCGCCTGAGCCCACTCCTTTTAACTGTGGAGCTTTCGGAGCACAAGTATATTCTTACAGCTATTTTCCATATCCGAAAAAAAACAGTGAGGCTTGGTTTTTTTAGTGAAGTTAAAGGTTTTTTTTAGTGAAGTTTAGTGTTTTTAGTGAAGTTTAGTGTTTTTAGTGAAGTTTAGTGTTTTTAGTGAAGTTTAGTGTTTTTAGTGAAGTTTAGTGTTTTTTAGTGAAGTTTACTATTTTTAGTGAAGTTTAGTGTTTTTAGTGAAGTTTAGTATTTTTTAGTGAGGTTTAGTGTTTTTAGTGAAGTTTAGTGTTTTTAGTGAGGTTTAGTGTTTTTAGTGAGGTTTGGTGTTTTTAGTGAAGTTTAGTGTTTTTAGTGCTTTTAGTGAAGTTTAGTGTTTTTTTAGTGAGGTTTAGTGTTTTTAGTGCTTTTAGTGAAGTTTAGTGTTTTTAGTGCTTTTAGTGAAGTTTAGTGTTTTTAGTGAAGTTTAGTGTTTTTAGTGCTTTTAGTGAAGTTTAGTGTTTTTAGTGAAGTTTAGTGTTTTTAGTGTTTTTAGTGAAGTTTAGTGTTTTTAGTGAAGTTTAGTGT
>JADKLZ010000130.1:9834315-9863101 GCA_021533235.1 Biomphalaria straminea
AGTTTAGTGTTTTTAGTGAAGTTTAGTGTTTTTAGTGAAGTTTAGTGCTTTTAGTGAAGTTTAGTGTTTTTAGTGCTTTAGTGAAGTTTAATATTTCTCATCCAATCCATGAGTTGCATAACACGCGTCTACCCCTCCCCATCAGTTACACTTCTTGATCCAGCAACAAAAACAAACTATTCAAACGTGATTATATTTATACATTCAAGGCTATGTATACCATGGATCAAGCTATCTGGGTATTTGACTTATGGCTAAATTCAGCCACTATATCTGCTTCTTGCCGTATGAAATTATGTAATTTTCATACCAATCAATTTACTCACTAGTTATCATGCTGATAGTAACCTGGGGGGGCTTGTGAATTGATGGGGGGAAAAGGGAGGTAAGCTGTCAGCGTCGTGAATAAAACGATATAGATTACAGGCCTTGATTTCAGTGTCTATTTTCAAGTACATTTAGAACAAGCCGAACAACGCGTCGTCGTCAAGTGTTTATTCCCGCCGGAGTCTTGTGTCTTATGTCTTATGTATTATAGCTACTTTCCTTTTACAAAGCTTATATAAAATCACTCTGTCTGTCTGTCTGTCCGTCTTTCTGGCCAAAAGTTTTGTACACGTTGTTTCTCCGACACCCCATCCCAGATCAAGCTGAAATTTTGAAGAATTATTTCTTTTACCTGAAGAAAAATTCAATTTAAAAAAAATTCCCAATTAGTTTTATTACCTATTGTTAATATATTTCTTTGTTTGGTATCTTAAACAAGGGAAATATATAGTACTTGACTGAAGAGTTGGTGTATGTTGAATTAGTCCCCTTTAGAGATTGTCATCTGAGGCGTATTACAAATTTGATTGCATGAATGATACAAACTAATTGATACACTTAATAAAAGCTTTTTTTTTTGTTCTTTATTATTTTCTTGTTTTCTATATCAAGCTACAATGACTTTATAATTCAAATTCAACAATAGATTCAATGATTCATAAAAATAAATTGAACATGAATCTTGAAAGTTAAGGACTGAATGGACCCAGATATTACCCTACTCTGTTCTATTTATAGCTTTTAAAAACTAAAGTTCTTGAAGTTTTGAGAATATATTTTTTTCATTTCTAATTATCACCCTTATATCTAATTTTTTATTATCTCTCTTGTGCTATTTACTTTAATGTGTAGAAACTCGAAGCTACTAGAAGCTAAAGTGTAAAAAAAAAAAATCTGCTTACTTTCTGTGGCAACTTTGACACCACGTGACTCACGCAGTGACGTGATGAATATTCATCCCGAGTTTCATCAAGATTAATCAAACTTTGTTGATTTCTAAAAAAATAACAAACATACAGACGACACGTCAAAAACGCTCCATACATTAAATCAATGAAATGTTAATAGCTGATTGGTTAAGATTCTGCCAATAGTGATGGAGAAAAACATTCTTTTAAATAAATGTTTACAGGTCAAGTCTATTGTCCACTAAAACAATAATTTATTTTAAGATCGAAGAAACTCAGTCTTCAGGTTTGATGTTACTTAACCAAAGAGTGCAATGGTTAGTGCTATGTAAAAATTCGTGGACCTGTTGATGCTTCCGATAGATTAGGAAAGTGTCGTGTGGTTAGGCGTCCATTTGGGATGGGGAGGGGGTTGAAAATAAGACTCATTGTTACTGAGTTCATTCATTTTTTTATTATTGTGACCTTGTTAACAGTGGCGTAGCTAGGCTGGGAGAAGGGAGGGGTCCAACTTTAAAAATTCCCCCGGGTCCCCACTTGAGGGGGAGAGAAAAAATGTGTCAGAAATTGGTTTTTACATTAAAATATTACGCCCTTGTCTCATGTCATGATGTCAAATGTCTAAAGCCCCTGGAAAAATCAAGCCCCAAGTCTTCGAGTCCATAGCAACGCCTCAGTTTCGTTAATGACTGATTTCTTCATTACTCACTTCATCAAGTTCATTCAAATCAAAATCTCATTCAGATCTGGGTTAAAAATTTGACCAGCATTGTTAAAACTAAATCTTTCTTAGAGTTGAGAAAGTTCTGTAGCCTACACGTGAGAAAATGAAACTGCCCTTCAAAGACTTACTACGTGTTAAAGTGACAGAAATAAAAGGAACATAATAGAGAAAGAAACCGAAGGACATCAAGGTTGGAAAGTTCCTTTCTTTCTTGTCACAAATGACCTTATGAATGATTCGGTTGGAAATGACCAATGTGTAATTGTGTATATTTCGTAAATTTCGTAAAAACTCTTCGGTGGTTTAGTGGGGGGCACAGTGGTTTAGAGGGAGCGCAGTGGTTTCGTGGGGGGCATAGTGGCTGAGTGGTTAAGCGCTCGGCTTCCGAACCTGAGGTCCTGGGCTCGAATCCCGGTGAAGGCTGGGATTTTAAATTTCCGGATTTTTAGGGCGTCCCTGAGTCCACCCAACTCTAATGGGTACCTGACGTAAGTTAAGTTGAGGAAAGAAAAGGCGGTTGGTCGTTGTGCTGGCCACATGAAACCCTGCTCTATAACCGTTGGTCATAGAAACAGATGACCATAACATCCTCTGCCCCATAGATCGCAAGGTCTGAAAGGGGAAACTTTACTTTACTTGGTTTCTTTCATCAACTCATTCTGTCTGTCTGTCTGTCTGTCTGTTGAAAACTTTGTGTACGTTTTTTTCTCCAACACCGATTCTAGTATCTAGTTGAATTTTTTGCACAAATATGCATTGACATAGACATGAATCAATATAAAAAAACAACAACAATTAGTCAATTAACTAGTGGTAATTCATTATTTTGTTAAACACCAACAAGGAAAATTAATCAATTAGTATTTACAGATATGCCTGCATATGTAGGGTTTGGTCCCTTTGTATGATTGTTCCCACTATTTTTCCCATACCCACTATCGGATCAAGTTGGCTACCTAACAAAAGGGCTTGAGTTCGAATCTCGATTTGAGCGGAGTTTTGCTTGCTGAGGGCCGGTTCTAAATATTACGCGGGCCCTATGCTAAACGGATTGCGCGGAGTCCAGTCTGGGTAAGGATGAGGATAATAACTGAAAATGACGATTTTTTTATATTAGAAAATAAATTATTTTTGCATTTTAATAATTTTATTTATACTTTACTAAGTACAGAATCACTGTCATATTTACTTTACTTTACGAGCCTTGCGTGGAGCCTAATCATACAGTATATCACCAAAATTATTTTTCCTACATAGATGACACTTAATGACAAGAATTACCACTGCGGCCGCATGTGGCCTAAGTCCGGCGCTGCAGATATCCCCCCCCACCCCCACAGACACACTGGTATACAAAAGAGATTCGACCATAATATATTAGGCTTGCTACAAGCATTAACGATATACTATATAAAAGCAATTTTAATTTAAAAAAAAAAGGTTTTTAAAAAAATGACTTTAGTCTTACAATTGTAGCTGCTATCACTAATGTCTTTCAAATGCCCTGTACATTGAGTCTGACTATTGCAACATATGTACACTGTCTACATAATTTTCTGTCAATTCACTTTCAAGGCTACTGGGGAAGGCAGACAGGGATAGCACTGCTGCTGGGTTGTGGCGAGTAATTTATGTAGCGCGCGCTGCGATATGGGCCTAATTCAATTTAGTGTCCGGCAGATAGCAAGGATTCACACCCATACGTTTACACACACACACACACACTGACACTCACAAACGTTTGGGTTTATTACAATTATCTGACTGAATAGATTCTGTGTTTAATTTGTTCTCCAAAGACAAAAGACTAGGACCAAGACTGCTTTATTGATCCTTATGGAAATTGTTTGTGATTTGTTGTGATGTTTAGTCCATACATTGCGCCCTTTTTAAACGTATCAACTATAAAATATTTTTTTTTGTACAAAACCTCTATTTAAGTCACTCATTCATGAAACTTGGACAGCTGATCTTAAAAACTACTCTAACAATTTTTCCAGAAATGTAACAGTTGATGTATATCGCTCAGAAAAGAATTAATAGCTCCTTGGCAAATGGAAAAAGCTTTAGTTTGACCGTTATCATTTTTCAAGCTAAAAAACAAAATTGGCTAGATGTCTGTATCTACGAATGTAGTGCTATAGCAAATGTTAACTCTATTGATTCAAGAGTTTAATAAATTAATGTTCTGGAAAATTTTGCGTATCGTCTTTCAAGTCTAGATCTAAATGATTTTCACTAGAATATTATAATTAATTATAATTGTTCATAAAAAAACATGAATCGATTTTAAAAGTTAACCAATAAGTCAATTAATAATCGGTAACTAATTATTTTGGACCAGTCATGTCACTAAATAAGGGAAATAACTTCTACATTATTAAGTGCGGAGTTGTTGGTAGTTTTTCTTTTATTTTTTTTATTTTTGCTTGTTTATTGTTTGCACTAGGACTTAGGACAATTTTGTCCCAGATAGGGAAAGAATAAAGATTTATGACTCGCCGTTTAAGTCAGTTTCGAGTAAATCTCTTACATAAAAGGGTTTAATAACTTTATTTACATAGCCGAATATGTCAAATGTGAGCCGAAAGGGCATCCATAAAGTGTCTTGCCGTTCACATTCAGAGCGAGTTCTCGTGTTGGCTGTCGGATCAAAAAAATAAAAAGATGGATTGGAAATGTGTGCAACGTCTGTTGGCTTTCTGGAATTGAGAGGGAAAATACATTAATCACGTGACTAATGTTAATTTGACTATTTCAAGTGCAGAAGTGATGCAATGCTGACCGATTAGTTAATACAAGTTTATTATATCTAAAATACCGTACAATGACTTAATACGCAGCGCAGCCCTGGCTTCCATGTCATCATTGTGACGATACGAAAACTTGTATACAAATGACATTTGAATTCCTTCCTACAAACTGTGGGAAACCTTTATTCTTAAATTTAATGCTCCGTTATGTGTCCGCCCCTAACCAAGACTCTACCAAGAGTTATGCCTGCTTGGTCCATTATTTTCACAAAACACTAAAAATACAAGCACTAAAATATGTCCATCCAGCCCTTTGTTCCACGGGACATAGCGAGTCTCGGTCCGCTACACCAAAGACCAATGTCCAGCTGCGTAATTGCTAGGTTCTCTCTTTTCCCCTCCGTAGAATAGCATCTTACACCTACCCTCCCCCCTACCCGACACTAACAGACTTTTAAGTGCATTCCCTCACAATGGACCAAAATTTAACGACGTCTCTAAATCAAACGTGACATGACACTCCGGGTACTTTGATACCCAGTTAGTTAGGAGTCCAATGTGTATATAAGATGGCCTTAAACTTTAGTAGAACGCTCACTTTCGCCCACAGACTTCTGTGCTTGATAGGCAAGGAACTTAGCTTCCAAACATTTAGCTGCCTATATTCTAAACAACCGTGGTAGGTTGCTCTAGTTTTATTTATGTGTTTATATATGTGTTTCATTTTGTGCATTCGTAAATACTATGTAAGTATGTAACCTTTTATATTATTTGTAACATATTTGATTGTTATCGACGGGCTATGTTTACGCCTGTGTTAATTATTTAATTATTGTCCTCAACTCAGCGTTGAGATGATTTAATCTAGATCTGCGGGAGCGATCGGATCTTTTACAAAGATACCGAATCAAATGCTCTCTTACTAGATCCACAAATATATATTTCGATATATAACATGCCAGTTTATTTTAGTGATGGCCGATTATTACCACGCCACTCTATGGCACATACAGTCAATGTACTCATGTATTTATATTTAACATCACTATGTTCTGAATAAGTTCTGATCAACGATCACTTCACCCCCCCCCCCTTTGTTCTTTCATACTCCTACATATTCACTAGTATTATTATAAGTAATATACTTAAATGTGTCCACTAGAGATGTACGTATCTCTCTCCCTTTTATCTTGGTTTTGATCGCTACATATTTGTCAACATTTTATGTCCACCCTCTTACATATCAGATCGTAGGTCCACGGATTAACTCCCTTATATTACATCTTATATAATATTGAAGTTCGAAATTCAAACCTGTGATTTATTTCCATGATCTTAACATCATGACTGATGTTTGATTATTTTCACATTCCTTTTTACTTAACTTAGTTATTCCCCTTACTTCTTATTTTGTTATGTATTGTGAATTGTGAACGGAATGAGCTCTATGCCTCACATGCACAATCTGATTGATTGCATGGCATATGAGAGTTCCTACCTATTGCCATGAGGAAGTTTCTAAGTGATTCTTTCTTTTCAGCCTGGTTGTTATTGGTGATGCCCTAGTGCACAGTAGACTTTCGGTCACCACGAGAACTGTAGTCTATACGCTGTCAGACCATCATCTAAAGACTGGATCTGCAGCGTCACCACACCTGAGCCAACGCCAGAACCCCCCCCCCCCCTTCTGTCAGCAAGAAGAACCCTCAGCAGTGCCCACTGAAAACTCAGTGCCCACTATCTAATTACCCACGGTACAGTGCCCACTGAGAACTCAGTGCCCACTATCTAATTACCCACGGTACAGTGCCCACTGAACACTCAGTGCCCACTATCTAATTACCCACGGTACAGTGCCCACTGAAAACTCAGTGCCCACTATCTAATTACCCACGGTACAGTGCCCACTGAAAACAAACTCAGTGCCCACTATCAAATTACCCACAGTCCAGTGCCCAGAGACTTGCCCAGTGTTCAGCGCCTACTGCCCAGTACAAACTGCCCAGTCCAAGGCCCCAGCTGCTCACTGCCCAACCTCTCTTGCCCACTGCCTACGGTCCTGAGGTCTCCTTCCCCACACATCGCTGCAGATATACTCATAGTCGAGTCAAACTTCGACTGCTCAAGCCGATCACCTCAAGTTCTCCAGTGTATGAATCAAAGAAGTCCAGCGGCCAGTCAACCAACCAGAAGTGAAAGTTAAGAGACCAAAATAGAAACGCTTATCCACTCCTCGTAAAGCAATCTAATGATGAGATTTATCAATTAAAATCCCATTGTTAACCCAATACCCAACTATTTTCTTTATTAAATTTGTGTATATTTAATATACAGTCTACTCTTGTGTTCTTATTGTTAGCTCGTAGTGTGCCTGTATCAAAATTTATTTATGTGAGCGGGGAAAATTATAAATCATTTCCCCTAGACTAAACGACCAAATAACTATTATAATAACTTCAAAAAACCTCGCCACAATCATTTCAGTCTTTTATTAGCACTTTTGTTGGCGGATAGATATATATTTATTGCAGTCTTGTTTTTACCTCGATTATGAGTGTCAGTGATGCCAACAGGGCCGGTTCTAGCGTCTGCGGGGGCCCTATGCGAAACTGATTTCGCGAGGCCTAGTCTTGTATGGGAATAAAGTATTCGAACTACCGATTAAAGGAAAAACTCGCCCGATTATTAAATTTTGTTACATGAAGGCTGACAATCCTTTTTTTTCTTTTATCGCTCGTAGAACTGGCGTCTTCAGCAATGAATGACACCGACAAATGACAATTTTGTCTAGTTTTTCTGGACATTTTTAAGAGATTTCAGGAGATTTTAATAAATGCAGGAGATTTCCAGGAATTTCTTTGTATATATTTTGCATTTTAATGATAACATCATGCGAGGGGGCCTATGAAAGCGCGGGGCCCACTGCGACCGCATAGGTTGCAGTGGCCTAAGATGCCAATACACTTATTTAAATACCCTGAAACTACGTATTGCATCTAGTGACGGATCTAAGTATATGGAGGCCCTGTGCAGAATTTTTGTGGAGGACCCTTGCATCATCAAGCTATATAAATGCATTTAATAATATTAATGAATCTTTAAAAAAAAAAGTATATTATATCTGCAAAGAAAGAAATAAGGTACAAGCATTTCAAACTCATTTCTTTTAAATTTAGTTTAAAAAATTATTTTTTTGTAAAGTGGATAATCATTTTAAGTATGAGGGCCTAATCCCTAAGGCAGCAGCTACATTATTTTATTCCCTGTGGTTACCTGTGTTAGGTACTTTAAATCCCAATATGTGCAATCTATTTCGAAATAAGATAACAAGTTTGTTTCAGTTAAGAAATGGTGATTGATCAAAGGGTTACAAAATAATATTTAAAACGTTCAAATTGTTTTAGTAATTAATTGATGAATTGCAAAGAAATCTTCTTTGAGTCTGTATTGTTATTATCTTAGTACTTTTAAATTCTAGTTTTCTGAGAAGAAGAAAAGAATCGGAGTATGTCTTGCACTTTAATTTATCTGTTAGTCTCCCTTTAAAATGTAGTACCCAATTTCAACATTTATCCGGTTTACTCCCTTGTTGATGCAGTCTGTATTTTACGAAAGGTTTGAAATGAAATACTCTGGAATTGAACTGCTCCCAGTATTTAGTTCTGCAAATAAGCTAAGACTTTATTGTTCTTATGTTTCAGGTCTGTCCCACTATACTAAAGTGCTGGAAAATGTGGAGGATTCTGTGGTTTTTGACGAGGTGAGCCATCACTTTGATATTAAGATTAAACTATATTTAATTCATTTTGAGGATCTGTTATTAAATTGAAAACGTGTAGTTAAAATGTACATCTACAAGTAACTGAGAAACAAATTATGTATTTTAACTCTCTCTCTCTCCGTTATTATTTAACACGTTCTGATGGAATCAGCGTTGGTATCAACAGTTAGGAGAGAAAGAGTTAACATAGATATTTGGGATGAAACGTTATACGAGTTATTACTCCAGAAGACGTGAAACTCGGCTAGGGGAAACAACACAATATCAGTACTATCTATGTCAAGTATTTAACCCCAGATAAACTTAAGTTAATATGGAAAGACAAAGGCTTAGCCCTCGGCACCAAAATCAGACTGATGCGCTTCCTGGTCATGGCCACATTTCTATATGCTTGTGAGTCTTGGACGCTGACTGCAGAGCTAGAGAGGAGGATCCTAGCAATGGAATTGAGATGCTACAGAAGGATCCTAGGCATCATATTTAAAGACCGCATCACAAACCAAGAGATTAGAGACAGGGTTACTGCAACGATTGGACCCCATGATGTCAAGAAACGAAAGCTTAAAAGGTAATTCTGAGGGACTTCAAGGGGCAGCCATCTTTGTTATTGTTTAGACTGTAATCTTAAATCTTGGGTTTTCTCTCAGATTAGGGTTTTTGTTTTGTTTTTATTTTTGTAGCTAAAAAATATGCTAGATCTAGCTATACCGGTATCATCTAGTCCTAAGTCTATTAATTAGACTCATAATCTAACTGTTAGAACGAATTAATATAATTAATATATTGATATGACAAGGTTCTTAAAGGTAAATTAATTTTTGATAATAAACTGTGCTGATATTTATTGAAGTCCTACTTCTATTTGGATTATTTTAGATTTTCTATGCAGTGGGGTAATATGAGATGGTGGGGTAATATGGGCCTATGTGGTATTTTTTCATAGGTCGGTATTGTACAAAATTTGGCGAAGCGGAAATGAGGCTTAAGCTAAGAAACAACATTCGCAACTTTAATTCACATTGTGGATCGCAATATTAGTCTAATAAAATGTTTTTAAAAAATTGATGGTTATCTTTACATTAGATCACTTTTTTTAAAGGTTGTCTAAATGCTTAAAAAGTAAGTCATCATATTGTATTTGGTATATAATGAATACATGTGCACATATTAAGCATAAAACAGTTTTAAATGTCTATTCAGTACAGTGATTTGGTTGTAATAACTAACTTTTCAGTGTTCTACCCTGGGGGTAATATGGGATACCAAGTTGGGGGTAAATTGAGGTACGATATTTATTTAATGTTTAATTGCTTAAATATTACATCTAGATCATAATTGGTGGTGAATGTTATAACAGAAGAAAACCCAAAAAAATCAGCTCCTATAAAAACTGAATTAGCCAATAATAGTAATTAAAATGAAGACAATTATTTTTTCTCATCAGCTCCGGAGCCCCCACGGTTCACTTTACACACCCACTTTTTTAAATTGACTTTTTAACAGAAAATATTTGTAAAATAACACAAGTTTTGTGATGTTTTAAACTGTTTGTTTTGTTTACTTGATTTACAGAATTATATTTCGTTTGTATTCTTATAATTTTCATACAATGGCTGGGTATCCCATATTACCCATTTATGGCGGGTAATATGGGATACTAAAATGATTTCATTTTATTTCTATAACTTAAAAAGTAATGCTCGAATCCATCTGGTCTTTAGTGGAAAGTCTATTTCATATATACTGAATCAATTTTATATTAGCGTTTGGTAAAAATATATCAATTATAGTTTTTATAATTTTTTAAAGTTAAGTATCTCATATTACCCCACTTTCCCCTATGTATATGTCGAGTGGTAGGCCTATTACAAATTATTGAAATAACACTGAAAATTCTAAAACGCATAATATAGTCATCATAGATATATAAAGGCCTTCTAAGAAAAAAAAAGCATTGCTTTAAAAAACACAGAAGTAATAGTAATGTTAATCTTGGTATTTTTTAAGACACTTTCATGGGATTTCTTTGGAACATAAACAATAACAAAATAGTAACAAGATGGCTGCCTCTTGAAGTCATTCAGAATTACCGCTTAAAATGTATGGCCATATAACAAGATCCTCGGAACT
This sequence comes from Biomphalaria straminea, assembly GCA_021533235.1. Lineage (NCBI taxonomy): Eukaryota > Metazoa > Mollusca > Gastropoda > Planorbidae > Biomphalaria > Biomphalaria straminea. Next base: position 9,844,939 of record JADKLZ010000130.1, read on the forward strand.
CGCAAAGACCTTCCTCCAGGGAACAGTACCAGGAAAAAGAAGAAGAGGCAGACAGAGAAAGCGGTGGGAAGACAACATCAAAGAATGGACGGGCCTACCATTGAAAGAGGTTTTAAACAAGCAAAGGATAGAGAGGAATGGAGAAAGACGGTCTACAAATCTTGCTTGGTGCCCCAACGGTCCACCAGACTAAGGGATAGGTAACAGGTAATGTGTATTTATTAGTGCTCTGAACAACTCCAACACCAACAGAACCTTTTTCATCAGTTGCGTAGCATTCATGACACGTAGGTGTTCAATGAACCTGGGCCCATGGCCGCTTGTGGCCCACAGCCTTTGGCGTAGCAACAATGGCGAAAAGTGTCTGACCAGTTGGGGCCCTCGTGAGAACTTAAGGATGACACTATAAGAAAAAAAATAATAAAAAAAATGTACTTTTGTAAAAATTAATGAAACATATGGAGGCGCGGTGGCTGAGCGGTAAAGCGCTTGGCCTCTGAACCGGGGGTCCCGGGTTCGAATCCTTTTGAAGACTTGGATTTTTATTTCGGGATCCTTGGGCGCATCCAGCGAGTCCACCCAGCTCTAATGGGTACCTGACATTAGTTGGGGAAAAGTAAAGGCAGTTGGTCCTTGTGCTGGCCACATGACACCCTCGTTAACCGTAGGCCACAGAATCAGATGACCCTTTACATCATCTGCCCTTTAGACCACAAGGTCTGAAAGGGGAACTTTACTTTTTTATCTTTTTTAATTAAACATATTATCTCCCACAAAATTTCCAGAGCGTTGCAGGAAATGTTATATTAGTTCATCAACCAGTGTTTTTAGCTAAAGTAAATGCACTAGCGGTTGGGATCGCATACAATTTAAATGTAAGGAACTGCTTTCCATCAGGATTATTGTTATAGTGACGAGCCCTAATTGTACAATTGAGGAGACTATTATTGCCATATCGTTCCATTTGTTTTTCCATTTGTTGTCATAAACCATTGTTTTAATTGGGCAGGGGGGGGAAGGAGAGTTTGGTTTAGAATATAAAAATGTGTTGTACAGAAAGAAATAAGGAAAAGGGGGGAGGGGGAAACAATGACAATAAGGTCTATAGGGATAGTTCGTTATGGCCCCTAATTAATATTTCATTACATCTCCTAATTATACAACATTTTTAAACCACTATCTCCTTTATTTTTTGTATTAAAAATGTTTTAAATCAACTTCTCTTTTGCGCAGTATTTGCTTTGAAAAAAATGACGCCTAATCTGATATCGTAACTGAGAACTCAAAATCCCCTTGGCTGTGCAGGGGGAAAGTGCTGGTTTAATATTAAAATCTCACCTAAAATGAATCAAAGCAAAAAATCAGTCACAAAATTCCGATTCCCCACCCTCTTGCGAAGGAATTTCATTTTGTGGGAGGTTGAACCCCAAATCTACCTCCCCGGCTACGCCCATATTCATATTCATAGACAACCGGACCTGGTAGAGAAGCCAGGGCGGCATCGTCTACTGTATTCTGTGTGGCATAGACATCGAGGTAGTGTTCTGTCCATCGTTCTAGCTGCTTGGTTTGATCTGTAATCTTTTCTCCAGATTTAGATAGAAGGGGGGCAGGCTTTGACACTCCTGGACCCAGAGCCGCTTTAATGCCATCAAACAGAGCTTTACTATTTCCTGAGAAGAGACTTTCTTGGATTTTGTTACAGGTATCCCTCCAAAAGTTATTTGCACATTGTCTAGCCATTTGTTTCGCCTCTTTATTAGCGCTTTTGAAGGCCTGCAAAGATTTTGGACTAGGCTTTGTCTTGTGAGCGAGGTGTGCAGATCGCTTTTTCTCGATGCAAGGTTCCATAAGTGCTAGATTTGCCTCAAACCAGTCTTCATTTTTGTGTTTTTGAGGCCCAAAGGCGGTGATTGCCGAACTGTAGATTACATCTCTTAATTTCTCCCATCTGATAGAGATATCTTCTTCATCACTTAGCGAGGAGATTGAACTGTTCAGGAGCTCGCCAAAGAGTGCAGCCTTCTCTGGGTCACCTACATGGTTGACGTTAATTCGTCTAGTTCTAGGTTGAGTGGAAGTATAGGCCTTCTTGAGAAGTAGTTTGATCTTGCTTAGCACTAGTGAATGGTCTGAGTTGCAGTCCGCACTATGGTATGAGCGGGTGTGGATGACACTTTTCAGATCCGTCCTACGGGTGATACAGAGGTCAAGCTGGTGCCACCTTTTTGAGACTGGGTGTTGCCAAGAGACTTTGTGGCGTTCCTTGCCAGAGAAGAATGTATTTGTTACACACAGTTCATGAGAGCTACAGAACTCGAGTAGCCTTTGGCCATTGTCGTTTATTTTGCCAACACCATGAGGTCCCAAGCATTTTGGCCATGCATCATTGTCATCGCCAACACGGGCATTAAAGTCTCGGACTTTGGAATGCTTTTAATTACGTCCTCTAGAGCTTGAAAGAATCTGTCTTTGTCCTCTTCCGATGCAGCAAGGGTTGGTGAGTAAGCACAGATTATATTAACTTTGCCTTGCGCTGATGCAAATTTCATGTGTGCTACTCTTTCATTGCCAATGGGAAACATCGCAATGCAGGGGACGAGACTTTTTCTTATTGCAAAGCCGACGCCATGTATTCTAGGGCTTTGTTCTGGTTTTCCTTGCCAGTAGAAAGTATAATTGCTTTCTGTAAGAGATCCACTGTCTGCCAGTCTGGTTTCTTGCAGACAGGCCACATCAATGTTTAGTCTGCTGAGTTCTCTGTCGATGATAGCTGTTTGACGCATGTCAGTAACGAGTTCAGGGTCAGTATTGAAGCCAGGACACATTGTCCGTATGTTCCAGCTTGCAAAACGCATTAAAATTGGCGGTTTTCTTTTGATTGTATTGGCAGGTGCGGGTGAGCAGCTTGCTTTTTGATTTTGTCTTAGCACCAAGCACCCAGTGGTGCGGCAAGCCGTGGCGGGATAGCACTATATTGTCCGAGGGCTGCTCGGCTTAAGGCAGGCAGTAGCTATCCAGTGAGGCTAAAAAGCCCCTCCTACCGTCAAGAGTGGTCCCTGGCGTTCCAGCTTACGCCAATCAGCTAGGAACTTATAACCGGTAACTACCACTCTCCGTGTTTTTTTCAAAGACATTTCTGTCAGAGATGGAGTGACCTCTCCATTGCTGGGGGAAAGCCTGGGCGGTAAATTTGCGAATGCTGGGCTGCCCACACGTCAGCACACGCCTCTCTTCCATACTGACCGGGTCCAAAGGGATGGCAAGCCATCACAATTTGGGGACAGGTGGCTGCAGGAGTTTGCCAAAGGGCAGTAGTCTTACTACTGTCCCCCCGCCTACGGGGCTCCAGGACCGGATTTTCTGTTAGGGTTTACTCTAGGCTTCTCTACCAGATCTTCTAGTATTGGAATGCCTAGATGAGCTTCCGAGCCTTAGTGACCTCAAAAAAGCAATTAACTGCATGAAAAATAGAAAATCTCCAGGAAGTGATGGTATCCCAGTGGAAGTAGTTAAAGCCAACGAATCACTCCTGCTCCCCGAACTCTATACTCTCCTCTGCCGTTGTTGGGAAACAGGTCATGTCCCTCAAGACATGCGTGATGCTACTATTGTCACAATATACAAGAACAAGGGGGATAGGAGTGACTGCAACAACTATAGGGGTATCTCTCTCCTCAGTATAGTGGGCAAGATCTTTGCTAGAGTGGAACTATCTAGGCTGCAAGTGATAGCTTCTAGAGTCTACCCCGAGTCTCAGTGTGGATTCAGGAGTGGTAGATCCACTATAGATATGATATCTTCTCTACGACTACTGCAGGAGAAATTCAGAGAGAGAGACAGACCCCTTTACATTTTGTTGATTTGACTAAAGCCTTTGATATGGTCAGCAGAAGTGGCCTCTTCAAACTTCTAAGGAAAATAGGTTGCCCTCCCAAATTACTGAGGTTCATTGAGTGCTTCCATGAGGAAACTAAATGCACTGTCAAATTTAATGGAGCCCAATCAGCACCTTTTGAGGTCTGCAGTGGTGTCAAGCAGGGATGTGTGCTCGCACCCACTCTGTTTGGCATATTCTTCTCCTGTCTACTGCATTACGCATACAACGACAAAAACGATGGTGTGTTTCTCCATACAAGATCCTCTGGAAAGCTATTCAATGTTTCAAGGCTGCGGGCTAAAACCAAGGTCAGGAGGTTACTCATCAGGGAACTCCTGTATGCTGATGATGCAGCTATTGTGGCTGATTCTGATACCCAGCTACAGTTCCTAGTTGACAAACTATCTGCTGCTTGCCAGAAGTTCGGCTTAAACATCAGTCAGGGCAAGACTAAGGTACTTGTACAAAACACTAATGCTGCACCTCAAATAAACATTAATGGCCAACCACTAGAGATCGTAGACAACTTTTGTTACCTTGGCTCCATCATATCCAACAACACTCTACTGGATAATGACATTAACAACAGGATAGCCAAGGCAATGGCCACCATGTCACGGTTGCAGAAAAGAGTCTGGGACAACATATTGCTGACTAACAGCACTAAAGCTCTAGTTTACCGGACCTGTGTATTGAGCACCTTGCTATACGGAAGTGAAACGTGGTCAACATACTCATGGCAGGAAAAAAAGCTGAATGTCTTCCACCTCCGATGAGTAAGGCGGATCTATAAAATAAGGTGGCAAGATAAGATAACCAACGAGGAAGTGTTACAAAGAGCAGGTTGCCAGGACATCCGCTCTGTTATCAGCAGCAGACGCCTTGGCTGGCTTGGCCACGTTCGTAGAATGCCAGTAGGTCGACTCCAACAGGATATTCTGTATGGCGATCTAATAGAAGGCAGAAGAGCCGCTGGTCGTCCACTCTTACGTTATACAGATGTATGCAAACGGGACATGAAGCTCTTTAAGATCGACACCAGCAACTGGGAAGAGGTGGCACAAGATATATCCACTTGGAGAGAGAGCATAAAGGAGGGGTCTTTGATTGCAGATGCCATACACAACAGAAGCAGAAAGAAGGGTGAAAGTGCAACGGCGCCTGGTGACTACATATGCCCAACCTGCGATCGCAGCTGTGTATCAAGGATCGGCCTCTTTAGTCACACAAGAGCTTGCAAGGGGAAAAGATCGTCTCTAGAGACGTAAAATGCCACAGACAACCGGACAAAACTAGCGCACATTTCTTTTTCGAAAGCAAACGACATGCTGCATTGAAGTACATGGGGAATTCAATCCATATATATCGATTAATTTAATTAAACACAAAATAAAAGCCTTAAAGAACTTTTTAAAGATTTATTAACAAAATATTAAGAAATCATCTTTTTAGAAAACATATTTTATGAACGAAAAATATTTGTGCAATGTATAATTTGGATATTTTGACATAATTTAATTATTGAATTTTAATACTGTGCACCAGTTTTATTTCAATAAATTTACTTACTTTAATTTGGAAATCTCAGGTTTCTTTAGTATATTAAACATCGTTCCATTGTTATAAAAATTTACTAAAGAAATTCAGTAAATAAATTATTTATCATTTTGAGGAGAAGAGAACAGAGAAAGATATTTCAACAGTCATAAGAAAGAGGCTGTCTCAAAATTATGGTCTAAATGCTAACAGCATTGAAAGTAACATGAAAGCAGTCAAAGATGAACCGCTCTGCTGGGACTGTGGCGTTGGATTCTCAATGTAAAAGTCTTGACAGATGCACAAGTGGCTAGCAGCTGTAAATACCACATCCCACCAGCCACTGCGATCATCTCCCTTCTGCACATGGACAAAGAGGAAGTATTGTTGAACAGTGAGCCAGTAGGCGTCCACTGGAAGGCTTCGGAGAGTGTGAAATACTCTAAAAGGACACATTACCGGAGTAATGAAAGAATAATGGCCTTACAGCTATGTGGCTGGGTACCTGACCATCCAAAAGAAGGATTTTGATGGATTTATTGAAAGCCTTGTCAAAGGTGGTAATCCAGAAAGAGCTTCTGCAATAGCATTATTTTATCTTCACTTCAAAAGAGCTTTAGACATTTTAAGCCAATGGGCAATGAGCTCTGATCAAGATGAAGGTAAACCAAGTTTGCAAGCTGTTGCCATGACGCTGTCTGGGTTCACTGAAGATCCCAATGCTTTGTGGAGGAGAACATGTGGCACACTCAGATATCAACTTGAGAACCCCTACTTGAGGGCCATGTTTGCTTTCCTAGCTTGTGAGGAAGATAATTATGAGGATGTTTTGAATGAAGAAGTTATGTCCGTTGAAGATAGAATTGCATTTGCTCTCATTTACTTGCCAGATGCAAAGTTAAAAACCTATTTGTGTAAACTTAGTGATGAGCTCACCAAAACTGGAGATCTAGATGGTATTGTGCTGACAGGCTTGCTACATAATAAAGGCATTGAGTTGCTTGGAAATTTTATTGATCGAACTGCAGATGTACAAACTGCTGCCGTAGCAGTCATTTTTTCAAAGTCCAGTAATCTTCTAAATGATGTTAGAGTGACGGAGTGGATTGATGTTTATAGAGAATTACTAGACAGATGGAGATTCTGGTTTCAAAGGGCTCAATTTGACAATATCCGGCAGACACTCATTCAAGAACGTGTTCCTCCGCAAGTCCATGTTGCCTGTAACTTTTGTGGAAATCAATATCTCCAAATCTTTCAGTTATGAATCGTCTTTCAATTAAAATTCAGACTGTATTTTCATCTAGGAGACCAACTGTGAGGCCCAAAATCACCTGTTGCCCAAGTTGTAGGAAAGCTTTACCTCGTTGTGCTGTTTGTTTATCTCACATGGGAACATCGTCAGCTATAGGTTTGGAATCAGGAAGCAAGGCCAAATTGGTTCCATTTCAAGAATGGTTTTCTTGGTGTATGACATGTAGGCATGGTGGCCATGCTGGCCATTTGAGAGAATCGTTCAGTCATCATGGTGAGTGTCCAGGTACAGGATGTGTTTGTAAATGTGCAAGTCTGGATTCTGTTAATTGATTAAAAGCCCAGCCTTTAAACAAAGGCATTGATGCTATTTAACTATCTGCTGAGTTAGCATAGCACTGAAAATATGATGGCTGTAAATGACAAGGAAAATTAATGTTTGAAAATTGTTCTAGTCCAAGTAATACAATGTTGAAAATATTATATGAAAATAAATTCTGTATGAAGTAAATAGACTGTTGATATTGGATTTTTAAAAATATTATTTTATGAAAAGAATTTGAATTATGCATTTTCTATTGTATAATTATTTTTGTTAACAAATGTGTCTCATTTTCATTAGCATTTACCCATTAACTTACCCAGTTTGAATGTACTTCTGAGTTCTTGTTCAAAGTTCCAACTCATGTGAGTTGTGAATGTGAAGGATACTGTTATGTCAATGAGCATAGGAGAACCATTATATTTTTCTATTTCATTACCCAAAACTCAAAGTCTTTCTGCTCAAGTAGTCTGCCTGGTGATGTGCTGCATTGTGGGCACATTATCTCTACTTAATCACATACACTATAATAGTAATTGACTTTTAATTATCCTTTTCCAGTCAAAAAGATTGGAATGTGCTATTTTTATTTTCTGCAAACTTGAAACAGGACAAAAGTTTTGAGATTTATGGATATTTCTATTTATTATATATAACAGCAGCCATTGGTAGATAAAATAATACTAGTAGAAACAGTATGCTACTTATACAAAATATTCAAACATAGTAAAAAGTTCTAGAAATTTCTAGGCATGGTCCTTGTGCTAGCCAATACACACTCATGTAAACGATCAAAGAAGCAGCAAAATCTGCTGTCTTAAGGTTTTCACTGTAAAGACTGTAAATTCACTGTAAATTTTTTCCCCCAGAAACTCTAGAATTTTTAGTGAGCTTTCATTTCTTTTATTATTTCTTTTTTGTTAACATGAAGAATGCTTTTAAACTTTTTTTTAATCAAGAAAAAGTTATTATTATTATTATAGCTTTTATATAGCGCTACTTTCATGCTTACAGCATGCTCAGAGCGCTTTGATCCAATCTCATTTGTGGACCAGTGGGGGGAGGGGGTATCTAGGAGTTGGTTTCCCGTGCTGCCTTTGGGCGCTCAGTAAACACAACTCTGCCCGAGTCGGGTGTCGAACCTCGAGCCCCCTTCTAGGTAGCCAAGCAAGCCAAGCTCAAGCCGCACTTAGCCTCTCGACCACGCTTCCCACTGCAGTTAATGCCTTCTTTTTGTTTTATTATCCATTGTAAAATAAAAGTATTTATTGTCACCAAAAAAAAAAACAACCTATATAACTATGTCGTGAATTAGTAGTTTACAGGAAAGACTGATCCTTTTTCACCACTCGCGTTTGCGCGTATATCTGCGACTATGACTGTGTAATTGATGAACACTTGTGGGTAAATTACAATAAACAGTGTATTGATCATGACCTATTGAATCTACGCTCTTTGTAATGAACATGAAAAACTGATTTTGTTTTGACTACTCGCGTATGCTCCTATTTCTGCGAATATGACTTAATAATTGATGTACTCCAGTGGGTGTATTGTAATGTACAGTGTATTTGACACTTCTCAATAACCTTGAATGCTCAACAGTATTATATGGTCTGGACGTGGATGCGTTAAACTTTTTGTCTCGAGTTTTAGTGTAATTGAAAGTTAAAAATATGAATAATCTACTTAAGCGTGTGTGCGCGCGCACACATACACGCGCGCGAACACAAATGTTAGTTGGCAAGTTTTTCAATGTTAATGACATTCTGGCATTCTTCACCACATATCGCAAAACAAGTTATTCCAAAAAACAATAGTAAGTAAAGTCGATTCAAGGATGGCTCCCTGGTCATGCGGCTTGCGCACTGGTCTGTCGTTTGGATTTATCTATTGTCCTGGGTTCAAACCCTGCCCGCTTCCATCCCCCCCATCGTCCTGTGGGAGGCTTGGACTAGGAAGTAAACTATCTTCAACTCTGAAGGAACATCCGAAACATGTAAAACATTTTACAAAACATACATCCATTTATTAATGGTTTTAATTCCTATACTCTTAAGCGAGCAATTCTTGTATATATATTATATCCTATACTCTTAAGCGAGCAATTCTTGTATATATATATATTTATTTATTTATTTATAAATTTTATTTCGAAAACGGCTCTAACGATTTTCTTTAAAATTTCAAGGTATTTGACTATTAATGAGAAAAAAATTCTCAGCTCATTGGCCACATTGGGAAAACTCGAGTTCGGCCGTTATATCAGTTTGAAAATGTCTCAATTTAATTTTGGTCAGAATAATTTATGAGTGAAATGGAAAATTTATGAATGAAAGTTTGCCATGACGTAAACGGGAAAAACGCTGCTTACGTCACTAGGCTTACCTTACTACAATGCAAACAAGAACAAGTTTTTAAGAATCAATAGACCTAATTAAACATTTGCGCACCATCTTATTGAAGATTGATTTATTTGGCGCCTAAGCTGGTCTTTCAAGCATTTCGGTGTTACAACGACCACTTTATTAGCTCACCAAAAAAAAAAAAAAAAAAAGACCGCCTTTGGCATGCGTTTGTCTGAGATTCGTCTCTCATACAGGATACTGCTCTATCAAGCGTAACTGTCGAACTTAAAGAATTCCCTCTATACAAAGGCCAATGATACATATTTGAGCCCAACAGAAAATTTGCTGCCGAGGACAGACGCAGACGCGAAAAGAAAATCTTAATCGACCACCGAAGTACAATGGTTATGCTTGCCCTGGATGTGGCAAAATATATAGGTCACATCTGGGGCTGCGTAGCAACTGGAAATACTGCATTTCTCATTAATCTTCAGATTTGATGTCAAGCCTTATTATAATTATTATTTTGCTGGTAAAATTATGACCATGTGTTCATGCTTCAGTGTGTAATGTCCCGTACTAAAACAAAGGAAATGGTGACTACACAGTTGCTCTACGCCTTACTTTCTCACACTGAACAAGATATCTAGCTAGCGGTCAACGAGTTTGCGTACGCTGCAGCAACTCTTGATTTAACTATAAACCTCAGTAAAAAACTTGGGGTTAGGGCGTGGTGACGAAATGCCTAGGAGATAGCTTAATGGAGGGATGTGTAAAAGCAGACCATATCCTTCCATGGGCCGTAGCACCAGTAGCACCACTGGGATACATGGATGGCAAAAGCCGGTATGAACTTCTTATAGTCTGACAGTCTGGCTGAGCAGGGCACATATCCCGTAAAATAATCTGAAGAGTTTCTTTAGTGTTCTGTTTGTTCTATATGTAATTGTACATGACGATTAAATATCAAGTCTCTTAAGTCCTCCTACAGTCTAGACAGCTTAAAACTATCGTAGGCCTACTATTATTGGCTTGGAAGAAAGTCTTTGCAGTTTTACCCAATAACGTAGAACTTTGCGTCACTCGATGTTTCGTACTAAAGCCATAATTGAATATACTTATTCCAAAATTAAATGTCTGAACGTACCAATTTACATTTAGAACAAACAGAACACTTAAGAAACTCTTCAGATTAGTAGTCTTTATCCAATCTTTCATTTTCGTAATTATAAAAAAAAATCCAAAAATGACTTCGGGTATATAACCTTTCTTATGAAATTATTTAACCGAGCAAGGCTCGGCCACCTGATATTGAGAATTTAATGCACAATCTGTTTGAAATGTCGAGGTTAAAAAAATTAAAAAGACATCAGCTAGAATGCCACCAGGTGATTCAGTTCTAAATATTGTCTAAATTTTGAATGCAAAATTCTGCTTTGAGAGAAAAAAGGATAATGTCCAAGAGTCTCTTCTGATAGCGTCATATAGCGCTATATGCGAGCCAAGTTTTTTCAGACTTAATTAAGCTGATCAAGAATTTATACCGATCAGTGATGGATTTCCCTAATTTAACTAGGAATTGGTGGAAAACAGATTTCGATAAAATTAATGATGTTTTGCGACCAAGAAAGATCGTACTGTTTATTTGTAGTATATTGTGTTAAGATATAATATAGTATTTTCAATGTTTTATATCAGAGAGGGCATCAAGAGGAGATACCGCACTGGGCATCAAACACCTTAGCTACGCCACTGGCGCCAATATATATTTTGGATATTATTTTGGATACTTTTGATCATTTAGATATTATTGAATTTTTAAAATGTGCACCAATTTTATGTCATTAAATTTACTTACTTTAATTTGCAAAACTCACATTTGTTAGTACATTCATCGGCGGTTATTCCACTAAAATTGATTCAATCATGTCCTATATATAATAACTATGTCCATTGTTAGTATTTTACATCATTGATACCCAAACTACGACCCGCGGGCCACATCGGGCCCGTGACGTGGTTCTATCCGGCCCACCGAAACATCGGTACAAAGTGTAGAAAATCTATTGTTAAAAAAAAAGTTTAAAAAATATCTTTCATTATTTTAGGGTAAATGGATTTGTATGGATGGTAAACCAATATATTTGTTTTGTAAAGAAAGAGTAGCTCCCTTTAAAGAACATAACATTCAACAGCTTTTGAAAATCAGATACAATAAATAAGGCGTCATTCTTGGTTTGAAACGCAATGGTCTGTCGTTTGGATTTATCGATTGTCCTGGGTTCAAACCCTGCCCGCTTCCATTTCTCCCCCCCCCCCCCCATCGTCCTGTGGGAGGTTCGGACTAGGAAGTAAACTATCTTTAACTCTGAAGGAACATCCGAAACACGTAAAACATTTTACAAAACATACTACATAGATCCATTTATTAATGGTTTTAATTGAGAATTTAATGCACAATCTGTTTGAAATCTCGAGGTTAAAAAAAATTAAAAAGACATCAGCTAGAATGCCACAAGGTGATTCAGTTCTAAATATTGTCTAAATTTTGAATGCAAAATTCTGCTTTGAGAGAAAAAAGAATGATGTCCGTCTCTTCTGATAGCGTTATCAAATTTTAATGTGGCTATATGTGAGCCAAGTTTTTTCAGTTGATCTCGAGCTTAACTTCGTTACTATGTCTTAGTTTAAACAAGGGTGCTTAAATAAAACTTTGTGTCATTGCATTATGAAGATAATAATTATTTTGCAAAAAAAAAAATGAATATAAAAAGTATCCTTAGAAGAACAAATACTCTTCAAATGGAAGTCAGATTTATTTGTTTTTTGTTTACTTTTAGGCATGAGTTTAATTTATTGATAAGCGGATTTCTTCAAATACTCTTAATACATCCTTGAATATAAGTTGGTTTGCATGTACGGGAGCACGTTATCCTGCCTCAACGTGGCGCTCCCGTGGAAACGGCTCACTAGAGGAAGTGGCTAGGCGAAAGGGTAACAAATATGATTCCCGTGGGAGTGCCCATGGGCGGACGAGAGTCTGCCCCTTCACGGTGCGGATTTGTAAGAAAGCTCCCACAAACCAGTCACAAATCCATGCGCTGTTCCTCAAGGGACCGTCTCATCAATGGCGGATTCCGCACAGTTAGCTTGGTACAACGAAGGTAAATGGTGGAGGCCCCCGGTGCCACCGAGTGGTATTGGAAACAGCAATGCTCTATAAGCATTGACTCGGGTCGCTCCCAGACAGGCCTGTTGGTCCGCAGGTTTGTTTTTTTTTACTGTTTGATTTTCGGGCAGTGAGGTCAGACAGGTTTTTTTTCAAACTTAGTGCTCGAAGAGCCTTCGGCTCAGCACTTATGACTATCCAGCGGTTTGCATGTATAAGGTAAACCCACCAAAGAAAAGAGCATCACATGCGAATTAGAAATACTGATCCAGGTGTAAATTACTGTACACATCGCCTTCCATATGAAATAAATGATTTCTACAGATTTGACTGACACAACTTTGAGAACTAGCACATAGTTAGATCTAGTTCTGGACACTGTCATCACAGTAATCGCCACATGTTTTTCTCTTATCTTCTTATCTTATATAATACAGACGTTACTTCAAAAAAGAAGATGATTACGTCCTACGCGTCGTGCATTCAGTCATGCATATTTACCAGTGACTTAAATTCTGCCAAGTCACTGGTTTTCCTGGCTAGCTCAGGCAAACCATTCCATGCTCTAATGGCACTAGGGAAGAAAGAGCATTTGTACAGATTTGTCCTAGCATATGGGACGAGGAATGTGCCTTTATCTTTGTGTCTTTCTGAGTATCTTATTAAGTTTTGTTTTTGTATTTGGAGATTATGGTTCAGTGTTTTGTGTATAATTGCTACTTTACTCTTAAGTCTTCTATCCTGAAGGCTTTCTAAATTTAGTGATTTTACTAAAGGTGTTACTCTAGTGAAATGTGAATATTCGTTTGTTATGAATCTCACTGCTCTATTTTGTGTCTGTTCTAGTTTCTTAATGTTTTCTTGAGTTGAGGGGTCCCAAACAGAGGATGCATATTCTATTATTGGCCTAACCAAGGTTAAATAGCATTTTAGTTTTATGTTCTTATTTGATTTATAGAAATTTCTTTTAATAAACCCTAATGCTTTGTTTGATTTTTTTATAGTTTCATCAATATGGGGATTCCATGACAGTTTTTCATTTATTATAACACCTAGGTATTTTGCGTTTTTAGTCTGTGTTACTGGTTTACCATGAATAAGATAAGTGGAATTAATTTGTTTTAGTTTTTTTGTTACTCTTAATAACTGACATTTTTCTGGGTGGAAAGACATGCTCCAATTTGATTCCCATTTCTGTAATTCATCTAATTCTCTTTGTAAAATTTCTGTATCTTGTGTTGTTTTTATTGTCCTATATATTATGCAATCATCTGCAAATAATCTAACTTTTGTTCCTGAACTAATGCAATTTGGTAAATCGTTTATGTAAATTAGAAATAGTAGTGGACCTAAGACTGTTCCTTGGGGTACACCTGAGTTTACTGTTATTGGTGTTGATTTAGAACCATCTATTATTACAGTTTGTTCTCTTCCTATCAGAAAATCTTTAATCCACTGATGCAATGGACCATCAATACCAAAAAATTTTAATTTTTTAAGCAAACTATGGTGGTGAACTTTGTCAAAAGCTTTGGAAAAGTCTAGTAAGATAGCATCTATTTGTTCACTATTATCTAAACCCTTTGAAAAGTCATCAATTAGTACTATTAGCTGTGTTTCACATGATCTATGTTTCCTAAAGCCATGTTGGTATGGAGTAAGGACATTATGTTTATCTAAGTGGTTTATGATGTTGACTCTTTCTTTCTCTGTCTCCTTATCGGTATGTCTCTCTCTTTGTTCTTTTCTGTATTTCTCTATGTGTATGTCTCTGTATCGCTCTTAAGCTGTCACCCCGTCTAACCCTAACTTTATGTCTCTTTGTTTCTCTCTCTCTCTCTCTCTCTGTCTACCTATCTCTCCATTTTCACGTTTCACTTTGTTCCCTTAACTCTCTGATTCTCACTCCTTTTCTCTCTCTCTCTCTCTCTCTTACCCCTTTTCTATCCTTCATTCTCTTTCTTTCTCCCTCTCTCTTTCTCTGCCTTCTCTCACTCACTCTCTCTTTCTCTGCCTTACTTCTTTCCCTCTCTCTTTTTCTCTTTCTTTCTCCGCAGTCTCTCTCTCCTCTCTCTCTGCCTTCTCTCTCTCTCTCTCTTTCTCTGCCTTTTCTCTCTCCTTTCTCTGCCTTCCATCTATTCGGCGAATCATCACTCTTCTCACTTTTCCAGTCGAATAAATACATTTCCAATACAGAGAAGCTGTAAGTAGACGGAGGTCATCCTTTTTTTGCCCAGACGGAAATGGAGGGAACAGGCTCTGCTATCCCAGCTGTCTCAGGGCAGCATTACAACAAGTTTTGTCATGGGCATATTTAAACATGTCAGTACTTATAGTCAGTGTTAAGAGGAGGGGGGGTTGAAGGAGGAAAGTGTTGAAAGAGTCGGTATAGGGTGACCAAGGTATCGAGAATGTTTCCTATTTTACCCCTCCCCCTCTTTTCTCAAGTCTTTTACTCACATACTCCCCCTACTCTTCTCACTAGAGTCTCAAACCCTCAAAACCTCACTACCAACCTAATAGTTTAATCCTTTGTCCTCCCCCCCCCCCCGTTTTTTTTTTTCATGTTTAGTGATCGGTCAATGTCAGTCATCATTGATTATTAAAATACTTCATGTTCACACTGAGGTGGTACCACGCCTACTGCCATGGTGGCCGTCCTCGCTACATCACGTTCCACTAATAAACCAAGGGCGACAGTTCTCTATTATCTCCTGTATTTCACGCCGGTTAAAAAAAAAGAACAGATACAGCAGAAAGTGCGTGTGTTTCCTCCAAATTCTAGTATAGAAATCACACAATTCGTGTACAAATTTATTACATATGTCAATAATACATACTAATTATTTATATTTCAACCTATTTTTAGAATATATGTTGACCTATTTTGTGGGGTGGGGAGTGGGCGATGGCATTCGTTAACTTCCATAAACTGGACTATATGGTCAATAACAAAGTTTTATTGCTGGGTATTTATTTATATTTTGTCTAGTGATTAAATAAAGATTTTAATAAGTAGAGCTGCTTTAGTGGCTAAGGAACTCAAATTATGCAAGAGTTATTATGAATGTGTTGTATAAGATAGGGATTTCAACGAGAATGTTATTTAGTTATTTAATGGCAACGAGGCAAAGCAAAAATTTTTTTTTTGTGAGTTAACGGATCTGATTTGTTGTATGTTGAGATTGTTTCATCCTTATATCTTGACCACTTGCGGACCGCGGCTTGACCACTGCTTTGTGCTCTATTTTCAGGTGTTCGAGTGGCCCGTGGCCAGGCCCATTGAGGCCGAGGAGGTGATTGACATTCAGATCTACAACTACAACAAGTATCTAAGCAACAGGTGAGCACTTCGTGTCAGTGTGAGCTGATGGATTGTCCGCTGTCCTTGGGAAGCTTCTCTCCCTCCTCTTTCACCCTGCCACATCCCCTCCACCTGCAAATCACGTGGTGCTAAGTGTCAACGGTGCTTCTTAAAAAAAATAAAGTGAACAAAATGACAAATGGCATATGAAGATAAAAAAAATACCCAGAAAAACCCAATATCCATTTGCAGCAACAAACATTAAAATCAACTGCCCAGAACAATTTCGTAATTTTAACATTTATTAAAAAAAAAAAAACAAGCGCCCTGTATTATAGGAGGATATTTTATGTTTTAAATGTTTCAGCATCATCTCATCTCTGAATGTGTTCTCTTATAGGGCATAGTCCATCATCTCATCTCTGAATTTGGTCTCTTATAGGGCATAGTCCACCAACTAGTTTGGCCCGGGGGGGGGGGGTCGTTCGTAAATGAGTTTTCACGTGCTCATCGATAGTATACACGGGAAGTAGAAACGTTGCTATGTCTAGTTAAGCTTACCCCATACTCTCCCGAAACCATAAAGACACAAAGACTGACACAAAGTTGAGGCTCCGTTCCTTGAAGAATACACATTTTTTTTTTCTTCTTTCTCCTTGTAGGTTGGTCGGAACGTTCCGGATGATACTGCAAGAGCTGATTGAAGTCGGCTGCGTCAAGATCTCGGACTGTCTCCTTGACAACAACAATGTGGTCATGAAGGTAGGGTCACTGTGACATTTTATTCTTGACCTCTGGCCTGGAATGTTCTTGAAGGATATGCCCTTTAAACAACACTCTCTCTCTCGCTCTCTCTCTCTCTCTCTCTCTCTTTCTCTCTCTCTTAGGTTACTGACAGCCTGAGGTAATATTTTTACATATAAATTAGTTGCTCGTGCTTCTTGCTCTTCCAAACCTACTTCCCTCCTAATGCATACCAAGAGTCCAATATGAAATATATACGGGACATAACTCAATGTATTGCACCATTCAGATTGGACAAGAGGAAATAGCAATCAAAAGACAGGGGGAGACGACCACGACAACAGCAAGGGGAAACAATCTAATAAATATCTGAATTATCGAAATAGATCGATGAGTTACGGACTGTTTTGTCTTCTTCTATATTCTTACAAGTCCATTTTTTTCCAGTGTCAATATATTCTATTTCACTATATAAATAACTATACTGAAACAATTGGTATTATAATACTAGTAGATTATGGTCGACCTACTTGCTAACAGCGTCATCCTTTCCATTAATGTCATCCTTTCAATCAATGTTAGCCCTATCATCGAATGTACAATCATACCCCCAATCATCTCTAAATCGTCACTAAAAATGCGAGCTGCACAATAAGAAATCTTGAGTTCTAAGAAAAATGTACTTTCCACTTCTTCTACAGAATCAACCTTGAATTATAAGTGTAGCGATGCAGTCTAGCTATAGCTATTCACTCTAGCAATTTAACCTAACAATTTATCTAAACAATTTAGCTTAGCGGTTCAATCAAACGATTTATTATAGAAATTTAGTCGAGCCATTTAGTCTAGCGATTCAGTATGACATTTAATCTAGCACTGTGGCACATGTAGAGCACACTGGTCATCCACTGCACCCCAAACCAGCTCAAGTTGTCTGGACTCTGTTCTGCCACTGGCCACTGGATCCAGCTGGTAAGGGGCGAGTGAGTGAGGCTGATGCAGCGCAAATCTCCCTCACTTTAATATTTTTCTTTTAATTTTCATCGCGCAAGCCACATTCTCATCTCCCATGTTCATCTTCGAGTCCATAGGAAATGAGAAATGTGCTCATCTTCGAACACGAAGGGGGAGCTATATATATATATATATATATATATATATATATATACTATACCACAAGAAAAATAGTAAAGCATTTAAAAATAAAAATTAGTCTAGCAATTAAGTCCAACATATTGATATTAAAGTCAAAACTTTAGCGCATCTCTCCGCTAATAACATTGTTCATTATCTTCTCAGACGACGGTGACATTTGAGCTGTCCTACAACGCTCCTGACGGGTCCGTAGGGCTCTGGCAGAAAGGAGGTTTTGAAAAACTCAAAAGTCGAGAGCTGCGGAGAGGGCTGAATGAGGAGGAGAGGTTGAATGAGTTGAACAAGAGGGAGGATACCTTTGTGGGTGATCCAGACAGGTAAGTCATAAATAGGAGGATTAGAGAGGTGAGTAATTAGTGGGGATTACACAGGTGAAGTCATGAATGTAATTTAGACGATTCAATAATGGGGATTATACGATTCAGTAATGGGGATTAGACGATTCAACAAT
>JADKLZ010000130.1:9877878-9888628 GCA_021533235.1 Biomphalaria straminea
CCCCCTCTTCTTCCCACTAAACCGGCCAGAGTCTCAAGCGCTCAAACCCTCACTTCCAACCTAATAGTTTAATCTCTTGTCAAACCCCTCACCCCCTTTTTCCTCTCTTTTTTGTTTTGTTTTTTCAAGTGTAGTGATCAGTCAATGTCAGTCATTATTGATCATTAGAATACTTTATGTTCTCATTGAGGTGGTACCACGCCTACTGTCATGGTGGCCGTCGTCGCTACATCACGTTCCACAAATAAACCAAGGGCGACAGTTCTCTATTATCTCCTTTATTTCACGTCGATTAAAAACAAAAACAAAGAATAGAGTGCGTGTGTTTCCTCCTCTTGAAAATTTATCTCTTAGAGAGTAGGACATGGTTCAGATTGGAGAGTTTAGCGTTGGTAGTTTAACTAAACCGTTGTAGGCGCAGTAATACCGAACTTGAATTAAATTTATTCACAGTGTTGTTAACCAAAAAAAAAATTTTTCAAAGCTGATATCGAATGTCTGCCTGTCTGGACGAGCTTTATAACATAGCAGCAACATAATTTGTATACAAGTTTATTACTCATGTCAGTAGTACATACTCATTGTTTATATTTCAACCTACTTTTTAGAAAATTCCCCCCCTCTAATATGTTGGCCGATTTTGTGGGGTGGGAAGGGGGCGATGGCATTCAGTAGCCCATTAACTGAACTATATGGTCGAAAAGTTGTATTGCTGGATATTTATCTATACACGGTCAGTAAATATAGTCTAGTGATGAAATAAAGATCTCAATAAGTAGAGCTGCTTAAGTGGCTAAGGGGCTCAAATTATGCAAGAGTTATTTTGAGTGTTCAGTATAAGATAGGAGTCCTAATGAGAATGTTATTCAGTTTCTTATGGCAAGGAGGCAAAACAAAGTTGTTTTGTTTTTTTTTGTTTGTGAGTTAACGGATCTGATTTGTTGTATGTTGAGATTGTTTCACCCTTATGTCTTGACCACTGTTTGACCACGGTTTGACCACTGCTTTGTGTTCTATTCTCAGGTGTTCGAGTGGCCCGTGGCCAGGCCCATTGAGGCCGAGGAAGTGATTGACATTCAGATCTACAACTACAACAAGTATCTAAGCAACAGGTGAGCACTTCCTGTCCTCGTGAGTTGATGGATTGTTCCCTGTCCTTGGGAAGCTCCCCTCCCTCCTTTTACCCCACCACAACCCCCAGTCACACCCCCTCCACCCGCGAATCAACGGAGTTTCTTCAAAATATACAGTAAACGAAATGGATTCTTGAAAAAGACCATATGAAGATAAACAAAAATACTGTGGAGCCCCCCTCTTCTTATTTCATTGTGGTTTCTGGAGTGAAGTATTGTGATGATTTATCCAGGCTTGCGAGGAGTGTGTTTTTTCCATCGCCAGCATCTCATGGCTGCCTGGTCGAGCGGTTTGCACGCTGGACTGTCGTATAGATTTACCGATGGTCCCGGGTTCAAACCCTGCCCGCTCCCATCCCCCGTCGTCCTGCGGGAGGTTTGGACTAGGAAATAACTAACTTCAACTCTGAAGGAATTTCCGAAACATGTAAAACAAACAATCAAAACGGTATAATTTAATTTTATATAATTTTATATGATGCTGCTTTGTTCTTACCTCCGGTCCTCATCGGTGATCTTGTCTGGCTGGTGGACCTTATATTCCTGATTCAGGTTTTGATGATGGGGGCGCGGTGGTCGAATGGTTAAGTGCTTTGCTTCCGAACCTGAGGTCCTGGGTTCGAATCCCGGTGAAGACTGGGATTTTGAATTTCGGGATTTGAGTACTCTAATGGGTACCTGAATTAAGTTGGGGAAAGTAAAGACGGTTGGTCGTTGTGCTGGCAACATAACACCCTGCTCGTTAACCGTTGGACAAAGAAACAGATGACCTTAACATCATCTGCCCCATAGATCGAAAGGTCTGAAGTGGACACTTTACTTTTTTTACTTAGGTTTTGATGAATACGAGGATTTGTTTTTATTGTAGTGATGGTGGTTCTCTAGGTCTCTGCTCCTTCAAGCAGTATTGGCTTAACAAGGATCTTGGTGGTGATGCTTCTTTCGTTGGATCCCCAAGTGTTCTCTAGCTGGAGGGATGCCCGAACTTTACCGATGCGGATTCTGACATTCGCATCTGTTCCTACTTGGTTGTCCAGGAAACCGAAAAGATACATGAAGCATTTCGCCTCGCATCGTACTGTGATGGGTGTCTCATTGGTCGCTTTTTCCCTTCTGTTTATGGCAAGACCCAGTCTAGCTGGTTATTTGCTGCATCCGCTGTTTGATCTCAGAGAAAAGAAAGCCCTTGTCATCTGCAAAGTTGAAATCGTCCGTTTGCTTTCAAAGTGTCGACATCTCGATTAACTCTTTCTCTCTTTCTCTTTCTTTTAACCTCATTAAATAAAAATAAATTTTTGATTGCATAAAATTTACTTTGTGTTCTATAAAAAGAGCATGAATTTCCCTATAACTTTATACAAAAAAAAAAAAAAAAAAAAAAAAAAAAAAAAATTATGAGTAAAAATTAAAAAAATTTTTGGAAAAAAAAATTTAAATTTTTTTTTTTTTTTTTTAGAGTTGAACTTTATTTTGTTAGCTAATCCAGAAACATTTAAAAGGCTTGAACTGGAAATCTTACTATGTCTATTTGAGCTTCCAGCTCACTTCCCAGAAACAATACAAACAAAAAGTCTGACACAAAGTTCAGGCTCCGTTTGTTGAAGAATACAAAGTCTTCCCGTCTTTCTTCTTGTAGATTGGTCGGGACGTTCCGGATGATACTGCAGGAGCTGATTGAAGTCGGCTGCGTCAAGATCTCGGACTGTCTCCTTGACAACAACAATGTGGTGATGAAGGTAGGGTCATTGTGACATTCTTTTCTTGACCTCTGGGCTGGAAGGTTCTTGAAGGACACTCTTTTTGAGTCTCTCTCTCTCTCTCTCTCTCTCTCTCTCTCTCTCTCTCTCTCTCTCTCTCTCTCTTACGTTACTGACTGCCTGAGGTAATATTTTTACATATAAATTAGTTGCTGGTGCTTCCTGCTCTTCCAAACTTCCTTCTTCCTAATGCATATAAAGGAGTCCAATAGGAAATATATACATGACATAACTCAATGTATTGGACCATCAAGATTGGATAAGACGAAATAGCAATCAAAAGACAGGGAAGACAATCACGACACCAGCAAGGGGAAACAATGTATAAATGTATCGAAAGTATCAAAATAGATCAATGAGTTACGGACTATTTTATCTTACTCTTATTATTATTCTTATAAGTCAATGTTTAATTTCGGTGTCAATGAATTTTAAGTATATCTCCACTACATAAATAAAAATACTGAAACTATTGGTATTAGATTACTTGTAGATAATTATCGACATACTTGCTAACAGCATCAGCCTTTCTATTAATGTAATATTTCTTGTTATTAAATGTACAATCATGCTCACCCATGATCTCTCTTTATCACATAAAAATACAAGCTTCAGAATAAAAAAAAATCTCAAGCTGTAACAAAATTATATTCCGACCGATAAGCTTATCTATTTCTTTTACAGAAAGAATTTAAAGTAGATATGCAGTCTAGTTATTACATTTAGCAGATTTAGCCTATCAATTTAGCTTAGCAATTTAATCAGGCGATTTATAATAGCAATCTAGTCTAGCGATTAGCTTTAACATTCTAGTTTCACAATTAGTTTAGCGATTTAGTCTAGCAATTCACTCTAGCAATCATCATCATCATCATCATCATCATCAAACTCCATTTGAGTGAGGGCTTGAGAGGCTTAAATCCTCTCTTGCAAAAGCCCTGGACAGTAACCTTGCTGTCTTGCGTAGTGCGTAGGCGTCACCATACAGGTCGAGATTTTTTGGTTTCCCAGACCTGTCGAGACGGAGATCAGCAAGTCTGGGGCAGTCAAACAGGATATGAGGCACGGTTTCCTCTTCTTCCCCGCAGCGGGGGCACCGTTAGTCAAAATTTGGCCATAACCGTGAAAAGTATGAGCCAACAGGACAGTGGCCTGTCCTGCACTGTGCTATAACAGCTTGCTCAGGCCTGGACAGCCTCCACCACGGGGAAGTGCGGTCAGAGCGCCTCATGCGCTCCCAGACTCCACGGGCTTTTGGGGACTTGTCCCAGCACTCAAACCACTTTTCCATTTCAGTTTTTTGAATTGTAGCCAGGGCATGGTGAAAACTTACAGCCTGTTCAGTTGGTGGAATTTGTCCTCCCTGGTGGGCCAAGGAGTCTGCAATAGTGTTACCAGTCACACCTATGTGGCTTGGTACCCACTGCATTATCACAGGAATGCCATAGCGCTGCTTCATATTGTGTGAGGCCATGATGACAGTGTCGATATTGGGGGGCCATGGTCCAGGGCTTTGCAAAGCCTGTAGTACAGGTTTTGAGTCAGTGACCACAACAATCCGTGTTGCCCTCAAATGTCCCTCGCTTCACAGACTGCCATGGTCTCCGCATCAAAACTGCAAACACTACCACATGGTCCAAAGATTTTAACTGAGTGGGAGCCAAGAAAGTCGATGTAGGCTCCATAGCCTGCTCTTTTAGAATCCAACAATGCCGACCCATCAGTATATGCAAAAATAGCACTGGGCTTGAAAGCATTAATGGTCTCCAGTGCTATTATTTGGAGGTCGTTAAATGAACGATTTTGCTTAGTGGCGTTAGGATCTGCTAGTTTCAGTCGTACGTCTGGGGTCGTTGGGCGACACCAAGGGGGAAGGGGGTGAAAGCGTTGAATGTTTTGTCGGTTGGTGGAGAGGCAATAGAGTTGAGATATTTAGTCTAGCGATTCACTCTAGCAATTACGTTGATCTATTTAGTCTAGCAATTTACTTTAGCAATTGAGTCGATCTATTTAGTCTAACGATTTAGTATGACAATGTCATCTAACAATTTTGTCTAGCAATTTAATGTACAAATTAGTCTAGCAATGACGCCCAACATATTAATATTAAAGTCAAAACTCAAGCGCTTCTCTTCAGTAATGACATTATTAAATATATTCTCAGACGACGGTGACATTTGAGCTGTCTTACAACGCTCCGGACGGGTCCGTTGGGCTCTGGCAGAAAGGAGGCTTTGAAAAACTCAAAAGTCGAGAATTGCGGAGAGGGCTGAACGAAGAGGAGAGGTTGAATGAGTTGAACAAGAGGGAGGATACCTTTGTGGGTGATCCAGACAGGTAAGTCATAAATAGGAGATTAGAGAGGTGAGTAATTAGTGGAGATTACACAGGTGAAGTCACTAATGTAAGTTAGACGTGTCATTAATGGAAAATAGACCAATCCAATCATTAATGGGAATTAGACAGGTAAGCCGTAAACGGGAATAAGGTGAATCATTAATGGGATTAGAATGATGATTAATTAATAAAAATTTGACAGGTGATTCATTAATTGGGTTTAGACAGGTGAGTCATAAATGGGCAACAGACAATCGATTCATTAATGGGGTTTAGACATTATTGGAAATTTGACAGGTGAGTCATTAATGAGGATCTGACAGGTGAATCATTAATAGGGATTTAGACAGGTGAATCATTAATATGGATTTAGACAGGTGAATCATAAATAGGGTTTGAAGGCAAAGTTATGATAAGATCTGAACGAAGTGGTCGTCTCCTTTCCATTAAGACTAAAACTGAAAGATTTAAAAACACCTTTATACCACTTTCGGTCAGAATGTTACAAGGTCAGCTGTCGTCATCGAGAAGTACATAGAAGTCAAATTCATAAAGCGCTGGTTGTGAATGTGTATGTGTGTTCGTATGTGAGTGTTGTTCGAATTTTTCATCGATATTGTTTTTGTACAGTAGTTACGCTGAGGTTGTCAATTGTAATCAAACTGAATTTCCATTAGATTGGATCAATAAAAATTATCATCTTATCTTATCAAATATAGAGCTAGACAGATGAAACATGTATTGTCTTATATTGTAAACGAATCCACTCCATGTCATTTGGTATGAAATTCAAACGTCGCCCTTTGACTCGCCCATTAGACTACATTCTATGTATAGAGACAAAATTAATCCAAGACTTTCTAGTCAACATTTCATGAACGTTTGCTGTGGTTTAAATAACGTTGCTGATTTTTTGTTTCACAGAGACTCTGACTCTGTTACCCTGAGTCCATCTATGTCCATCAAAGGGTCAATGCTGAGTCTGACCTCAAAATCATCCAACAGTAAATCTCCAAAAAGGTAACTCAAAAAAACGTGACGTGACGGGCCGTTCGAGAATTAGAAGACTAAATCAATGGACCTCATTCACTAATCGTAAATAAACACATTTAGCCACGTCATAATATTGATTTAAAAAAAACTAAAAATACATATCACGTGACAGCCTTTATGGATTACATAATTTGTATAGAGGATATTGAAACCGCTATGGATGGTGAAACAGCAATGAATGGGGCCTGATTTTGGCTGTGTAATGTTGAATGTGATTATTACGCACTAGACTGGTCACTACTGTGTCGCGAATGTCGTGGAGTGCGGGGTTCACATTTCTTGGAGACAGACTTAACAGGAGACGAACACAGATACTAAAGATCCTCTTTAGCAGACAAAACATGAAGTTTATTGGTGATAAAAAAAAGTATACAGTAATGTTGCAATTCTCTCGTCAATCACATGGGTTCATAAATGACATACATCCGCGAAAAGATCGGTATCAAGTATACGTTCAATATATTCAATTATTCAGTGTAGATTACAAATAACGTCCGCATCACAGCGGGTAACAATGCTAATCTTTATAAATACATGTCTCATAAGACTAACTCTTTACTGGCTGTAAGTCAGGTACTGTCCTTACCGGACCAAATGTTCTACGTTACTTAACAGACTCAACTAACTGAAGTGACTGAACTGACTGGCTCAACTGATTTAAAATGACTGACATGAACTCAATTTTATTCATAAAATTTAAAAATAAAAAGTATTATTCTACTTCCTGTTATCTACATGAAAAGTTACACGTGTCTTTTCCCCCGTCTTAACCAAAGGTGAACATTTAACAATAATCCCAAACAAGACTGTGACAGATATATAGAATCAAGTGGCTAAATGTTGTTTGTTTACGATTGGTGAATGAGGTCCATTAGCATGATTTTTTTTTTCAGTAGACAGTAAAAATATTTTTGTTGTTTTCTCTGCAAACATTTCAGTCCAGGCAGTAAGACTCTGGGGTCAGTGGTCAAGATGGCGATGATGAAGCGGTCAAGGCAAACTATATCAGATACAGAGGAGGACAGGATAACGTTGACTGACCAACAAGACCCAGGTACACATGTTTAATTCACAATTCTATGTTATAAATGTAGGCCCACTAGCTGCTTGACTTTAATCGAGCCGCATTGAGAGGGCGTGGCGATCAAGTGATAAAGCCAGAGGCGTACCTAGCAATGGGCGGGTAGTGCGGGCCGCACGGGGCATTATATGGCGAAGAGCATCAAACATATCTCTAACATATATACATCTTTTGAACCCGAGATTTCGATTTTTTCGATCTGCGTGTAAAAAGAC
The DNA here is from genome assembly GCA_021533235.1 of Biomphalaria straminea. Classification (NCBI taxonomy): domain Eukaryota; kingdom Metazoa; phylum Mollusca; class Gastropoda; family Planorbidae; genus Biomphalaria; species Biomphalaria straminea. The sequence continues at coordinate 9,885,455 of JADKLZ010000130.1, forward strand.
CTTGCCCGTCAGTCACACTTATCTCGAGTACCTTACCATTGACAGTTCCGTAATTTGGTCGTTGTGGGCACGATGTGGGGTGTCATGAAGAAGATGAAATACAATTCGAATGACAAAATCAATGTGATTTCTTGGTAGTTGGTGAAACTACTATCATTTAATGGGTAGCAGGGCCGGACTTAGCTAGTTAGAGCACCTAGGTGAAGTGAATTCGCTGGCCCTAACGTTTGGTCTATTAGAGAAATTAGCAAAACAGGCAATTGAAAAATAATGCATTTTAATAACAAAGCTTATTTAAGGTAAAGAACTGCTTATTGCTGCCATTTATTTGTTATAGTATTTAGCTCCCTTACTGCTGAATAGAAATAAATTAATTAGTACTGAATGAAAAGCTAATTGGTTGATATTTTGATTGATTCGTGTAGGCCTATTGTCACCGACTATGAAAATTATGCAAAAGTTCAACTTGACCTAAGAATGGGAAGGGGGAGAAAGAAAAAGACGGCAAAACGTAAGAAGGGGATAAATTCATATATACATCCACATCTCTTAATAAGTAGCTTATATTCCCCTTAGTTCGATATCAAACAAAATGATTAATCATCAAGAATTAATTTACTAATTGGTTACTTTTTAGATTGATTCATGCCTTGACAGTTTCAATCAATACTTGTACTAAGTTATAACAGAAAGACAGACAGAGTGATTTGATATAAGCTTTTAAAAAAAAGTAATGAAGCCACAGTGCCACTATTTTGTATAGCGATGCCTTTCCTCCTGATCCGTTTGTTACGTCTATACTGCATTCTGGGACATAATGTAATAAAAATTTGTTTGTGGTTTATGGGTTTATGTATAAAATATTTCACTTCTAATTGTTAAGCGATATTTTTTTTTAATTGTATTTTGAATTCGTATACAACAAATAGTTCTCATTTTAGATTCCAGTGATCTGGACGCCAAAGCTGCTGAGGTGGCCTCAATGTTGGCCAGAACCAACAGAAACATGGACCAAGATGACACAACGGCCATGGAGCTGCCAGTACCGCTTGCTGCTCAGGGAAAGAGGTAAGGTCATACCTTCCCAAGATTCCAGTTGCATCGCGTCTCCTCTGAAGACTATGCCTCTCAATGTGGCCGCATATCTAATGTCAAAAATAATGGCGCGGGGGGGGGGACAGATAGCTGTCAGTAACTTTCAGATCTTGCGATCTTTAGGGCAGGTAATGTAAAAGGTTCATCTGTTTCTGTGGCGCACGGTTAATGAGGGTGTCATATGGCTAGCACAACGCCTTTACTTTTCCCCAACTAATGTCAGGTACCCGTTAGAGCTGGGTGGACTCAGAGGCACCTCAAGTATCCAGAAATTGAAAATCCCTGTCTTCACCAGGATTCGAACCAAAGACTCCAGGTTCGAAACCCAAGCGCTTTACCAACTCGGCCAGCATGCCCCCCTCCCCCAAAGGTAGATGAAAAAAAGAAGAAAAAACATTAGGATAAGTGATTATCGTGATTCTCTTAGACATTTTAAAACTTAAAGAAATCCCGTTGTTGCTTTTGGTCTTCTGAAAAATTAATGAAAAAAGACGCGAGTTTTTTTTTTTTTTCTTAACATTCACCAATTTGAAAACGTTTCAAACGACCTATATTGTAATAACTTCTCAAAACATCTTTTATTCTGATAGTGGTGAACAACTATTCTATTAGTTAATTTCGACATCATTGAAAAGTCTTGATTAACTATGTTAAAGTCACAACATATCGGTCATACCTCTGTTAATCTTTCTCTATAATTCAAGAGGTTATGTATGCAATGCCATCTCTCTGTATATCTTAATGTAAGATCATCATTATTGTCATTTTGTATAGTTAGAGGGAAATCATTCTTAATGTCGTCATTGTCTCTGTTTCTAGGGGGCGATCATCCTTAATGTCTGACGACGCTATGATGAAAGCCCAAGATTTTCAGGTACCTTATTTTTGTTTTGATTCAAGAATGATGTGACGTCTTTAGTGTTTTCTTCCTTCAAGAGTCTCACAATGCATATGTTACTACCCCCTCTCTGTTTAAAAGATTTCCTATCCCACAATGCAACGTGTAGTTAGCATTTTACCTACACAATAATTCTTTTTTTACAATGTTTATATCAACTCTGTCTGTTTGTCTTGTAGAACATATGTAGACAATGTTTCTCCTACACCCAATGTCGGATCAATTTAAAACTTTACTCAATTATTTGTTGTACATAACAAAACATGAATAAATCAATAAAATAACCAATTAGTTATGTGATTTGGTATGGAAAAGGGGAAATAAATGCTACTTATTTCAAAATATGTGGTGTTATTTCCCTTATTATGTCATGTACACATTAATCTCATGGTTACCGTTCACAGATAATTATTCATGGTCAATGGCAATACACGAATCAATAAAAAAAAAACTAACCAATGACTTGATCAATTAATTTTGTTTTATGTAGAAAAATTGAGCATAAGCATGCAATATTTTATTAAATAAAAAAATAGGCATATTTTGTTGTTATTGTCTACACAATCCCTTTGTTTGCACTCCTACAAGTGATGTTCCCACCTCTCAAATCCTTTCAAACAGCTGGCCTATTTTGCGTGTATCTAATGATCGATAAAGTAGTAAAAACGTATACATATATATTATATTATTATAAATATAATCAGGTTTTAAACTGTACAGGAGTTATGTTTTCTGGGATATGTCTTTTAGTTGAAGATAACTTTTTTTTAAACAAATCCTTTAGGTGTGTATTACAATCCTAGAGGCTCGTCAACTCGCTGGTCTAAACATGGACCCAGTGGTATGTGTCCAGGTAGGAGACCAAAGAAAGTTTACCAGCGTGAAAGAATCGACAAATTGTCCATACTACAACGAGGTAATATGTCCAAAGTAAAATCTTTCACCCCCCCCCTCCTAATTGTCCATTCCCTTTCACATATTTTCTTATATAGTTTTAAACTGATGTGGGTAAGTTTTAAATTGAATAGTGAAATGTAAAAAGGGGATATATGCTCAAAAGTATAAAACCTTCTTCGTAATTTAAACTTGTCTATTTTAGATGAATCTATTACATTGAAATATCCATCCATCCAACCCAGTGACGCTACAGCCCATGGAGGGGTCTGGCGTGCTTCAACACA
>JADKLZ010000130.1:9922459-9936072 GCA_021533235.1 Biomphalaria straminea
ATTTGACATCATTGGGCCTAACGCCTGACATTTGACATCATTGGGCCCAACGCCTGGCATTTGACAAAATTGTACCTAATGCCAAGCATTTGAAATAATGTGACCGATAGTTTCTTGTCAATCAGACGTTTTGTTGATATATGTCCAGAATGTCCAATGTTTGTGTTCCTCCAGCCTCAGCATGCTCTGCCGGACGTATTAATTTGGATGGTCAGCAATAACAAAAGAATCGCTTACCAGAGACTTCCTGCAAGACAGATTATCTACAGTATAGTGGACGAGGAGAGGGGGCGAGACTGTGGCAAACCGATCACTTTACTTCTAAAGGTAACTGAACCTATCACTTTACTTCTAAAGGTAATGGAACCTATCACTTTACTTCTGAAGGTAACTGAACCTATCACTTTACTTCTGAGGGTAATTGAACCTATCACTTTACTTCTAAAGGTAATTGAACCTATCACTTTACTTCTAAAGATAATGGAACCTATCGCTTTACTTCCGAAGGTAACTGAACCTATCTCTTTCCTTCTGAGGGTAACTGAACCTATCTCTTTACCTCTCATGATAACTCTGTAAATCTCAATAAATCTCAACCTACCACTTTTCTTTGCCAGGGGGGCAAAGCCTATTAACTTTTTCTTTACAATTTAACGGAACCTACATAACTTCTCGTTGCAAATAAACCTATCATCCTGCTTTTCTAGGCAACTTAATGTTATAGTTGTCGAGGTAACCTACAATGTTAAACATCAAGGTTACCAATCCTATCCACTTCACCTCTCGAGTTATTTCTTCACTGAACCTAATATGTGAAGTCTCAGATTAACAGCGCCTATCATTTTGCAGTTCACAGAAACTAAACCTATCATCTAACTTATCAATCAAAACCTATCATTTTGCACTTAAAGTTTTGTAAATCTATTCCTTTCTATGTCCATATAAATAAACCTATTCCCTAAACCCATCCATGGAGTCCCAATAGATAAATCCTGTATAACAAGGCCCCAGAGTATGTCATAATCAAGACCTTTAAAAATAAATATCATTACATTTAGCCAACATCTCGGCAAATAAAAATAAAATGAATCAAAAAAAAAAAAAAGAAAGAAAAACAAAACATTTTAGATCTTACACATTAATGCAGTTCTTCCCTAATATGGCACGCGTTCTTTTCAATATCTCTTTTCACCTTGTTTAGCTTCCAGGGAAGAAAGCCATGGGGTCAGCTGGGTGGACCATCCAGACCAAGCTGCAAGTCTTCCTGTGGCTTGGCTTGTCCAAACACAAGAAAGATTACTTGAAAGGATTGCCCAAAGGATATGAAGAGACGAAACAGCTGAGGTCTTCCAGTAAACCCTGCGGAGTTCCTCCAAATTGTATACACTATACAGGTATAGGATTTGCTATCTTTCGTTTTTACATAAAAAATGCGTTTTCTAAAGGTATCTTTGGATCAGGGGCGGACTGGGTGACAAAATCGGCCCGGGCATTACCATACGATTCGGCCCATAGCTTTATTTCATATGACAGAACTGCACATTTTATATGACATGATTCCTTGCTTATGTCTTCAGAACGTCAGTCTTTCCAGCTGAGAGCACACATGTACCAGGCGAGGCAACTCATAGGCTCAGATGCCTCCGGGTTGTCTGACCCATTTGCCAGAATTGCGTTTGCTGAACAGAGTATGACAACTCAGGTAGGATCACCAGTCTTTGTGACCAGATAGTGGACAAGAGAATAGATACTTAATCTTGTATTACTTCTTGTTCTTCTTAACCTGTATCTCTGTTGCATCCAATGATTAACTATACTACATAGTATTTTAAAGCTAGTTCCTTAAACTTAAAGAGTTATCGAGACTTATATTAAAATTATAACATAATTTTTTTTTATCCCGTTGTTAGGGATTATAACTATAGGTCATGTCTAGAGGCTAGAAAAAGAGGTCAAGGCCAGTTGCCAGAATTAGAGGTCGGGACTAGGAGCAATGGGAGGTGCGGCGGCTGAGCGGTTATGCGCTTGGCTTCCAAACCGGGGTTCCGGGTTCGAATCCTGGTGAAGACTGGGATTTTTTCTATTTTAGGCCTCTTGAGTCCACCCAGTTCTAATGGGTACTTGACAAAAAGTAAAGGCGGTTGGACGTTGTGCTGGCTACATGACACCCTCGTTAACAGTAGGCCACAGAAACAGATGAACTTTACATCATCTGCCATATAGACCACTCGGTCTGAAAGAGGGTGTTTTACTAGGAGCTAGAATAAGTGCTAAAGATCTTGATCAATGCTTTCGTGTCGTGTCCAGGTAATCGAGCAGACGTTGAGTCCTACCTGGGATGAGATGCTGATCCTCAAGGAAGTCCAGATGTACGGAACCATGGACGATATAGTGGACGAACCACCGACCATCGTGGTGGAGATATTTGACCAGGACAAAGTGGTAAGTTTCTTACAAATAGATGGCAGCCCTATAATACACCCAAAAAAATTAAAATTATGAACTATGTATTTATGTAACATTTTTACTTAGAGAGCCTTGTGAAATTTTTGACTGTATCAAGAGGTCACCGAGTCAATAATGTTGAAATAACAAAATATGTACGAATGTTAGTAGCTTTAATGTATCTATTAGGAACATTAAAGCTAGCTTGACAACACAATAGAATTGAGAGACTTCCGTCTTGTTATCCCGCGAAGAACAGCTTCTAACCAGAACTGTCACAGCATCCAAATGAACTGTCACAGTACCCCTACGAACTGTCACAGTATCCTACAAACTGTCACAGCACCCTTCGAACTGTCACAACACCCCTACGTACTGTCACAACTCCCTAACGAACTGTCACAGCACCCCTAGGATGATAGTCAAGGGATAGATGATAATTATGAATAGAAAAATTTAATATTTTTATATTTTCTTTGTTATTGTGCTAAAAATCAATTCTGGCCTATCCCCAGGGCAAGTCCGAGTTCATTGGACGAGCTCTGTGCCGGCCAGTGGTCAAACTCAGCACGGAGCCCTATGCTCCACCCAAATTTCCTCCTCGCCTTGAGTGGTGGGATATATATCGTGGTCCAGACAGGGCTGGTGAGCTGCTGGCTGCGTTTGAGCTACTTCAGGTGAGCGGCATGCATTGAGTCCCTTATTTGCATATAGATTTTAGTCCATACGACTTAAGTCTGGGTGTGTGTCTGTGTGAGCGCTTGAACGGTGCGAAGCATCTTATATATTGTACGTAGATTTAGTAACATGTTCTAATTCTTGGATACTGGTGTGATAGTAAAGATATGGTGTTTAACACACATGTGTACTAAGACTAGCTGTACATACGTATGTCTGTGTCTATGTCGTTACTAATGACAATGTAAATGATAATATGATAAGACAGACAGACAGACAGACAGACAGACAGACAGACAGACAGACAGACAGACAGACAGACAGACAGACAGATAGATAGATAGATAGATAGATAGATAGATAGATAGATAGATAGATAGATGTAACAACGACAATGGAAGCTAAATAACTAAGGCGAATAGAAAGTAATAGAAAATAGAAAGAAAAAAAAGAATTCGCTTTAAAAATACGTAACTTTTGTGTCACTTCTATTTATGCTCTATAATTATACAGTCAGCGGCTTTTTGGGAAAATACTGGGAAAAATATACAAAGAATTAATCATAGACAGCTTTCGGTTCATAGCTTAATACGGTGTTCAGGCTGCCAATCTGTGAAAACCATGTCTTGGCTAGAACCTAGGTAGTAAAAGGAACCTTTGTATAACATTCCATGCTAATCCATCTGCTAGTTTAAGAGATCTATTGATAGGCCTACATGTCAGTCAGTCAGTGGTAGGCCTATTCTACAAATAATATATTTATATTTGTGTAGAACTAAATTCAACTAATGAAGACTTATAAAACTTAAATTTAAATATTAAATTTTAATAATAAAAGGGAGATAACTTTCAAGAAGACCCAGTTTGGTCGATCGTATTTATGAAATTTTCGATCATAGATAAAAACGATGGTTAACTCAGATTTTCAATAGTACTTTTACATTGATATGTTTTACCCATCTTTGTGTTTTTTGTTTTCTTCTGCTTTTTTTTTTTACAAAATATATAATAAAAGGCATCTCTGCAGATTTAATAGTAAACTATAAGATATATGCCTTTGCTTCACTGACCGAAATCTGGCTAACAGTTTTGTTTTATTGTAGGGTAACTCTAACTCTACTTACCTAAAGTTCACCGCTATTAACCAAAGAACATTCGTACCAATTTTCATTAGTATTGTTAAAACGGTTATAAAGGACAAACATACTCCTTACATTATATTTATATATATATATATATATATATATATATATATATATATATATATATAGATAGATAGATAGATATAGATATAGATAGATAGATAGATAGATAGATAGATGTAGATGTAGATATAGATATTGATACAGACGTGAGATATAGACTGGCTTGCAGACGAGTACTACAAAAACCAGAGCGACTTTTCCTTATGAGCATTTCTAAAAAGTGACCGTATCGCATGAGTCAGCATGTCAATATAGTATTTACATAGAGTGTACTAATACATGTTTCTTGTATGAAACTAATACAGTATACTTTACACTTGTGTGTGTTAAGTTATTTAGTTTTGTTTTTAAAACATAAAGAAAGACGTTTTGGCGCAACGGTTTACTTGACAATCCCGTTGTGACGATGCTTCGGCGACGCCGTTTCGGTGTTAATGGGAAAAGTATGTGATATCTATAGCTAATAGGTTTTAAAATCATGTAATTCATTAAAATTTCTCCAAACATTCATCGCCAAAACTTAGGGCGTCAAAACGGCAGCGCCAAGACAGCGGCGCCAAAACGTCTCACCAAACAGTTTACATGGTATAAATTTGTTCATGTACTTAGAATATCGTTTATTTTATTTTTTCATTGACCTGATTGTTTGCTCTGTGCTGTTGTGTAGAAACCCTTCGAAGAATCCGACTTGAAGGCGGCCCATCTGACACCACCTTACGCACGAAAGTCCATACTTCCGGTATCATTGTTGATCCTTTTCTTTTTAAACCTGTCATTGCACTTTTAATTCTTACCGGTGCCGTCTCCACGCAAATGCACGCTGCTCTTTAGTAGAATGAGGCCACACATTCAGATCGTTGTAATCACAACTTAAAATAGAGATAGAAAAGAGAAATCCAAAACTTCTTAGAGTATAGCCATTGGGCTATATTTGTAACTTATAAACAATGCCAAAGTATACTACTGCTGATAGACCGGGTAATCATACGAACCTAACAATATATGTACAAAATTAGAAGTACAGCTGTATAACTATCGACCGTGTGGTTTTAATGTATAATACCAATGGAGGCGCGGTGGCTGAGTGGTAAACAGCTTGGAATCCGAACCGGGGATCCCGGGTTCGAATTTTGGTGAAGATGTCTAGATTTTTGGGCACCTCTGAGTCCGCCCAGCTCTAAAGGCTACCTGAAATAAGTTGTGGAAAAGTAAAGGTGGTTGGTCGTTGTGCTGGCCACCTGACACCATTGTTAACAGTAGGCCACAGAAAAATATGACAGTTACATCATCTGCCCATAGATCGCAAGGTTTGAATAGGGGAACTACAAATGGCTTACAAAGTAATGTAAATGGGAAGATATAGGTCAGGGACATGGGGGGTGTATGATCTAAAAATAGGTTCTATATTTAAAAAAAAGAGGTTTTCTCGAGGCGTGGATGCTGTGGAGACGGCCTGGAGAGTGCAAATTATGTTTTAGCATGATCTTATTTGTAGGATTTTTTTTTATATCGTATTATGTTGCAGATAATCTTATAAGTAAGTTATTCTTTTTAAATATTCATCACATACATAATGATACATATATACATTATAATTATATAAAGATAAGCTGTTTCTTAAGATAATTTGTTTATCAAGATACGCTGTTTCTTAAGATAAGTTGTTTATCAAGATAAGCAGTTTTTTATAGATACGTTGTTTATCAAGATAAGCTGTTTCTTTAGATAAGTTGTTTTACTATGTAGAAGAAAAAAAGTATCAAGAATAATTAGGAAACGGAATTAAGAACCAGATAGAGCCCTAGAGAAAATTTAGTTAAGCTTAGGAATTGGATCATTTGACAAAATGAAATACCATATGTTCTGGTGGAAGTATGGCTATTTATAACACTAAGTATTTTATTTATATAAATATTGTTTGTTCTGACCTTCGCATGTTTGTGTGTGTGTGTGTTTGTGTTTGTGTGTGCTAATTTGGTTTGTATGGTGGTTTGTTTAAATTATCTTGATTTTTAACATATGCTAAAAAAAACTCGGATGTGTATAAGAGAAATTATTTTGAATAAATATTGAATCTTACCAGATTACTAAGTAAATATGTTTTGATTTCAGAACTAAAAAAAATATACATAAATTAATAAATAAAATATAGGAAAAAATTATTTTATGCTGTCTTCGCACTGCTTTCTATGATCTGCCTCTTCTTCTTTTTCTTGGTACGGTTCCTTGAAGGAAGGTCTTTGCGAGTCCCGAAGACCTTGTAATATAGCCGTAAGAGTTTTACTTTGCGTTGTATACAATAGTTAGCAGGTCATCGTGGGATCCAATCTTGAACAGGTAGTTTGTTATAAAAAGGTTGGGCAGTCTTCCCATGCAAGTTTACTTTAAATAAAAGAGAAGAGCGTCTCTCTCTTTCCTTATTAGTACATTGTTACCGAAATGTGCTGAATACATTGATCTATTATTCTGTGACTGACAACCTGTCTGAGTAGAGCCCCACATGTATCTCATACCTCACTTCCTTCATTGTAATTGGACATGCGTAGACCATTTACATATTGAGGACTGATTGTGTGTAGTCAAAAATACTATACATTAGAGATTCTATTACACTAACCAGTAGATCGTCATCATCGTTCCTTTGTGTTCCTTGTGGAACATAGGGCCTCGACAAAAACACGCCACTCTCCACGGTCTCTTTGCTAGTTTTTTTGATGGCTTCCCAGCTCTTTCCTGTCCTCTCGGCTCCGTCTAGTATACTTCGTAACCATGTTCTTTTTGGTCTTCCTCTACGTCTTGTTCCCTGGGGGTTCCACTCTAAGGCCTGCCTAGCTCTGTTGCTGGTATCCTTTCTAAGGGTGTGGTCAATCCATCTCCACTTCCTCTCTAAGATCTGTATCTCTATATTCGTCTGCACACTCATCTCCCACAGTTTGGTGTAGATAGTTCAATTATAAAAATAAAATTAAGCATGCTCTTAATTTCAGGAAGTTCCTGCTAAGGACTATTGCTATCTTTATTTATAATGAAATGCCAGTAACTGTAAACTAATAAGGAAGTGAAGGGGTGAGAGGTTATTGGGTCATAGTTCATGTAATGCTTCTAGAGTGGAGATTACAATCCCCTCCCCCTTTTTATTTCCATGCTAAAATGAAATCAGTAGGAATCTAGTATTAGAATGGGGATTTGGATCGTTGAGAATCAATTACATGGCAAATAACTATAAAATCTTCATCTGTTGCTTTTATTGGAGATGTTATACTGTAAATATTTTAAACGTTGATACATGTGTAAAGAAGTTGCACTGTATATTTTAAAGGAAGGGTAAAACCTGGATTTAACATTTGTTGCAGTTGGCACCGTTTGGTGACGCCTCTGGGCAAGATCTGCCTCCACTCGAGCTGCCAGCCACTGAGAGAGACCGTGGCCCCATCATGCCGGTACCAAAAGGAATCCGCCCAATACTGAGTAAACACAGGATAGAAGTAAGTGATTCTCTCTCTCTCCCTCTCTCTCTCTTTCTCTCACCCTCTATCTCTATCTGTATCTCTCTTTCTCTATCTCTGTCTCGCTCTCTCTGTGTCTCTCTTTCTCTCTGTCTCTCTCTCTATCTTTCTCTGTCTTTCTCTCTCTAGGGTGGTGGTGGAGGTGGTAGGAGATGAATAGTTGTTGATATGGTCCGAGGTTCGAAACCATGCATGACTAGTAGTTCTATTTCTAATCAGTAGTACATGTGTGGCACTCTGAATGCGCGGTGGCTAAATAGTGAAGCGTTTGGCGTTCGAATCTGAAATCCTCGGTTCGAATCTCGGTAAAAATTGACATTTTAAATTACGGGATTTTTAAATACGATAAGAAAATTTTTATTGATCCGATCTAATGGAAATTCAGTTTGATTACAATTGACAAAATCAGCGTAACTACTGTACAAAAACAATATTGATGAAAAATTCGAACAACATTCACATACGAACACAAATACACATAAGGGGGAGTATCCTTACCGATCAAATCATGTGTCAATGCAAAGTGCTGGTGTATTAGCTTTGCAAGTTGGTTATGGCGACCAGGGGCGGACTGGGTGTTTAAATCGGCACAGGCATTTCTATAAAAATCCTGCCCATAAATTGTATATCATAAGATGGACATCCATGTTTAGGTCTACCTGTCCTCAATATCATTCTGTTAAGTTTGATAGGCCTAATGTATCGATATCTGAACGCATGCGTACAATGAACTCTGTATCTTTTAAAAATTATAGTAGGTCATATGTTACTTTTTATTCGCTAAAAGTGTAGGCCCTAAGAGGATGAAGCCTAATAGTAGCACTGTCTACGGATGTAGACTATTACTTTATTTCGGACAATGTGTTAGATTAAATTAGCATTACACTGTTGAGTCTTTAAAATTTTTTTAACATGACTCTCAGAGGGCACCTTTTACAATAAAATATTTTTAAACCTTTAACAATTTAATACGTTCTATAGTGGCATTCATGAGGCCCTTTAGGTGACCCTACCGGACCATTTTGGGTAACGGCCCATTTGCCCGAATTTCATATAGCCAGTCCGCCCCTGATGGCGACCTAGGTAGGTACTTTCTGACAGAGTTATTTTTATTACATGCAATATTTGAGTTATATACTTTGTTTCTATCGTCAAGAAAACTGTGTTGCTGTTTGTTGTTTTCAGGTCCTGTTTTGGGGTGTCCGTGACCTCAAGCGTGTCCAGCTCCAATCAGTGGACCACCCTCGCATTGACGTCGAGTGTGCGGGCCACGTGCTGAGCTCCTCAGTGGTCCTTAACTGTAAAAAGAATCCCAACTTCAGTGTTCCGGTGAAATACTTCGATGTGGTAAGAGAGACAACTCAATTAATATTTTAAGTAGTAGCGCTCTTGTTCTCAGTTTTTTCCCCTTAATATAACTGTCTCAACGATGCACTAAATTTATCCTTATTTTCCATTTGTTTAAATTAAAGACATTAATAGTTTGACCATAATCATTTGATTTTTAATTCAGATAAATTAGGAATTAAGCTAGATGTAACTCTGAAACAAACGGTTTGAATACTTGGAGAACTTAACTTCTAAATATCTGACATGATATTGGTAACGTAAATATTAATATCTGGTCTGGCCGTATCTAAAATTAAACTTGCAGTAATATAATACAGAAAATCCCCCTTCTTACAAATAGTTTGTTGAAACCTGAAACAAGACTAAATGCAGCCAGGTGCTCTCTTCTATGTCAGCCAAGGAAAGCTGACGCCTAAGCTGGTCTTTGAAGCGTTCCGCGGGGCGCCTCTGTAACGTCGACCTCCTTTTAGCTCACCAAAAAAGACTGCCTTTGGCATATGTTCGTCTCCCATACGGGATACGTGCCCTGCCCAGCGTAGCTGTCGGACCATAAGAAGTCCCTCTATTCTGTCCATACCGGCCTTCGCAAGGACATCGCTGTCTGTAGTGCGGTCCTGCCATCATGTATGTCCATGATGGAGCGCAAGCATCTTTGGTGTTAGCGCTCAAGAAGTCTTAGCTGTTTTTTTTTTATATAGTGTCCGTGTCTCAGAGCCATATAGAAGGGTTGAGAGAACCAACGCCTGGTAGACATTAATTTTTGTAGGTAGGCGGAGCAATTTGTTCTTCTAAACTCTCTCCTGTTTTAAAATATTAACGTACCTTTCAGACAGAGTTTATAAAGGGACATTCCGTGGTTGATATTTGTAGCTTTGTTTCAAATTAGAGGCAGAATCTAAAAAAAAAAAAAGTTCCCTTTTCAGACCTTGTGATCTGTAGAGCAGGTGATGTAAAGGCCACCCGTTTCAGTGGCCAAGGGCTAGCGAGTGTGCAAAACGACCAACCGCCTTTACTTTTCCCCAACTAATGTCAGGTAACCATTACAGCTGGGTGGAACTCAGAGGCGCCCAAAATATCCCGAAATTAAAATTCACAGTCTTCAATGGGATTCGAACCCAGGTCCCCAGAGTCAGAATCTAGATCAGTTCAAAGTTCATAATGATATTGTTATAGGATTTTTTTTTTCTTTAACCGAGAAGTTAAGTAAGTGAAGACCTCACGATCTATAGGGCAGATAATGTAAAAATATTGTAAAGATAATATAAAGAACATCTGCCCTATAGAAGAGAAGATTTAATACTGTTGCGTAATGAGTACTTGAACAATAAACAAACTGAAAGGAGGTAATGCCGAACTCCTCAGAAACACCGACGAAAGGACAACTATCGATAAAAGGAGTCAACGCTAATGTTGAACAACAAATACTTTTAATACTCAGCAAGAGAACCGTCGGATGTCCTCTATTACTAGCCGTCTCTATAATTCTTAATTGTATTACTGTAAATAAGAGACCGCGATGATTTTAGCGTTTCTTACAGCGTTCTTACTTTTTAAAGATCGGCATCTTATCACGGCATTCGTCCTTAATGGGGTAGTTCCGGATTTCTTCTCAGTCACGTGGTTGTGTTGTTTACATTAATGCCCTCATTGATTTCATTGTAATTTAAAAATGAAAATAGTCTATATCTAGACATCTTTAAGTAATCAAAACTATGTTATAATAATTCACTATTATTAATGATTATTTAGTAGGTCTACTAGATCTAGGCTAGCACTAAATCTAGATCTACATCTTATCATAGGAAGATATTGCCATTATTGCCATGCATAGGACCACAGTCACGTGACAATTTATAAAGTAGGTCAGAGATTCGGAACTACCTCATTAAAACTGTCTCTTTATTCCCGAGACAAATAACTAAATCCTAATCATGTCATAGGGGCGCGGTGGTCGGAATGGTTAAGCGCTTGGCTTCCGAACCTGTGGTCCTGGGTTCGAATCCCGGTGAAGACTGGGATTTTGAATTTCGGGATTTTTAGGGGCACCCCTGAGTCTACCGAACTCCAATGGGTACCTGACTTGAGTTGGAGAAAGTAAAGGCGGTTGGTTTTTGTGCTGGCCACATAACACCCTGATCGTTTAACCGCTGGCCAAAGAAACAGATGACCTTAACGTCATCTGCCCCATAGATCTAAATGCCTGAAAGGGGAACACTTTTTTTAATCATGTCATAACAATACACATCGTTTTTCTTTCTTCCTTTTTTTTTATACTTTCGACTTATTCATGTGTAGACCTACTAGTTAATAGTTCCTTTAGTTTGTGGAACACAATTCAAGCCTCGAGGAATCCTTGTGTTGCTCGGAATTACAGTTTGGAAAACACTGCAGCTTAATATATGAGATAGCTAGGTTCCCTTTGTATTATTTGTAAATTAATTCTTAAAGACTGATGACTTGCATCTCCAAGTCTTTCTAATTGTCACAGGAGTTGTGTCTTTGACTCATAGAACTATGGAAGCCTGCCTTTGTCTTCGTGTCTGAACAAACTTCTGTCTGGTAAAGATCCAAGCAGATGTAGATTATTACATCATTATAAGCAATGGGGACGCGCAGTGGCTGAGCGGTAAAGCGCTTGGCTTCCAATGGGTACCTGATGAGTACCTGACGTTAGTTGGGGAAATGTAAAGGCGGCTGGTCTTTGTTCTTGCCACATGACACCCTCGTTAGCCGTAGGCCACAAAATCAGATGACCTTTACATCATCTGCCCTATAGACCACAAGGTCTGAAAGGGAAACTGTACTGTACTGTATAACCAATGGCTCATATTCCAAGGCGCTCGGATTAGGAGCGAGGCCAATGATCGAGCACATCAGGGGAGCTATTCCCATATTCGTTCTCTATACAAAATCAGCCTTGCTGGTGTCCGCCATAATTACGGTCCATTAAGGAAAGATATGTGGATAGTGACATGTTTGTGGGGACTTTCTTCCATTCCCGCCAGTGCAATGAACACGGTCCTTAGGCAACCAAAACGGGGGTTTTCCAAGTCTGTTAAGGGCATGCTAAACCCCCAAATTGAAGTATCAACAAATCTGTCACTTTATAAGTGTCTATACGTTTGGATTTAATGATGAAAAAGATATATTTTAAAAAATTACCTTAAATAGTGAAATTTTTCACAAAAAAAAAAAAGTTTAAATTAGTCAAAAAAAACTAAAAAAAAAAATACATGAACACACATGTCAAGATATTTTAGCGTCTATTAAATATTTTCAGCAGAGTGTCTTCAGTATGTTGTTCCAATCAATTTGAACTATCATTATTAAAATCAAAGAGAAAACTTTTTTTAATGAATTTTTTAGTGTTGGAACCATAAAACTGTCGAATTTGGTTGGGGTAGGGGTAAGTATTGAGGCCATAAGTTAAAAACTACTTCATAAATTGTAATTCTGGTAACGTGTTTAGTTTCAATATGGACAGGGAGCAAAACTTCCAAATTTCAAAGCTCTAGCTAGCATAGTTTTTTGTAAAAAGTAGACAACAGAGGAACTCTTCAGTTGTCTTCCTTCCACTCTTTTCTGTTTCTTGGCCAGTGTGGGGATCGACCATATCTCCTTGTCTTTGCCTGGTTCAGTACTTAGCAGGAAGGCAGTAGCGAACCAACCCATTATACGAAGAGGTTCATAGCTAACGACCGTAATAAGTATATACAGTTGAAATGAAAATGATGCAGATCCTCGCGTAATGTAGCTAAAAAAAATGTAACAAAATGAAAATCTTATTTATACCTCATTCCGTTACTAAAGAATTAACTCTTTCTCTACGTAATTATTTACCACATCCTAGTGGAACCAACGTTGGTATCGTCAGTTAGGAGATAAAGATTTAAGCAACATAAACAACAGATAATGACGTACTATACCATAGTAGCACAGATTGCTTTTAACTCTTTCTCTCCGTAATTATTTTCCTCGTTCCGATTAGTGTTATTCACATTTTGCTCATTTGTTTGTCTCTTTCCTGCTCTATTACTATGGCAATGTTATTTGTTATCAGAAAATTTTATATGTGGTATCGAATTATATGAGAATGCATGCTATTTTTACACAACACAAACTTAAGTTATTAAATCGAAGAATTAATCTAGTTTCATGGGGTCAAATCAACGCTGGCATCGTCAACTAGGAGAGAAAGAGTTAATGTTCTTTAAGGAAAAAAAAATCTCCTATTGAGTGGACCGGGGGAGCACCGTTCTTTTGCTGCCATTCACTACTACATGTTTTATCTCCCCTTTTCTTTATTAATAAAAATTAATTAAATTACTGTTCAATTTTGAAGTTGCCCTTTCAGACCCTTGTAATCTTTCAGGCTTCTGTTGCCCACTGTTAACGAAGTTGCCCCACTGTTAACGAAGTTGCCCCACTG
>JADKLZ010000130.1:9936082-9948539 GCA_021533235.1 Biomphalaria straminea
CGAAGTTGCCCCACTGTTAACGAAGTTGCCCCACTGTTAACGAAGTTAACCTTAAAATTTGACTTACTTACTGACTTAATCCTGTGTACTCCCAGGGGAGCATAGGGCCGCAACCACACCTCTCCACCGAACTCGGTTCTGAGCAGCTTTCTTCATCTGCTCCCATGTCATTCCAGTACCCTCAGCTTCACTGATGACTGACCTCTTCCAGGTTTGCTTGGGTCTGCCCACTTTTCTCTTTCCTTGTGGATTCCAGTCAAGAGCCTGCCTTGCAACATTGGTAGCTGGTTTTCGCAGGGTGTGTCCTATCCAGCTCCATTTTCGTTTGGTAATGTCTTGTGCTATGGGCTTTTGTCTTTTTTTCCACAAATCGGTAGTGGTTATCTTTTCTGGCCACCTAATTCCTAATATCCGGCGTAGGCATCTGTTAACAAAAGTTTGGAGCTTTTCCATATTTGTTTTAGTGACTCTCCAAGTTTCTGTACCGTAAAGGAGAACAGACTTAACGTTAGCATTATAGATTCTTATCTTGTTATGTAGAGATAGTGCCTTGGAGCGCCAGATTGTTTGAAAAGTTGAGAAGGCAAACCTAGCTTTATTTATTCGAATAAGTATATCATCATCAGCTCCACCGTCTTTACTAACTCTGCTTCCGAGATAGGTGAAGTGGTCTGTATCAAGGATAAAACACTTGAATTTTATTATCTGGTATCCATTACAGCTAATTGCACGGCCCGCTTTTTAGCTAAACCCCCTCTCAAACATATATTTTTATTATTTTTTTTTTTTTTGCCTGTGAATTCGATTACTACTATCATCCCCCCTCTCCTTTCCAATCCACACCTTAGAAAATTGTCGTGTATTGGATATAAGATATTCTTCCACTTTTCAGCTTTCAAATCGACATATTTGAAAAGCTCTTTGACATAAACACCAGACACTTGTTTATTTCGAATGAAGTGTTAAAACGTATTTTACGATCGAGGTTATTAGCTCCATCTCAACTTTTATGTACATAAAATACAAAGTTTTGCAAAAATGATTTAAAGAAAAATTCTTAAAAAAAATAAACAAAAAAAATTTCGATTAGAGATTTGAACAACCTACCTTTTGGATCTAGAATCTGACGCTCTGCCAAGTGAGGTGCTGTTCATATGTGTGGAAATTATTCACAAGAGCTAAATGAAACTAAAAACTATTTTTTTTAAATGGCGGATTTATTTAAAAGGTACACAAAAAAAAAAACATTTGCTACAAATCTAACCGCTGCGGTTTCGATAATGAAAGGTTGGTACTGACATGCGAAAACTTCGGAAAAATAATTTCTTTTATTTTTTGGTCTTCACATGATTGAACCAGGGCCCTTGCGTTTACATCATAGACTATATATAAATATATATATAGAGAGAGAGAGATCACAATTAGTTGTTGTGTAACATTACTATATGTACTAACCTCTTTAGAAACATGAATTAATGTTATTAAATGACAGAAACTTTAAATATTCTTTCATCTGAAGATTCCTGTTTATGGAGCATAAAATTGTATACTCTGTCAAAGTCATCACCATTTAAATGGGTGTTTTCGGTATCATTAACTGTGAATCGGTGGCGGACCTTGCGTGAAAGCTGGTCCTAGCATTAATATACGTATCGAGACACAAATCGCGTACCATATGATATTCACACATTTTACACCTATTCCGTAAGGGACTAACATAAATATAGGCTTTAAATCGTGTTTTGTAGTCGCTACTAAAACACCATGAACGCAAGTCTACAAGTGTAGGCTATAATAGTGCTGGGTGATATGCGTTAGGTTTACACTGTAAGGTCTGTAAAAGGATTTTTTAAAATAAAAGGCTAGTCAGATTGGTCTGTGGGCCATTTTGATAAAAACAAATCTAAAACCATTTTCGGGCCTAATTCGCCTTCAGTCATAACGACTAGTTGTTATCTATTAGAAGCGAGATGAAAGTCAGGGCATTATTTATGGTCGGAACGATGTCATCAACAGAAGCCCCCCTCCCCTTTACACTTGGCGCAGCGGATGTAACCAAAAAAAAATGGAAATATCTAAGTTCTGCAAGGTTGTAACTCAGTGCCAAAGTCTGCCTTACAGTTACCAGCTCCTGAATTTTCCTCAAGGTTGTATCCCGAAAATATTTGGTCTCTGGTGAAGTTTAGGGTCAAAGAGATAGATGGGAAGCGTGGTCGAGAGGCTAAGTGCGGCTTGAGCTTGGCTTGCTTGGCTACCTAGAAGGGGGCTCGAGGTTCGACACCCGACTAGGGCAGAGTTGTGTTTACTGAGCGCCCAAAGGCAGCACGGGAAACCAACTCCTAGATATCCCCTCCCCCCTCCCCCACTGGTCCACAAATGAGACTGGACCGAAGCGCTCTGATCATGCTATAAGCATGAAAGTAGCGCTATATAAATGCTATAATAATAATAGTTTTTATTGTTCTGGCCATTAAAAAACAGTAAGGCTAAGTTTATACACTCAGCTGGTGGGGTGAGTGGGGTTGATGTCGGAGTCCTGAATCTGAACCCACGGCTACCTTGCTACGCTATTGAAGGAGAGTAGCATCCAGCCTTAATATTGCGACGTTGTATGCTACATGCACGAATATGCTTCATACAACGTTTAAAAAAACAACAACAATATAACAACAACAAATTAACAAACAAATATTATATTTAAAAAAATTTATTTGTATGAATTAAATAGTATAAAAGTTCATTGTTTCTTTATCTCTCTTTTCATCTCTCTCTTTTTTTGTCTCTCTCTCTTCCTCTTTTCTCTCTTTTTTATTCACCCTCTCCCTCTCGCATAATCTTTCTCTTTTTCTTTCTCCTCTCTCTATCGTGCTCTCTCTTCCACTCCTTCTCTCTCTCACTCTATACCCTCTATGTTCTCTTTTTCTCTCATAATTTTTTTTCTCTTTATCTCTATCTTTCTCTATTTCTGTCTCAGCCTTCTTCTCTCACTTATTATCTTTCTTTCCCTCCTCTTCATCTTCATTCTCTTATCCTCTCTCTCTCTCTCTCTCTCATACAGTATATAGTGTAGTCTCAAATATTTTCTACTGTCTCAATCTCTTTACAGGAACTGCCTGAGAACGAGCTGTACTGCCCGCCTATTACTATTCGCTGCGTCGACTGTCGGAGTTTTGGAAGGTTTACATTAGTGGGCACCCACGTGATCAGCAACCTGCACAAGTTCATGTATGTACCAACCACTACCCAGGCCAAGAACACTCTACAGAAGATCTTCCCACGTGAGTAGTTAGCATAGTGGTTCTTACTGTAAGACCCCTCTTTAACTTTAAACTGAAGTTAAAGCCATCCATTATGATATGACATACAGAAAGAAGGTCACGGGTTCGAATCCTGGTGAAGACTGGAATTTTTATTTCGGGATCCTTGGGCGCCTCTGAGTCCACCCAGCTCTAATGGGTACCTGACATTAGTTGGGGAAAAGTAAAGGCGGTAGGTCGTTGTGCTGGCCACATGACACCCTCGTTAACCGTAGGCCACAGAATCTGAAAGGGAGACTTTACTTTTTTTAATACAGAAAGAAAGGAAAACGTAAGCAAAATGAAATAGTAAAGACGAAAGACGGAAACTAAAACTTAGATAAGATTTTGAACCCGTTTAGTTTTTGTTAATGGACGGAATGGCTGAGCGCTAAGGCGCTTGAACTCGAACCTAGGGGTTTTGGGTTTAAATCTGAATAACGTTTGTGTATCTCGGAATTTTAAGAATGCTCCTGAGACCAACAATCTCTAATAGGTACCTGACTTAGTTTTTAGGAAGTACCGTTAATGTGATTTGTCGTTGGGCTGGCCGCCTGACACCCTCGTTAACCGTTGAACACAGAGACATAGCTTTACATTTGCCTCATATATTGTTTTCTTTTTCGTAAACGTTATTCAGCTTCGGCGTATTAAGCTTCAATTTTTTTATATTACAATACGTGATACATGTTTAGTGATTGTCCATTATTCTTAGTAAATTAGATTACTCATATATATATTTATATTTATATTTATATATATATATCAATAAAAATAAAGTAACCAAATAATCAATTCATTACTGGTCATTTACCATTGTGTTTGATACCAACATGTGAAAATATTCTTTTGGCATTCATAGATGTGGCTAAATTGGTTGGGTTTAGTCTCCTTAAATAATTGTTAATGTAGCTAACTGTCACAAGTCTCTCCTATGTATTTGTGGATGATGATGTCATTAGCTTTCCTTTGATGAGCTAAACGAAGTTGCTGGCTGATAGGAGAGTAGTCTTGTGCTGCCGGGGACTGTTACTTGAATAATACATAATTTGAACAAAGACGATCTAGGATTCAAATAGAGTAATGCTTCGTTGAATTAATAACACAGGAACTTTATTTAAACTTAACATAAGTACAGCTATGTACAGAATATATTTCAATAAAACAGAATGCAGAACAAAGGCTTCTTTCTTAAATTGTATAACTATTAAAATACACATCTGCTCTCTAGAATGATTTCGCATCGACTGCCTTGGCGCACTCTTTTTGCCCGCTATTTTAAAATGTCTTTACATTCAAACTAACCAATAGATTTGAATCATGATGTCTGATGACAAGCTATAAATAGGTACCGGGTAAATCCGAGGTACAGTTAAAAACCCAGATTTATATTTGTACACATGTTCTTATTAAATATGAAATATACAGATAAACCTAGAATGGCATATGTGACACTAACAAAACATGGCGAAGATAAACAAAAATACTCAATTAGTCAATTAGTTATTGGAAATTGATTATTTTGTTTGATATCGAATAAGGGAAACAACTTGTACATTATTGGTAAGTATAGTTTTAAGGTCCGAGTCCTTTTTTTTTTTTTTAGGCCCATGTACTCTTTATGACAAAATAGTTTCTCCTCTGTAGCACATAGATGTGTGAGAGCTTTCTGGTTATTATTTAGGTGGAGGACCTTACGATTATTTCTTACAGTGTTAAAGATGTTAACGTATCCTAGTTCAGGTAGTATACCATTACCGAGAAATTATATATATTGTTTTTTAATTTATGAACAGTTCAATGTCCCTTTTAGCCAAGTAAGTTGATAATTTTTCGGATAACTGTTTCTGTCAGTTCGCCAGGGGCGGACTGGCTATATGGGCATTCGGGCAAATGCCCGGTGGGCCGGTACCCAATTGGGCCGGTAGGGCCACAGAAAGGGCCGCATGAAAGCCAGTAAATTGCTTCAAGATTTATATTATTCTCTTTAAAGGCAACACTTCTGAGCGTTGTGATTAAACAAAAAAAAAATACTTTTGACACTTTTCAAGTCTAATACTAATCTAAAGCATGGTCATAAATATGCTTCGTCCGTATAAAATTTCTAGTAGACGTCACTAAACGATAAATAAGAAAATTAAGGCTTTTATTTCTTATAGAGGTCGACGTTAGTGTGAATCTATAAAGGGACCAATAACAACGTTTCAAGTCCTATAGAGGACATGTCCAGTCATAACGAATTTTTGTTTGATGGAGTTGGCCCGTTACGAAGTCCTTCACAAATCACAATTATTATCTTGAACACTGTTGAAATGTGTTGATTGGAATCAAAATGCAAAAGAATCTAACAAGAGGTAAAAAGAAGGAGCAGAAAATAAGTAAGAATAACTATTGCTGGAATGCTGTGCAAAGTATTATTACAAAGAGACTTAATGTTATCACACAAACTGAGAGACGACCCCTTCCCATCAAATTCACCAATGGACCAGGAATATTTTAGCCATAATCTTGTTTTTATCGTTAAAAGTAATAACATTTTAAAAATCATTTGGCGTTATTTTTCACATAAAAGCAAACAGGACGACACTTTGATAAGACTCTTCTAACTCTTCTGGAATAAGTAGAGTAACGTTAACTGATGACCTAAAAACTTTTTTCCACCCAGCTCTAATAGGTACCTGATATTAGTTGGGGAAAAGCGTTTGGCCATTGTGATGACCACATTACACACTCGTAAACCTAGGCCACAGAAACAGAAGACCTTTACATCATCTTCCCCATAGACCACAAGATCGAAAGGGGGAACTTTACTTCTAAGTAATTGTGTACTATGCTTTTCGTATCAGATTAACTTCTAAATTTGATTTACTGTTTACATAATAAATAAATCTGCCCCCCCCCCCCCAAGCAGTAAGCAGACAAGCTATATCTTAATAATTTAAAGATGTGAATTTTTTTTCAAATTGTTGAATACATTTAAATCTAGATCTACGCCTGGCCTCCATATAGTCTAATTTAGATTGTTGACACTCACCAACTATATGATGACAGCATTTACGAAAGAACAGGCTTAACGCCATAAGAAACACTAATGCCAAGACGACAAAAGTTATTGACTTATATCGATATACATAGAGGCTTTGCTAGAACACAAGATTATCTTGACAGCATTTGTTTTACTGAACGTAATGATATTAAAAACAAGTTGAAATGTTCTCTTCTGCATGTGTGTAGCCAGCTTTAATTTAAGAGGCAATCAAACTAGGTTTCCAAGTTATTGAGAGAGCAGTAAATGAGGGTAAAGTTATCTTTCAGACCTTGCGATCTATACTGATGTTAAGGTCATCTGGGTTTTTTTTTTTGCCAATGGTTAACGAGCAGTGTGTTATGTGGCCAGCACAATGACCAACGGCCTTAACTTTGTCAACTTAAGTCAGTTACCCGTTAAAGTTTGGTGTAACCAGGGGAACCCTAAAAATACCGAAATTCAAAATCCTTGTCTTCACCGAGATGCGAACCCAGGACCCCAGGTTCGGAAACCACCGCGTCCCCAAAAACGTTTGAGATGGACAGTTAAAATAAGTACAAATGACTGAGAAAATGGCGAGGAGTGAAATTGAATCATAAACAATATGTTCGTTGATGGAGGATCCTCAGATGTTTTGAATATGAATGCTAATGTATATGGTAGCAAGAACTTTTCACATTAAGAGATTCCCCATTCCAAGTGAATATTTTATTCATTTAGTAATAGCGCTTTTCAGTTTCAAAATCATCTAATAAATTATTCATATACTAACTACTTTCGATACATTAATAAAATTTACACAATGCTTTTGGTGACAGGTTTAATTGGATGCCCATAATGTGGCATACAACTTGTGGGCCGGATGGAATAGAAATGCCCGGGCCGGTTTTGACACCCAGTCCGCCTCTGCAGTTCGCTATATCGTCCAGCCATACTTCTAGTGGTATTACTCTCATTAACTTCTCTCCAAGGAAAAAACATCCTACATGATGTCTTTTAAACTTTTTTGAACAGAGCTTTGCCAGTGGTGGTCCCAATGAATAGCAGACATCTTTTCTGTGATTTAAAATGTGCTTTGCGTACTACACATTAGTAGCAAGAGTTGAACACTATCAGATATTTCGGCGCTAATGGTAAACATTGCCAGCTCTGCTGTATATATGTTTGTCACATATGCCATTCTGGGTTGATTTCTATATCGGTATTACACCAGTGGCGTAGCATCCATGGCGCGAAGGGGTTCAATGAACCCGGGCCCATGACCATTAGCGGCCCACAGTCTGTGGAGTAGCAAGAATTGTGCAAAGGGGTTCATTGCACTTGGGCCCATGACTCTTGACTAGTTTGGGCCCACGTAAGAACTTACGGATGACACTAATTTACGAATTAAAATTTCGAAACAGATGTTAATTATTCAATTTTCTCAAAGCTCAATCTGTTTCTTTTTTTTCTGTATCTATAATGTGTTATAAAAACTCTTGTTAGTTGTCGCTAGAGCTTAAAATGTAATTTTCTACTGTGAAAAGTTAAATAACTAATACAACATCTGTGAATCTAATACTTTTGAATCCTAGTCAATGACGTATATTATTTGAAATAGTGTGAAACACACATTTATGATATCAGCGTCCTCGGAAATCTTCCTCACATTGTTTTGTTATCTTTGTATTGTGTAAAAAAAATGTTTCAAGTGATCATAAGAAAAGGAGATAAGTCTAAAGAAAAAAAATTAGCAAGCAAACAAAACAACAGAGTAAGTTCCATATGTATCGTTAAAGTTGAATATGCTCTGTTACAATGAATGGCGAAACCGAATTGGGGAGCAGGTTAAAAAAAGATCTAGAAGATAGAGAGATGTCCAAGTTATCATGGAAGAGTGTCTTTTTCTGACCAATGCTAAGCGTTTGTTCAAGTTCTTAGAGAACATTAACATCATTAGACCTATATTTTTTTACAAAAATATGATCATGGAATTGTGTCTTTCGGAGATAAATGCCTGTGCATTAACCATTGTCGGAACTATGTCGGCCTCACAGCAGGCACCCCCCCCCTTTTCCAGACAGCTGGAGCTATGCATATGCATGTGGAACTCTGACCAATGCTTAGTAATTAGATTATAGTTCTTAAAGACATTTTACACCTTTATATTAATAAAAACAAAAAGGACAAGTCTTTATTTTATTTAAAATTGCTATGAATATTGAAATTTTACAAGGAAAAGAAAGCCTCGCAGATTTAAAACGAGTTAACAGTCCTGTTGGGTCATTTCTATTGAGGTCCACACCATTTTTCTCTTTCATTGTTGAGAGCACTCAAGACAGTCGAATTGGATCAAATTTGCATGATTTAAAAAAAAATGTTTTGAGATCTCAATGACGGAATACCCAAAAAAAATAGCAATTAAAGAATTATTTCTAGTTTGTGTTTCTTTTTTTTGTGAGAACCAGGTGTCTGCAGAAATTACAGGACAAATGATCCAACTAATGAATAATCTCAATTTATCTTTAAAAAAATGCGAGGCTAAAGCTATGATGATGCTTCCAATGTAAGTGGATTGTATGACCTACAATGGTCTTCGGGTATTACTTCATCAAAAGAAGCCGCTCACGCATTATGTTCACTATGTTAACTACGACTTAAACTTGGTCTTGATCTTAAATAATTTCGTCAGCTGTGCTTAAGAGTATGACATTGCAGATTTTAAGGACTTGGTATGTGTTTTTTGCTCACAGCATCTCAAGATGGGTGCGTCTTGAATCCAATAGGAAGAGCATAGTATATAATACACGTTATCATCAAGGGACAATGCTCTAACAACAATGAGATTAAGATATTTTGATGTACTAAAGCAGATTGTGTTTCTCAAAGAAATAAAACGCATGGAAGCAACAGCAATTAGAGGAAAATCAAAATTATTCGATAACATTGTTCTGCTTATTGTCCAACACAAAATTGTAAGCGCAGTCGGCCGTTTTTTGTGGATGTTGAAAAATTAGAAGCAAGATCTATATAAGCAGAAAATATTAGAATGACTTTTGGTTAACAAACCCATACATTCAGATTGAATTGACACAATTATTCTGTCACACTTTACATTCGCCTTACTTGGGGTAGGTGGGCCCACCAAGATATTCTTGAACCCGGGCCCACTGATACCTTGCTACGCCACTGTATTACACGAGAGTTATTTTTAGCTTTTCTTTGTCTTGATAGAAATTAAAATCTATTGGCTAGAAGTTGCATCAGTCGGTTACATCAGTCACATGACAACTTCCGCCCAGGGACTGTAATTGCGTGAGATTATGAGTCTGTGCGTGAATGTCTAATCGAAAGGTTGTGTATTCTAACATCTCTAAGTTTTATTGAAAAAGAAGCCTTTATTATGTTATTATTTTCATCTTGTTGATCTACTATTGTACATAAGCTGTACTTACGTTTTATTCAAATAAAGTTCCAGAGTTTCATTTTCTACAAAGAAATCTTTTACAGTGAATTCTAGTTCGACATTAATTTAATTATTTTAATAGAAGATTGAATCCCCGGCATCACAAGGACATTACATCATTCAACATTGAATAACCTTGTGACAATGTTCTATCTCATATTTTTTACTTGGGATTTCTAATTGTCATGCAAAAAAAAAAAAAAAAATAGCGGCTTCAAAAGCTATTTTTTTTTTTTTAACCCATTTTTTCCATACTGGTACTTGCCCCCCCCCCCCCCCCCACCCCCCCATAATATATTGCCCGCCGTCCAAAAAATGCTTCATTTCACTACTTAAAATAAGGGCAAATCTGTACCATGCCCATACTCCCGATTGATTGTCTTGCTCCTTCTTTCTAAATATTCTTGTCAATTCTCTAATCTCTAGAAATATTTTCTTGGTGGCTCAAACTAACCGTGCCGCTGTTTATGTTTTTTGATTTCATAATGCTGTTTGAAGTTACGTTCTTTAAAAACAGCCACAAACGTCTCAATACCAATAAAAAAGAATATTGACTTAGTTATTTTCGCGGTCCACAAAAAGTAAAAATATGGCAAAAATCTTTGATTCAGTTCGGTCAAGGTAAGGACAGTTCGTTCGGTTCGGCTCGTACGAATCAGTTTTAAAGTTCGAGTTAGGTTCGGTAATAAGTGAGGTTCAAGATTGATTAGGGTTCGTTTCCTATCTATAGAAAATATCTCCAGAACAGAAATATCTAGTCCACTACATTCCTCTTGAGCTAACTGCTAAGTTGTTAAGCCTTAATCTTGGTTTAATGACACGTTAACATAGAATGTACTTTTTATATACTTTTTTTTTATAGATTCAGTACTGAAGAGATTACATTGCCAATAAAACATAAGCACATAAGGCACTGACGTATGTTTAGAGTTTACACAACCGTTCACGTTAAAACTGTTTATAAACTGTCCAAACTTGACCGTCACTGGGTTGTCCATTGTTCTTTGTTGTTTAGTAATTAAGATCCTTGCGGAAGGATCTGTAAATATTTTCTATGGAAGCTCAGAATTCCAAGAAATCTGTGGCATTTTACGTCTCGAGAGACGATCTTTTCCCCTAGCAAGCTCATGTGTGGCCAAAGAGGCCGACCCTTGATACACAACTGCGATCGCAGGTTGGGCATATGTAGTCAACAGGCGCCGTTGCATTTTCGCCCTTTTTTCTGCTTCTGTTGTGTAAGGCATCTGCAATCCAAGACCCTTCCTTTATGCTCTCTCTCTCTCCATGTGGATCTATTTAGTGCCACCCCTTCCCAGCCGCTTGTGTCGATCCTAAGGAGCTTCATGTCCCGCCTGCATACATCCGCATAACGTAAAAGTGGGCGACCAACGGCTCTTCGGCCTTCTATCAGATCCAAGAAATATAAATGTTTATTCAGTACTGCTCTTGACACTTTGGAGTCCGCATGCAGCCCACAAACGCTATTATCAAAATCGAAATTCATGATCTTCGGAGTGTTGAAGGTCAGGGTCATTGTTTACTAGTAAAGTTCAACAGTTCAGGGACACATACACACAGAGACATTTTTATAGTTGGTGTGTTGGCAGTACTCAGTCATTCTGAGACTGTGGGGGAGTCTTGTCTAAACAGGCTCTGTTATTTTGTAGCCGCAGATAGGAGCACCAGCGAATGGTCAAAAAATATATCAGTCTTCCATGTTAATTACAAAGTCGAAGATCCGAAACTATCTATAGTCAATGATTTTCTAGGATCGTTCACCAGCTATCAGATCAGCCTAAAGTCCTATTGATTTGGTGTTATTATGTCCAATACTTTAATATGAAAAGTTGGGTTAATACCAACCCATCACAACTAGCCTATAACAAAAAGTTGCTATTCTTGGAAATATATGTACTTAAATTTAAATGACTAAATGTTGGTGAGCAATTTTTCCATTTCTATTTCGCATTTTTTATACTGCATACAAATACCATTGCCAACTTTAAAAAATTTACTGAAATATTTATACATTTAGATAGAAAAAAAATAATATAATATGAACTTAATAAACGTAATACTGAAAATCCTCTTCCATTTTTCTTTAAGCCAGTCGCGGAACAGAGAATATATATCTAAATCTAGGCTACGTATGGAATCCAAATAGAGCATTTCTCGTGTGTAATATACATCTAGATATAATACTTTTTAAGGTTCTACGCATATAATGTGATCAAGGAAAATACATTTGATATTATTTGTGTCACGGATGAATGTATGTATGTCGGTATAACATATTTGTACGTAAATATTATATATGTCAGAACGTGTGCGCCAATGACCGTAAGTGAGCTCATTTATAAGGCAAAACAGAGAGGCCAATGTGTTAAACATGCCAATCGTTATATAAATTATTATTTATAATGCAGTCTCAGGTCTGTATGACATGGCAACGAGCTGTTCGTCTAAAATGCCCACAGGTTGTGACGTTGCAGGTCAATGGTGAGGCCTTCTATAACCATTGGTTTCAGACATGCCATTAGAACTAATATGTTTGTGTGTTCTTAATGACCACGTGATTGTGTTTGTCATATGAACAGCTGAACCCGGGGCCACATCAGTAGAAGACGTCATTCAGTCATTTTCACACATATCTCATGTCCACTCTTCTCGTTCTCACACATATCTCAT
>JADKLZ010000130.1:10005841-10016015 GCA_021533235.1 Biomphalaria straminea
AATGTAGACAGGGACAGAGAGACAGAAAGAGGAAGGAGAGAGAAAGAAAGAGAGAGAAATGAAGAGAGAGGCAGAAAGGGCGAGAGAGACAGAGAGAGAGAGGGAGGATGAAGTAGAGGCAGAAGGGCGAGAGAGAGAATGTCAATGCAATGTATGCATAAGAAGGATAATGGATGTAGACAGTACAGAAGTACAGCTTGCTAACGAGGCTCGGTCCTAGACTGTCAAGTCAATGTGACAAATATCCCCCCAGCTTGACACAACACCGGACAAGAAATTGTCTCGTGATTGTGACAAACGATGGCGTTCATGTTCCCCGCGATATTATCTTTTAATACTTCACCCCCCCCCCCCTTTTTTTCCCATCGGATCAACCCCCCTCCCCCCCCCCCCCCCACACCATACTACCTTTCCATATCTGAATCCAAATCCTCCAAATAGAATTGAGCTTTGACCTACAGCCAGGTGGCGCAACGGACGAAAATGTACCTAACCCTCTTTCAGGATGGCACAAGATGAAAGCGGAAGGATTCGAACCTTAGACTTCTGTCCCAGTATATTGACATTTTTTACTATTATTATTTTTTTTTTTTGCAAAGAGCTTTAAAAAAAAAAACTACCAAAGAACAATAAACTAACATTAGCCGAAATTTTCAAATATGGCATAAAAGCTATAAATAGCAGGCTTTTTGGTGTATCCGTTGGTTTGAAGAACTGGAAGTTTAGTGTGTGTAGCATAACTGTATAGGATTTTTTTTTTCCCGATTTTTTAAAACTATAGAATCAACTTGTCTTAGCTCTTTCAGTTGTTGCATAAATACGTTTTAATACGGAAGAAGGTTTAAACTTTCATTCCATAGAACTTATTGATCAACGAACTAGCGCTAGCTGTGGAGACACGAGGATCAACTGTTTCAATTCTAGCTCCATTCTTCTGCATTTAGTCCGCAACAAAGAACTTCCACTTAGCGACCTTGACATTGGTTACTTTTTGGTGAAACAAAAAAAATCTCCAAGCAGTGGCGTAACTAATCTGGGGGGAGGAGGGGGAAGATTTTTTAAATCACTTGAGGGGGGCCCCGAAGAAGTTTTTTTTTTTTTTTACATTAAAAATTAATTACGACGTTAAATGCAGGGGTCTCCAAAGAGGTCAAGCTCCCAGACAAATTCCTAGCTACGCCCCTGTCTCCAAGACAAAAGTATGACGACATTCTATCCAATGAGTGTAAGAGCTTCATGTCAAGGCAATGCTTCTTGGAGGCGTGATAAAGCGTTTGGCTTCCGAAGCTAAGGTCCCGGGTTCTACCTAGCTAGCGTGGTCAAACCTTCTGGACAGCGCTGAGGTGCAGTGGTCTAGCTAGGGTGGTGGGAGGAGAGGGGAGAATTTGAAAATCCCCCCGATCCCCCACTTGAAGGGGGGGGCAAATTAGTGTGTTTTTTTTAGATTAGTGAGTAAAACGTAAAGTGTCCCCCTTCAGACCTTGCGATCTATGGGGCAGATGATGTTAAGATCATCTGTTTCTTTGGCCAACGGTTATACGAGCGGGGTGTTAAGTGGACAGCACAACGACCAACAGCCTTTACTTTCCCCAACTAAAGTCAGGTATTAATTAGAGTTGGGTGGACTCAGCGGGGCCCTAAAAATCCCGAAATTCAAAATCTCAGTCTTCATCGTGATTCGAACCCAGGACCTCAGGTTCGGAAGCCAAGCGCTTAACCGTTCGACCACCACGCCCCCGTTTTTTTTGGATTAAAAGTTAAATATTATGCAAAATGCAGGGGCCCCAAAGAGATCAAGCCCCGGGCCCCCACTCTTACATCGAGGCAGAGTATATCATAACAGCAGACACAAATTATAGTAAAGGGAAATAGCAATCACATTACAGATCTTGACAAAAACGAAACAGATCATAACGGCAGAAACTATGATTTAGTAAGGTAAATAACTAGTACAGATTACAGATCTTGACAAAAAACGAAATATATTACATTATCGACAAAAATTAGCATAAAGAGAAATAACTATCGCACATTACAGATCTTGAAAAAAACGAATTAGATCATAACAGCAGAAACTTTTATGTAGATATGTAAATATATAGTACAGATTACAAATCTTGACCAAAAAAAAAAAAAAACGAAACATATAACAGTGGACACAAATTAGCATAAAGGGAAATAACTATCGCACATTACAGATCTTAGCAAAAACGAAACATATAACAGCTGACACAGATTGGTATCAAGGGAGATAACTAATACACATTACAGATCATGACAAAAAACGAAACATTTCATAATCATTTCATGTTCAAACTCTTTCATTAGAATAGATGATGAGTTGTCTACTCCCGTGGCAGTAAAAGTCCATCGAAAAAAAAAATGAACTGGAAAAACAAACGGTGATGGGGGCAAACCGCCCCGGGTAGCACGAACGTTATTAAATACGCTGCTGTTAAACGTGATCCCGCTTAATGAAACCGGAAATGACCATTGAACAGAGCCCCCCCCTCCTCCACCGGGGGATGCTGGTCGGTTAAAGGATTTTCTAGGAAAGATGTCTAGAGGTGAGGGTGTTAGGACACACAGTAAAAATGACGTATTGACTCTCACTTTAGGCAGTCACATGACAGGCGGATCTCGTGGTCTTCTCGGGTAGATGCTGCACTCAAACTCATGGCTCACTTTTGGTTTTATAACTCTTTGACCTCGCAACGACGCTCCCATCGTTGATTTTATCCACATATAAAGCTATAAATTCTGTCCAAACATGGAAAATAATTACGGTGTCAAAGAGCTAAAGAACAAATGACCCAATAGTTTGGTTTGAAGCACGCCTCGCTTTCAGAAAGAGGTCGCTTTGTACATTAAAAAAGAAGTAATAATAATTATAGCAACTAGTCTAATATACACTTGATTACTAAAACAAAAAAAAATAAATAAATACAATCGTCGATCGCCAAACACTGCACAAAAATGTCCTGAAACAGTGTGTTGTTTTGTAAAGTAGTTATAACAAGTGAACTTTTTTGTTTTCAACCCTAACCCATATAACACATAATACGTATGATATAAATTGTGTGGATAGAAAGGTAATGACTTCTAAGATTAATATTTATAATTAGAAAACTAGAACTGAAGGGATCTATTTAAATGTACAATCTAAACGCATAAGTTCACTTAAATCAATAGGATGGGAACATTTATCTAAAAAAGTTTTAGCAATAAAAAGTGTACAGATCGAGCCTCTATACAAATCGGAGCTGATCGAGCTTCGCACTTTACTATAGATCTATGTAAACTAAAAACATTACTTTTTCTGAGACGAATGGGCAATTTCCCTTACAGCATGAACAAGATTTACATACATAGCGATCCCTCATGTAGTTTGGCTTTTTTCTAGTCAAGATTTAATATATCTATATCTATATTCATATCTATATATCTATATATCTCTCTCTGTATATATATATATAGGTCTGTAAGTCAAATTGAATGTGTAAGAACCTGCCAACTAACAGAAACTTACACTTTCTGTACACCACACGTAGCCAACACTAGTTATTAAGGGGAATGTTCCGCTAATTGGCCTCCGTGCACAAGGAGGCAACAATTACTCAGCGGGTGCCCACGGGTGCCGCCGTTAGCCAGCCAGTGCCGGCTTTAAAGCCATGCTGCCAGCACGGTCAGATACATTATACCAAACAACAGAAGTCGTCCACGGCAGTGACCTGGCCTACTCGTGTCAACACTGACACGTCAGTGACACGCTCCGACAGGGCGGGGAGGGCAAGGTGACATCA
This sequence comes from Biomphalaria straminea, assembly GCA_021533235.1. Taxonomy (NCBI): domain Eukaryota; kingdom Metazoa; phylum Mollusca; class Gastropoda; family Planorbidae; genus Biomphalaria; species Biomphalaria straminea. The sequence continues at coordinate 10,009,645 of JADKLZ010000130.1, forward strand.
GTCGGAAAGACCACCGACCCCCCCCCCCCCATTTCCCATCATAGCTTGTTTTATTTTGAATACGAGACAATGCTCGCCCCGCCACCCGTACGCAGCCCCAAAAGCTTTAGCAGTGCAGAGCAAGATGACAACGTCATAAATTATTGAGACTGATACTCGATACATGGGCACGAGGGGGGTTACATTACGATGAAGAAATAGCACAGACTTACACGTTGCTACACAGTACACATGGATCATAGTGACTCCGCGAAGCACAGACTTACACGTTGCTACACAGTACACATGGATCATAGTGACTTCGCGAAGCAAATAACGAAGACACACGGTACCGTATCATACGCTGTGCTCAATGTAAGATAAGATAAAGATAAGATAACTTTATTGATCCAAACAAATGGAAATTTGTTTTGACTACAATTGACAACCTCAGCGTAAATACTGTACAACAACAACATATAGATTTACGATATAGATGGACATACAAACAACATTCACATGCGAAAAGAAGACATACAATAAGCTCATAACCAGCGCTTACAAATAGACATCTATGTACATCTTAATGCTGACAAAATGTTATATGTGGATTGAAATCACGCCCTAAAACGAATCAGTGGACGCTAGTAATAACGTAAGGTTTTTGTTTTATTTTGTCATTATTTAGTGATCCCATCTAGCATGCGAGAAGTATGACATCATTTTTTTTATTATTATTATTCTTTTTTTCTGGAAAGCTAAAAATAGCCTAGAAAGTTATAATCTGATTACTTCCCTTTTTTAAAGTTGTTTTCCTTGTGATTATATCTCTCAAAATTAAGAAAAATTAAGTCGCTATTTCGTTGAGTTGTGCTGGCGACTCGTTCCCTAATTGAGTGAGAGTGAAACTTTTTTTTTTTGACACTAGATATGTTTTTTTTTGTAAATGATCTCAATATCAACAGGGTTTCATGAAAGAAGCCGATGTCCTCAGAGGAGTGTCTCGAGTAGGTACATGCAGATAGACAAAAGTTGCGTATGGTCCACAACAACGGGCTTGGACGCGGACCCAATGTTGTCGTAATCTGTCCAGCGAATTCCGTCCAGCGAATCCCCGGGTACGCCCTAATGTTGTGTCACTAGATCTACATCTAGAATCACTACAATAGTAATGGCTGTAGTAGCGGTGACACAATTCATCTACTCTAATTCACTGTTACGATGATTATTTGTTTCTCTGCAATAAATAAACTTCCTTGTGTTGTCGGTGATTGTGATCATGATTATTTTAACATCGATGCACACTGTAGGTCACGCAGTGACTTTTAATCTTTCAAGGACTCCTCTCTCTAAATCAGTAAATACAAACGGGACGATACAAAAAAAAACTACCTTGTATTAGAAGTATTACAACCAGATTATTTATAATTCAAAATTAACAATTCTAGTAACTAACATAATACCAATTTGTTGCAATTACATGTATCAATATTTTTCCCCCTAAATTAACTCTCCCAGACTGTGTTAGGAAATCTTCATGAGATTTGAGTAGTAGGCATTCCACTTAAGCTATGACCTGGTTCAAGGGTCAGGCAATAGAGTTCACAATGATAGCCTCCGTCTACGGACTCTAGAGGTCCATTACTATAATTATCTTTCAGTACTCACCAACAAACATTATAAGATACCACCAACTGCTTTGGATTGAGCCAATCGATTGTGCTGCAGTAACAATGTCACACACAAACAATAAAAAACTGCCGCCTCTCATGATCGTTTTAAAACACTTTTTAAAAAATCAACACGATTGTCAAAATCGAAATCCGACAGAACAAAAAATATTGTCAATGGCAGAAGTTAATTTTCCTCCTCCTCCTTAAAGTGGATTGGGTCTTGGGGGGTTAGTTCACAAGGACGAGGGGGGGGAGGGAAAGAGGGGGTGCGTGCCGATTAACTCCCCTCACCCCTCTTTCACCACGCATTACAGTAGGACGTGTGGAGATGGAAGAGCAGAGGAATCACTCTGACTAATCGTGAGAGCCCTGGTGACAAACTGTTCTTGTTGGTGGTGGCGGGTAGCGCGTGAGGGAAGAGGAGGAGGGGGTGGGGGGTCACACAGCGTCCCACAGTCCGAGCGTCTGCCTTTGTCCAGAACAATTAGTGTCTTTTGTAATCGTGTGCTCCGAGTCTCAGGGGAGGCGACTCATTTCTTCTTGGTGACATTATATTCCGACGCCGCTCATTATCAAATGCAAAAAAAAAAAAATGTTAATAATAAAAATAATTAAAAAATGTGTCTCCCATTTATTGAATTAACGAAATAAAAGAAAGCCAAAAGAGTTCTATTCGTTTTTAGAACAACGTTTTTTTAGCATTGAACTCTATGATCACTGCCTTGAATTCATATCCAATGCGAACGGAAAACAGCATCATCTACTGCCCAATGGAGGCTCCTTCGTGAAAGTGACTTGTTTTGGTCAACAAAAAGTTGGATTGGTCCTTTTCAAGAAAAAAGATGGAGGGGGACATTGTGGAGGGGGAGGGGCATATTACAGACGATTCTTCCCACGCGGGTAACGACATTTTAAAAGACTTTTCAGATGTACGCACGAGGAAACCCTTCAGTGAACAAGGCAAATCATTCCGGAGAGATCAGACAGAAACAAACGGAGAAGAGCACAAAATAAAAATAAACAAAAAAAAACATTGAGATTTGTTTCGTTAATATGGAGATATTGTATACCTTTTTTTATATGGACTTTTTTCAGTAGTTATCAAAAACAAGTTCAAAATAAAAAAGCTTAATTGAAATTGCATAAATTATTTCGAATCGATCAAGTAATTATTTTTTAATACATCTTGAGTCCTAGTCTAACAATAATACATTTGAATTTTTTATATATATATATTTGTTGTGTAGCGCAAACTTCATGCATAGAGCGTGCTCAGTGCGACACGGTCCAATCACTTTCCTAGGCCAGTATTTGGAAGGTTGCCGTGCTGTCTTTTCAAAAGCGATTTAAAAAAAAAAAATGTTTCCCGAGTCTGAATTCGATGAAAGGCCGACATGTTTGCCACTGAGCTATTGAAGTACTTATAAAATTAGTTTTACAGTTAGTTAAAAAAATTGTTAGCGAACGACCTAAATGTCTACACAAGGCTTATCTCCCATTCATTTAGTACATTTTGTATATGAAACAAAACTAATTAAGTAGGAACTAATTCATTAAATAATTGACATGTACAATGAATAACTGCAAAGTTTCAACTGGATCCGAGAATGGAATGTGGACGACATAACGTTAACGTATACAAGATTTTTACTGTACAGACAGACGAAGTGGCATCATATAAGATTGGTAAAAAAAAAAGTCTCTCAAATAAATATGGGCTATAACAGTAGGATCGGTGATACAGCAGTTCTGGAGTTAAGGTAACTGCTAAAATGGTCGGTAATATAGCAGGGCTGTTACAACTGCTCCCCAACCAGAAAACCACTAAGATCATTCTTAAAACATAACCTGTGTCAAAAAAAAATGTATCGCTCCCCCCCCCCCTCCATCACGTGTCGCCATCACAGCGAAACAACGACTTCTTTTTTCTTTTAGTTTCCAGAGAACAAACCAGGATTCGACCCCCCAGCCTTCAACTGTATCCTCAACTGAAATGTTGACCACCCCGCTCCTTTACGTCTTTACCAGTAAAATCTTATCTCGGTCATCAGTTCTGTCGGGTGTGGCACACGTACAAAGGAGAAAGGGAGGGAGGAGGGGCGCGCTAGCGGTTGAGTGGAAATGCCAGATTAAGACAATAGATTGAGGGCGGTGCTGGAAAGGAAGGCGATTTTTTTTTTGTTCTTTTTGGAGGGAGCACAGTGTTGATAGCTGCCGGACATGGCTGGACAGGAGACACTGAACAAACAAGTTCATTACTAAGCATAAAGAAGCTGTGGATTTTCTTAAGGCTACTTCTAGAAAACAGATGCAATACTTCTTGAGGCCCCATCGCTGCTACAGATCTGCTGGGGGGGGAGGGGAATTTCGGCAATACACATTCGAATGACGGACAGACCTGTCGACAGAGCTAAGCGAAAACGTCAAGACCAGACAGAAATCTTCTCCAGCAAGCATGAAACACCGTGAATGTGTGATTACAATCATCATAGAAGAAAAAATGCAAGACAAAAGGGGACGAACTCCAAGGCGGCCCGAGTGGGTCCGATGTTTTGTCAGCAAAAGTAGGTCAACGTGCTGGTTGTAGGACAGACTTAAAGGAAGAAATACGATTTCAAGATCTGAAGACGTCCTGTCCTCAATATAAATAAAATAAATAAACCTTTATGTGGGGTCATCAGAATTAATGAATTTAAAAATATCAGTAACCTTTAACCTGAAGATAAATAAGAACTTGTTTTGTTTTTTTTTTGGTTGTATTTTTATAAACAACTTATCAAACATGTTTTATCATTTTATAATAATAAATAACCTTTCAGGTCACATGCTTGTTACGGTTAGAGTGAGCAGTCTAGTTTTGTTGTCGTCATTTATTTATTTGTAGATATAATAGGAAATAGTTACAATATCTACGCGCAGAACATGTACTCAGGGCCGGTCTTAGGCCACTGCAGCCTATGCGGTCGCAGTGGGCCCCGCGCTTTCATAGGCCCCGCGCTAATTCTATGTGTAATTATTAAATTGAAAAATATATACAAAAAAATTCATGGAAATCTCCTGAATTTATTAAAATCTCCTGAAACTCATAAAAATCTCCTGATAAATAGACACAATTGTCATTTGTGGGTGTCATACATTGGGAAAACGCCAATCCCAATGAATAAAATTAAATTCCATTTTTTTTCTAATACGAAATCTTAATTATCACTTATTATCCTTATTCCCACCCAGTCTAGGCCCCGCGCAATCAGTTTCGCATAGGGCCCCGCAATTGTTAGGACCGGCCCTGCATGTACTGTTTAAAAAATCATTATATATATATATAATAATTATAGTGAGAATGAATACTCGTTCTTTTCTAACATAATAATAATAATAATCTTTATTGTCCGTAAGTAAATTTGTCTTACAACTTGTGCATTATACCGAACGAAACATTATAACCCCAAAATAAATGTACACTCACACCAGACTCACTCACAGTATACATGTGAAAAGTTTACATTAGATTGTTTCTATTTAATTATTTGATTGCCAGAGGAACAAAATAATTTTTGTGTCAGTTTGTCTTTGCTATCGGTGTCTTGTATCTCTTTTGTGATGGTAAAATAACAAAATCCTGACCCAAGGGGTGATTTTTTATTTCTAGAATCTTTTTAGATTTTGTATGGATATTTGTCTCAAACAGCTGCCCAAACGGGGTTTGTCTTTTTGCCAATGACTTTACCAGCAGCATTTAGGATTCTCTGGAGTTTATTTTTATTCTTAGTGCTTGGATTGCCATACCAGGCAGTGATATTAAAATGTAAAATATTGCCGATGTGAGCGTGATAAAACATAGCCAAGACCTTTTCGCTAAGATTAAAAGAGGACAGTTTTCTCAGTAATCGTAGTCTTTGCTGCACTTTTTGGCTGATATAATCATTATTTATTATAAAATTTAATTTATTGTCTAGGATAGTACCAAGGTATTTAAAAGTTTGCACTATTTCAATGGTCTCTCCAGCTACAGTAACAATATCATTTTCCTTCTTTTCCCAACGAAAATCGATTATCATTTCTTTTTTTTTTTTTTACATTTAATAATAAAAAATTATCTTTACAGTACTTTTCAATGTGTTAATTTTTTTTCTATGAAATACTCGTTTAATCCTGAACTCTCTAAGAGCAGGGCTAGGAGTGCCGCATCATCAGCGAATTTTGTGAAGGAGCAAAAAGGACTATGGGATTTTAAATCATTGGTGTACAGAATGAACCACAATTACGATGTCACAGCCCCCCTGGGGCGCCCCTGTGTTAACTATGCGTGCATTTGATATAACATTGTTTACCATAACCCTCTGAGGTCTCTGGGTCAAAAATTCATTAGCCCATAGTATTATATATGGACTAATCTTCAACGCTTTCATTTTTTTCAATGAGAAAATGAAGTTGTATGGTGTTAAAAGCTAATGAAAAACCAATAAAGAACAATCTTACATAAGTGTTTTGTAAGTCCAGATGTTTGAAGACACAATTTAAAATATTTAGAATAGCATCGTCTACACCTTTACCCTTTTAGTAAGCAAATTGTAAAGGGTCCAATTTATTACCCAGATCATTTAGTAGAAACATTTTAACAAGTTTTTCCAAACATTTAGACACAATGGAAGTAAGAGAAACAGGTCTAAAGTCATTCATTTCATTTGGTTTGGAAACATTTGGTACAGGTACAATTAT
>JADKLZ010000130.1:10065236-10096787 GCA_021533235.1 Biomphalaria straminea
CTGGGAAATGGAATCTATGTGGTCTGGTGATGGCTGGGAAATGGAATCTATGTGGTCTGGTGATGTCTTGGAAATGGAATCTTTGTGACCTGGTGATGGCTTGACAATGGAATCTATGTGGTCTGGTGATGTCTTGGAAATGGAATCTTTGTGACCTGGTGATGGCTTGACAATGGAATCTATGTGGTCTGGTGATGGCTGGGAAATGGAATCTATGTGGTCTGGTGATGTCTGGGAAATGAAGCCAAGGAAACAACAAAATGGAAGCAAACTCAAAACATAGTGAGGTAGACAAAATATACCACTCCTTAGTATTCAGGTGTTATGCATGTACAGGACATCAGCTAGTAGAGACATACAGTTGAACAACTACACAATTAACACAAACAAATTTGGTCTCTCTGGAAGAGATCATCCCCCCCCCCCCCCCCAATATCAGCACAGAAAGTTGGAGCCCTAGCAAGATGTGAATGTATTTACCTCGGTAGCAATGTACCAAAGTTGGTTTGGTTACAGTGGATAAGAGGCTTGTCCTTTTTCATTCCAACAATGTGTGTCTAAACTAATTAAAAGTTACTGCCCTTAGTTGATACCTGCTAGTAGGTATGTGAATAGTTTAGAAGTGTAGCAAACTTGGATGGCAGAAATTGAATTTAACATCAAGATGTATTTCTAATAGTGGCAAGTGCTATGTGTGCCCTGGTATATAAAAAAAAAGGTTTTATTGTTTTAATAATAGATCAAAGCTTACAAGGGAGACAACTGAATTGAAAAAAAAAGTAATCCACATATAAAAAAAATATAACCATAGCAACCTAATGGCATGGAAATAAAGAGAAATGAAAGATTATGTAATAAAATGGACAGCAGTAGAAAGTTACAAGTCTCACAGTAAATACTTGCATTGATGTTCAATAAATAACACAGTAACTAGGACTAGATTTATATTCACTTAATCATTTACTATTTCAGACTAAGATGATGTGTACAAAAAAGTTCCTATTCTAACAGACAAGAGAACCCAACCATGAAACAGGGAGAAAACATCCTAGATACAGACCAGTTCACCTATCTCGGAAGCAGAGTTAGCAAAGACGGTGGAGCTGATGATGATAAACTAATTTGAATAAATAAAGCTAAGTTTACCTTCTCAACTCTTCAAACAATCTGGCGCTCCAAGGCAGTACCTCTACATAACAAGATAAGAATCCATAATACTAACGTTAGGTCTGTTCTTCTTTACGGTTCAGATTTTGTTAACAGATGCCTACGCCGGATATTAGGAATTAGGTGGCCAGAAAAGATAACCACTACAGATTTGTGGAAAAAAACTAGACAAAAGCCCATAGCACAAGACATTACCAAATAAAATGGAGCTGGATAGGACACACCCTTATAAAACCAGCTACCAATGTTGCAAGGCAGGCTGGAATCCACAAGGAAAGAGGAAAGTGGGCAGACCCAAGCAAACCTGGAAGAAGTCAGTCATCAATGAAGCTGAGGGTACTGGAATGACATGGGAGCAGATGAAGAAAGCTGCTCAGAACCGAATTCGGTGGAGAGGTGTGGTTGCGGCCCTATGCTCCCCTGGGAGTACACAGGATTAAGTCAAGTAAGTCAAGTCATCCTAACAGTGGCATAGCAAAGGGTTAAAGAATATATTGGGTCATTCTAAAAACATTTTGTATGTCCAAATATGTTAAACATTAATTTAAAAAAAAAAAAAATCTAGTTCTTAGGTAGGTAGTTAAACAGCTGATTAAGTTTTTTTTTTTTTTTTTACTAAAATGTCTTTGGGAAATTGGTAGTTGTAAAAAAACAACACAAAGAGTCATGGAAGCTAGGCAGGGATAGTCTCAAGCCATTGTAACCCATAAAAGGGTTTCTGAAATCTGCAATTTGTAGGATGGGCCTGAAACTAGGCCACAGGCTGTGGGCTCCTAAAAGGTTCATGCCTTAGCACCATGTTTAATCAACCTGCAGCATTGAAATTCAGTTAAAAATTCAACCAACCAAATATACTAAATGAATCAATAACAGTACAACTATGATAGCTCTGGAAATATTTGTGCAACCTGTTTAAGAAATTTAACAATCATTTTATTAGCAACCAGATGACTTGCAACTGCCATTACTGTTGGTTCAGGGTGGTTGCCACATTTGTATTGCTTATTATATCGTTTGGACCAAACACAATTTTTACAATGGGTCTCTCCACAAGTTAGAATAATTGGTCTGTACTTCCCATTTACTGTGAACTTGTTTCCACACCTGTGGCAGTACATTTTGTCTATCGCCTGTAAAAAGAGATTTTAAAAATAATGATATATATATATGATATATATATATACAGACACGTCACTAGGGTCGGTGTCACCCGGCGCGGTAAGATCATGGTGTCAAATCCCCCCCCCCCCCCCAGGAAAAATCTTCCCCTCGAAAACAAACAACTTTCTTTATTTTGAACGATAAAACTGTAAGCTAATTAAAAATTGTTTATATGCTACTCGAAAATGTTTTTCGATTCTATTTTAAAATGTTTTTTTCACATTTTATCAAACGTTACTGTATAAATTAGAAAATTTAATATCGTAGAATTGAGAAACCTCGAGTTGGACATATTTTATTTTTACTAGAGATTATTTCAGAGCTCCTTACAGAAAAGGTCTTCAATTGTACTAGTTTTTCTCAGCTGCTTCAGAAAAGGCAAATCAAGCACTGAAGAGGTTTACGCCATGCGAAACTTCGTTAAAAAAAGCCTAGAATACCAACAAAGCAAAAAAAAAAAAAAATCAGTTTTGTAGATTAAAAAAAATAAAAAGTTTGTAGTATCCATCGGAATCACCCTAGAAAATAGAAAGAAATCAAGACATCTTGCAACAATTTGTCCAGATACAGCGACATGCCTAAAGCAAATCAAGCTGTTGTCTGACAGACGTAAGAATTCTTCAACATCGATACAGATATGAGATTAGGGTGTATCTTATCCTAATTTCTCTTTCTTGTAGCCACCGACGATGTTATTAAACAGGCTGCATTCGGGTTCCCATGGCTAAATCAAAACATTTTGGATTTTGCAAGCAACATAATATTACTTTATAATACAATTAAATGTATACACGAGATGACGGATAAAGACGCCGTCAAAGTTATACATATAGGGTGCAGGTGTTATCCAGTTTTCGATCAACATTGGTCATACAGATCTTGAACAAATAGTAAAGTTAACCTATTTAGGCAAAGATATCTCAAGTGATGGAGATGCATATCATGGTGTTGCTTGTTGCATTGGAAAGCAGGAGCCATCTTTCAATAAGTACGGCCTATCTGAACAAACACATCAATTAACCTGGAGATTAAAATACACCTACTCAATACAATCATTGTCCCAATGGTCATCTACGCTTCGAGACCTTGAAGGTTGAAAAGAGGCTAAGTAGTGATGGCTGAGAAGGATCCTACAACTTCTGAGATAATTTTACCAATAGAGAAATCTTTTCGTAAACAGGCAGGCATTTGCCAAGGGAAGTGGCGACTGAACGTCAATTGACATTTGTGAGACATATCATGAGACGAGACGAAACATGTTTACTATACTATAAGTCAGCCTTAACATGAAAACCTCAAATAGAAGTGACTGTGAAAGTCGCCTTAGACTGATTTCCGTAGAGAAAGCTTGCAACCTTATGCGTCGCATGGCGTGCGAGAGGCTTAAGCATGTGTGTTTTTCAACACATTGCAACAACAAATGTTACATTCACCACTCAACTGGCCATATAAGATGTTTGTGGGAGTGACATAAATTCATTGAAAGTTGTCCAAGGCAAAGCCGCGGGCGCACTTTTTTTTTACATTTCTGAGCTTTACAAACTCTTTCTCCTGGCGTCAGAAACACATAATAAAGTAAAAAAGAATTAAATTACGAAGGGTTGGGACATGTTGATACTAAATTGTGAGTGAAATTCGAGGCAGTATTTTTTTTTTAAGTTGCATTTAAGAAAAGTGCATTTTTCCCACTTGGGTGTCACCCCCGTGTGGGTGTCACCCGGTGCGGCCCGCACCCCCTGCACCTGCCTAGTGACGCCACTGTATATATATATATATATATATATAACACATACTAAACTAACAAAGAGAGACTCAAAAATTAAGATTCTGAGAGGCTGATTTGCTTATTATGGAATATCATTTATTTTAAAAAATAAATTGTTTTATAGTGGAAGTAATGATTATTGTTATTGAAAGTTTGGAATAGCAATATACAGGAAATATGTCATTATTGATTAAACTGCTAAGCTGTCACATTTAGTAAAGAAGTGAATTTTTTCGATGAAACTATGATTTATCCAATTCAAGATTTAACTAATAAGTGCATAAATGAAGCAAAAAAAAAAAATTCTACAAAAAAAAAAAAAAAAAAAAGCTTCTTTCAGAACTCAATCCATTGGAAATAAATATATTGTTGTAACTCCCCTCCAGCACCCCGCTGAAGGTGAGCATCAGAACACCATTCAACACAAGTAGTAGAAGACATGTGTATACTAGAAAGAAGGACTGTTGTAGATCGGGCTGAAGTGATCAGCAAGTTATTGGAGTCTGGGATGTCTTTGCACAAGAGCCGTCGTTTGTGCTATCTATGAACTGTATTGAGGACCTGGGGTGGCACTGGGAAGTGTCGGTGGTTTGTACTAGTATTTAGATAGAAAAGGACAGGTGGAACTTAAGATAGGACACTCTGGGACTTGATAGCTGCATACCATTTCTAAGTGTTTGTTTCGATTTACAATATGATTTGATTTTTTATTTTTGACACATTAGCACTGTTAAGCCATTCCAAGGATTATTTCCTCCTTAGCAAATATTATTGGGAAGCTAACAACCATTCAAGCTACAATTAAACAGTTTTTTTTTAGATTATGTTAAAATATTTCCTTCTAATATCCTGAGGTAACCAATGAGGTTACAGTGAAGTTACAGTCATTACACAGTATTGTTCTAGACCCGCCTTGCTTCAAGTTAGTACAGAAGGTGTGCTCATGGACTGTTTGAGACTCTTGATAACATCTCAGCCCAAGTCTGGGATTATGAAAAAGCTGTGCTAAAGACACTTGTGATCTGTGTTTGTGATATCCTGTTGATAAAGACCTGTCCTTGTGGAGTCGCCTTCCTAACAACAGTCTCAAAATAACAATGTCTGCCTTAAGCACAGCTTCTTCCTAAGGCCATAGGCTTAGGCTGAGCTGTTCTTTCTCCCTAATGCCAACATTGATTTTTTCAACAAGTCTAGTACACAGTAGCCCAGAATCTAGGAAAATCTATATTTTCTGTCTAAAAGTAATGATCTTTATTTTTCAAAGTTTAGAAATAATGCATTCTCTGAGTTTTAGAATGGGATATTAATCAAAGAACCATATGTTTAATCAAATATATGAAATAAGGCCATTTCCTGATAGTTTACATTGAGATGTTTGAAAATCCTAGATTGAAATAATTTATGTCCGTAAATTTAAAATACCGGTATCTTATATACATTTAAATAGATTGATATCCTTAGACATTTCTAGATTAAGTATCTAGAAGTTTCAAAATAAAAGCTATGAGACACAAGTACTCTTATTTTGGATGTTCCATTGCTAGATCTAGATCTTAACATTAATTTTATGTTATATGCCTATAATTAGAGTTGAAAAAAAAATTAACTTATAACTACTTTACAAAACAATGCCTTGTTTCAGCTTTTTTTGACATTTTTTGTAGTGTTAAAAGGTATCCATGTCCAGTCTAGATATAATGTATATAGGTCTGTGGTCTTGTCTCAATCAGTGCACTAGAGCCCAACTTCTGCACTAGTTTAAAAGTTGTGCATGGCAGGTTTGTAACAATATTAAACAATATTAATGCCATGTCTGATTTATGATGTTTTTTTTTTTTTGATAACACTTACTCTTTTAATTCTTTCCATCCTGTCTTGGAGTTTAGAAATGTGAATAAGATCACTAAGATGTTGTTGCTTTTTTAAGTTGATGACTTGACTCATCTCATGGGACATGTTGGCTAGCTCCTCTATGGCCTCACTCTAAAAAAAAAACAGAAAAAAAAAAAGTTTTATTGAAGGTATATTTTTATACGAAGGTACAACTCCACAATAAAGCAAAATTACAAATCTTCTTTTGGCTAAAGATATTTCTTAAAATACCAAAAGCAAGCAATTTTACTAAATACTAAAATAAAAATCTAGTAATTATACTGACTTGGCTATTCATAATGGCTGCAAGTTTTCTCTGTAGTTTTTGTGCTTTCTCCTGTCTTTTCAAAATATTGTTGACAAGTTCTTTTCTGTCTTCTTCAAAGTTTTTGACCTGTTAAAAGATTTGTCCACACATATGTACCCATATTGAACACTTACTAATAGTTATATATTTATTTTTACTCAGGATATAAATTTTGTAATAACTCTGCTCTTGCATCATGATAAACAGCTATTGAGATGAACAAGGAGAGAAGTTAATTCTGGCTAAGTAAAATCAGAACAAGATTGTGTTCATTCCACCTATAGTAGCAAATGAAGCATTGCCAGAGGATGGCTTAGTAAGGTATATAGGTATGTGTTGGTTGTCTGGTCAAGACTAAACAATTCAGTCTGTAAACTTTTAGAAAAGTGAAGACGAAGTTGTCAATAATGAAGCCTGATTGCAAAGGATTGGGGGGGGGGACCTGTTAACCAAGCTTGAACATATGGTAGGCCCTATAATAATCTATTAGATACACAACTGAGTGGACTCAAGTAGGTGCCTCACAGTCTACATCATTCAAACCTGGGACCACACAGGTTTGGGAGCCAAGTGTTTTACCACTCACTCAAATGAATCTGATGGTGGTCTATAATTTCTCACCTTATTATTTCCTGTAATGCTTCAATATTTCAAGGAGTCTTTCGGGTGAGTTTGTACAATCAAATTATTCTATTAACAATGCAATACATAAAACTGTGTGCAAAATTTTATTTTTCATTTTACAACTCCTGGGTACAAAGAAAGATTTAAGTAGAGTGCAGTAAATAAAAAGACTTGTCATATTTAATTTAAAAATGATTATATTTTTTTAAAAATTATAAAGGTCAAATTAAGAGTGTTTACTATGTTGCCAATAGACTAGTAATTTCTTCCTAATTTATAATTTATAGGAAAATAAAGCCATTTTCAAAATAACTGTCCATCCAGTTCAACTTTCTATTATCTACTTTTTGAACCCACAAAGAGTTTGCTAGCAAGTTCTTACTCTAGTAATACTGTTTTTTTTTCCTAGTACGTAAATTTCAGGAAAAACTATTACCTGCAGGCCATGTATTTGTTCAACAACTTTTAAAACAGGGTCATTGCTCCTTTTTTTTTTCCTTGAATCATCTAAAAAAAAAATTTTAAAAATCATTATTCATCTATTTATTTATGAAAGTAAACAATTAAAAAAAAAATAAATAATAAATCAATAAATAAATAATAAAATAAATAATAAATAAATAAAAATAATAATTAATAAATAAAAAAATAAATAGTACAAATTCAATGAATGATAAGAAAAGCAATTATAATTACCAGTTTTATCTTTCCCATCTTTTGTCCTTCCACTATTGTCTTTGTTGTTATTATCATTTTGCTTGCTATCACTCACACAAAATTGGTCAAAATTTTCATTCGTCTGGGCATTGGAAACATCTGTGGGAACATCTGTACCTATCTTTTGTTTCTTTATTTCTTCACAACTATCTGGCATATTATTCTTTCTTTTACGAATAGTAGAGCCAATGACTGATTGGGCGGATATATCTGTGCCAGTGATGCCACAGCGCCTCCAGAATTCTCTAAGGCTGTGAGCTGGAAATGATTTGATATTACCGTGGTGTGGACAGTCTAAGTGATAGCACTGCGTTTTAGGTTTCTTGTTGTATATAAACTGACCACATGCATCACAGGCTACATCAGTCAAGAAGGATTGAAAAGTACTTATCTGTTGAAACATTTAAAGGAAGATTATAATACAAGATATGAAATTTTTACATTTAATGTTTGGTAAAGGTGGGGTTATTTCTGCCTTATGTGTAATGGCTATAAACATTTCACGAGTTTTAAAATGCTTCCAATTTCTATTATTTTAAATAGCATCTGACAGCTAATTCAACACTTGGCCTTCATATGTGAATTGGTTATTTAGTCTGCTGGCTAAAATGTATGCAACAGAAGAGTTTGAAAAAATGGAAGATTGTACTGATAATTTTTAATGTATAATCTGAAATAGTGAGAATAACTACTAGTGGGAATATTTACATTTAATCTAGAGTGACTGTAGGTTAAGTGATTGGTTTGTTACAAATTTAGGGCAAGCACTCAAATGGAAAGGAATAACCACACTTAAGTTATAATGTAAAAAAATTAGATAATTAGAGATTATTCAACTATGGGCATACAAAAGTTTGCCTATTTCCCAAGACTTTAGAATGCTAGTGCACACACAATATGCATCTGCATAGGAGATGAATAATAGCATTTCACTCTTCTTAGTAGTTCTTAGTGCTTTTTGTCCCGAAAACAGGTTCACAACAGGTCAGCGGAGTTTATGTCTGAAGGTGAAGATCCATTAGTGGGAATGACAGACAAGGAGCAAATTTCCCATGAAGCCATCCGCAATATTCTCTGCGGGTAGTGCTTTCTAATTCTCCAGTTGACCAGTCTATTTGATGATGATCCTCTTCATCTAATAGTTCATTTCTTCATGCTTTTAACAAGGAGCTCAATGATATCCAGTTCTATTTTGAATTGGTAAGTCTTCACCATCAAAGACGCAAATTAAACCTCAACTGAACATGTTTTCCTTAGTAAACATTAAACAGCTCTTCATGGAAACTTTTTAGCATTAAAGTGGTCGTTTCTTAATGAAAAAAAAAAAAAGGAAACTTTATGAAAAGTAAATTGATTGGTACACAAACTTAAAAAGAATTTTTTTTTTTTTTTAAACTTAACATTTAAAAGTTTACAACAACTTTAGAAAATAAACAATTAAATTTCCTTTTCAGGATTTCAAATGTGAAAACTTATAAATAACTTTAAATTCAATATATTTTTCAACTTCGTTTTCAATCAACAGAATTGCTTTTCAAAAGTTATTAATAGTTGTTAATTAACTTTAGTTTTGAAAAGCTATTATTATTGCGTCATTCGAGCGAATTTAGAGTTTTAAACCCCCCTCCAAAGTTTGTTTTATGCTTAAATGCCCTCTTCAATATAAGAACTAAGGAAACAACAGTCACGAGGTTCTATGAGCATAGCCAAGAATGAGAATAGCCCCAGCGCAATTAACAGTAACTACAGTCACCAAATTCTATGACCATAGCTCAGGGGGTTTTAAATTTTAAAAACCCCTCCAGATGATTTTGAGTTTATACGCCCCAATCAGATTTTTTTGACAACAAAATTTGCTTTTGGATACAAAAATCTAAACCAAACTACAGTCACCAAATTTCATGGCTAACTGACACCATTCGTTATAGAAAGCCTCAACACTGACCTGCAGCATCACACCCTGTGGGCAGTTTAGACCAATAAGCTTATTACCACATCATAGGCCTGTAAGACATGCCTACCTTTTTACAATAGGAAAAGCAAAGCTACAATTACTAAATTTCATGTGCCTAGCCAAAAGGGGTTTTGTAATTACCCTAACCTCCAATAAAAAAAAATAATATGAAGCTATAGATACAAATTCTACCAATGACTGGGATCCATTAAAATAAAATGCAGTGAATAGCAGGTTTGGTTTTTGAACTACAATAAAAAAAATATATTGAATTAAATATTATATACCAAGTTATTTGTTAACTGTTACAATGTCAAGTCTGTTCACTAATCACTCACTATTGTCTGGTGACACTTGGACACAACTCTGTGCGCTTCTTTCAGGTGAGAGTTGAGCTGCAGGGGAGAGAGGAGCTCAATCCCACAGTCTTCGCATGACAAATTAAAACCAACTTTTTGACACCTGGATTCGAACTCTTTCATTATTCTGTAAGGAACAGGGATTGGTGCAGATGGTTTTGTGTTCTTCGATAACCCTGAAACAAGAAAAATAAATATTTATTTTTAAATCATAAATGTGCTGCACATAATTTAATACAATCATCAGTTGTTCTCTTTCATTAAAAAAAAAACAACATTTTAAGGGCTTTAAAATACATCGACTAAATAGCACTCTAGATAGCTAATTTATATCAACAGAAGCATCAGTAAGAGAAATATGTATAGATCATATTTATAAGTATGTAAAAATTATAAACTATAATATAATATTACTAGTTTACTTTTCTAGATTTAACATCTATTACTCTGTTTAGTACTCAAAGATAAGAGGTCAGCAGCCATAGTAGTTTAAATTTGTTTTTTTTTAATACAAACAGCAAATTATAAATATGTAAATATAAATAATAGTAGTTTAAATTCATTTTTTAATACAAACAGCAAATTATAAATATGTAAATATAAATAATAACTGTTATCAACCATCAACAAAAAAAAACATAGTGTAACTAGAAGTCAGCTGTCTCACCCTTAAAGCTAAAATAACTATTGTGATGCTTGAAAACTGAAATATGTTGAGCAGCTAAATAAAAACTTGAAAAAAAACAAAGGCATTGCGGACATGCATAACAGAAGCATGGAAGTGGAGATAACAAAGGAAGATGTTTCAATTGTGTCATATGATCCAAACAAATGGATCTGTCCTGAAATTAAAAGACATTTTGTTTCATTATTTTACTTCGTATGGTTAACTTTTTTGATCTGACTTAATGTTTAAGACCACATTATTGTATTAATAGACAATTTCATGAAAGTATACATCATACCCAAACAAATAAAGTAAAGTATTCTTATCTTATATGCTACAGACGTTACTTCAAAAAAGAAGATGATTATGTCCTACGTATTTGTTGTATTTTAATCTATAATATAAAGAAGGAAGGAAGGACAGATATATTATAATGTAATATAGTGTGGCATCATAGTAAGTATGACCTGAATAGAAATCGAAACCAATAGAGCAATCTTGATAAGTCTTGGCAAAAATGTTCTTGGATACTAACTGGAAAAGTAACCTATGTAAAGTAGCCCTACAACAATCTGAAGACCCTAAAAAAAGTTGCCCAACTTTATGAAAGTATTATTATTTCATGGATCGTGTATGTTTTCAGACAAGATTGAAAGGTCACAAATGCCCAGAAAATCTCTCAAAGTCAAAGTTAAATCTAGATCTAGATCAAATTTTAAAATGAAAGATTAACTCTTTGCAAAGATAGTTTTTTACTCTTTATATTAACATACAAAATATGGTCCAATCATTTCATTAATAAAATTAGCATGGGCAGAACATAGCATTATAACATTCATGCATTCACTTCATTTATAATATTATTTTGTTTAATTGTTTCTAATACACAGTGTCTATATCAGTGATACCCCATGGGTCTGCCTGGTATATTATAGAGAAACGACGGGGGAAGTCAGTGGTGCGGCCTTCTGCCACGTCTTTAGTCAGCGAGCCTGGAGTGTCCGTTTACATTGGAAGTGAACGCATCAAAAACTCTAATTTTCAACCCAGAGTCTCACCCTCCATCAGACAGGACAGAAGACTTGCAGACAGTGGATAATATATGGCTAGTAATAAGTAAAGTATAATATGGAGAGGCAGAAGCATTATTGATGAGTTAAGTAAAAAAGTTTTCATAAGCGTATTGCCAAACTATTATGGCTTCAGCTACAAAAACTACTATTTAACATTTTGCAGAATCTCCTCCTCTTTATTCTTTATATATGTAGTATATAGGGGTGTACCGGATAGTCGCTCCGGATCCGGCCGAATATTCGGCACTTTTTTACTATCCGGCACTGTTCGGCTCCGGTCGAATATCACTACCGGATAGTAAAAACTACAGCGTAGTACCTGTATTTCGTATTTCTTTTAATATTGTTAGGTGCCTCCGCGCGCTAAGTCTTTTCCAGATACGCCATACAGAGGTAACACTTAAATATCGAAACAACACAGGCCAAAGACAAACAAAATAAAGGTGTCGACGCTGATAAACGATGTCCAACAAGAAGTTTAAACTAAATTTCCATGTTGATAAAAAATATACAAATATTCACAAAGTGGACATGATTAAATAATGTCAGTTCTGAAATACATTTACTTTTTTTTGTTTCAAATAAAAGAATTTGTTTTTTAAAACAATAAACAATGACTATGCACCAAATCTTATTTAGTACAAAGACAAGGCGTGTTAATCTAAATAGAAATAAAACTGTACATTGTAAGATTGCATTACATACATAGCAGCGATGCCTAGCACATTTTAAAAGCTTGTTTTGACCTTTGAGTGTTCTAGTAAACATGTAATATTCATTAACTACGTCACGCTGATAATCTGTCTAGATGTGCGGGTATATCTACAGAGGTTGAGATGAGCAACCCCAACCTCCTTTTGTTTGTTTAGTCCATAACATTGAGATCACAGATAGGCAGCTGACCACATTAAGCCAGATGTCAACGTGTTGACACTGTCTAGAGGTCTATCTTAAGAGATAACTAGTTTGTTTACTTGGAGAAAAAATTTTATTAGGGGGCGGGACTACAAGCCATCTCTCTATAAGATTAATCTGGTTAGGGTTTGTTTATTATGAGATAGGTTGTCAATCAAAGGGTCAAAGGACCACAAGCCACACCTTTTATACTATTGGCCGGGTAATAAGTTTGTTTACTTTGAGTTAAGTCTCAATTAGGAGGCTGGACTACAAGCCAAACAGACACTGACCAGTGGGTTTAAGGGAGGGCTCAAGAGACTCAACACCCTTAACTTCTTATTTGTTTAACCCATGACAATATATTGATAGACATTGACCATACGTAAGCCAGAATGGATTAACGCAAATTTTTAAGACATATTGACATTGTCTATAGGTCAACAGATGATGACAGTAAGTTTGTTTACTTGGAGAGAAATGTATGGGCATGGGTGTATGTAGTTTTTTCCTAGTCTTAAAACCTTTAGAAAGAAAGCTAATTTCATTGCTTAATCCTATTGACTTAATATATTATATAGGGCCTAAAGGAAAACCTTACAGTAAAATTTAACATCACAGAAAATAAATTGATCTAAAGAACCATAATATGCTGGAATGTTAAGAAACACTTGACCTCTGTAACTAGCGTACAGATAATTTAGCCTATCTATTTGCTTGACTGACCATGCCAATGTGTTATCTTTTTTTTTTTTGCCTGCACACTAAACACTATTGTGTATGCCCAAAGAAAAAAAAAACGCGTGAAGGTCAACACAATCATCTATACACACTACACTAGGACAACATGTGTAGGTTCACTACGTCTATCTGACCAGGTTGTTACAATCAATCGAACACAATATCCATTTATGTTTCTTTTTTTTGGTAGGTAGGGTGTGGATGAGTTTTTGTCTTTATTTGGTTTCCTAATGCTCTTTGATCTATTTATCAGTAGATCTAAACATCAATAATGTAGGTGCAATGGATGTTCCTGCTGTTAATAAAATATCTTTGCCGCAAACGGATTAATAAATATATGACCTACTACGCTTCAGATTCCAACTATTAACTAACAGATATCAGTATTAAGTTCTTGAAGCCAGAACCAGAAACAGTCTTTGGACTTAAAAATACAAGACCGATTGTTGGTCGAAATTCTTGAACACATACATTCAACCACCATACAAGCCAGATGAGAGATTTACATTAGTAACTAGTAAAATATATACTAACATATTTTACAGTGACCCTCCAACACACAGCCTTTAAGGTTGGTGGCTTCGTACATACACAAAGACACGCTCATGCTATTCGTGATGATGCCACAGAGATTAATTTCTGTTTATAAATACTATTAATCTTTAATAAATCAATCAGTAACAGAGTTTAAAACAATAAGGTATATAAAAGGAAAAAAATAATACCAACAAATATAGATATGTTATATAACAGTTTCGTAAAATGTTCAGAAATACAATTTATTTACAAGATACTTAGGTATTTGGCTCCGGCTCCGGCCGAATATCAAATTTTGTTATCCGGTCATATCCAGCCCCGGCCGGATATCAAAAAGTACTATCCGGTACACCCCTAGTAGTATATGCTTGAAAAGTTTCTGAATTAACAATGAAATGTGAAGTTTTATTAAATTTAAATAAATCCTAATCTTTAATCTCTGTCTTTCCAATGTAATATTTTTGTTTAGGAAAGAGTATCTATTTCAATGTTAGGCTATAACTTTTAAGACATGCATTATTTACATAAGTGACAAAATAATGAATAAAAAAAAAAACTTACCACAAATGTCTGGTCACATAATGGACAAAGAAAATGTACAATTGATGATGGTAGAGCCTGATTTATCAGAGATTTCATTGGATTGCAAGAAGAATGCTGCATTGATGACATATGAGTGTAGAATACTGCTGCATCTGTAAAAATGCTGCCACAGTTAATAACTGGACATTCCATCACTCCAGACCAAGTTTTCCTAATATTGCTTAGATACTCAGAAGTGGCTGAATTGTCTACATTTACGGTCTCTGGGCTTTCTATGCAAAAGGACGAGCATGTTGAAATATTTTCTCCTGTGCTATATGTGCTCCCATAGTGTGATATGTGGCTGGAGTAATCAAAGCAGCTAGGTACATCAACTTGCAAGGTACTTTTGCAAGGTTGTGAAGCTACATTGGATAAAGAAATAAAGGAAATATTGTAAAAATTTTACTTTGAAAAAGGAAAAAATTTTTTTTAAAGATTAATGAATGTACAACTCATTAATGAACTACTTAAAGAAAAACAAGATTTTCAATACCAAATTTAATTTTAGAAGATATTATTAAAAAAAATATTATAACATTTAAATATAATTTTCCCTGTTCAAGCCAATGAGCTAGTAATTCTACATCTAGATATAAAAAAAGTTGCTGGATAGCGATGCACCTCTTGTCCTATTAGAAGGTATGAAGATACATTGACAAATCTACACCAGAGAAAAAAAACTAGGTGACCCCAATCTATATTATATTATTTCTCAAAGTAAGAGGTCAAACGAGCAACATGCAAGAAACAAGTAAATAGGGAAGATCCCATGGCGCACGCACGCGGTGTGCATGGACCCAATCCGCACTATTTCATTCACAAAATAGCATAGACATAAATAAATATAGACTGGAAAAAGGAAGTAACTTCATGTAACTTGAAAACGTGTATATATATATATATATATATATATCTACTATTGAATTATGATTTCCAAATTATGAAAAAATAAAAAATTGCATGATCTTCAGTCTTAGAGATTAAACACAATTTATAGACAGAAATAAAGTACACACAATTGCAATGCACAAATTTTTGTTTCATAAAACTCTTATGAATTAGTGTAGTGAATGGAAGGGAGGTTAAAAAAGTAGAAGCCGGAAGAGATTATATTGTGTGGTAAGCATAGACATCAATAAATATAGACTGGAATAAGGAAATAAAATAAAGTACACACAATTGCAATTCACAATATTTCGTTTTATAAAATAGTCTTATTGGCCAGTCTATATTTATTTATGTCTATGGTCGTAAGACTCTTGAAACTAGAACGACAATACACAGATAGATACTACTCTCAGGTTTGACTTTAGAAGTACTTTCATTAGTACCACAAATTACTATACTTTTACGTTACAAAAGATTTCAATAATTTCCGGAGATTTCCAGGACTTTTTCGTAGGTCTATATTTAATAACATTTCAGGAGATATCCAGGGGCTTCTGGTAAATCAAGAGGCAGCGGGAAATCTGTTATATGTTATAAAATGGTTTAATTTAATAATTTATACATTTAAAAAAAAGCACGATCTAAAGAAAGGACGGGACCCACTGCGGTCGCATTTGTTGCAGTGCCTCTAAGGCATTCCCTGAAAAATAGCGGCGTATGGTATGCCGCCGGTCGACTAGTTCTTTATAATCTTGAACAGTACTGTCTCTTGGAAGAATTTCAATCTGTGTATAGGAAGTGAGTAGCACAGATACAGCAGTGGTCAAGTACTAAAGGTCTTACTTCACAATTCCGACATAGGCCACATATAAATACTTTCCATGCTTGACTTGTCCGCAGCCTTTGATATGCTAGATAGACCATGAAATTATGATGGCCAGATTCTCTGCCATTTTTTTTAGCTGGAATCATCCTAAAGTGTCTTGGATCCTAACTGGCTGAACACTGAAGTTTCGTTGTTAACTGGACAGAAACAGGGGCGGACGGGCTATATGGGCGTTTGGGCAAATGCCCGGTGGGCCAGTACTGGTACCCAAATGGGCCGGTAGGGCCACCGAAAGGGCCGCATTGATACCACCTTATGTTCAATTGTTAACTGTTTTATAATATTCTCTCTTCTGAGCGTCATGTTTAAAATAAGTCTCTCTGCAGTGTAATACTAATTTGATGTAACAAATTTTCCGAAATAATATAATTGCCTACATCTGTGGACAGTGCTACTAGTAGGCTTTATCTTTTTATGGCATACACACTAAGTGGTTAAAAAGCAACATACGGTCTATATTTCTAATAAATACACATGTATGCACATACACAGGTATTGATACTCAAAAACATAACCTAATGATTTTGAGGTCAGGCAGGTCTAGAATTGGATGCCCATCATATTGTTACGTATCTCTCTCTCTCTACTATCCAGACTCTCTGCAAACTCAATACAGCGAACTTCAAAGAACCTCACAACTCAGGGCTCAAAAGTATCAGTCATTTTAATTTCAAATAAATCACAATTGGCAATAAGAAACACTGTACAAAAACATAGCCTTGCTCCGGACTTCACACACCGTGCTGGTTCTGACTTCGCCTCGTCCTTTTCACATTGCGAGGTATCGTGAAGTGCGTCGATTCTGACACACTCGCTCTTATATAGTCTCTACTGGCCTTCTCGAACATTCTTGACCACTCCAGTTGATCACTTTCGCCGTGACATTCGTGCGTTATCGTCCTTGCCAAACTGGCGTGTATTGTCACTGGTCACAGCTGACCGCTCGTACTGTGCTGAACTGGGGCGATTTGGGTAGGCTAAAACACACACACATAGCACTACCAATGTCTGTGTCAACAGGTTCGCAACACTGTCCTCTCCTCAGATCTGTCCGTCCCGGACAGAATCAATTTCATGACGTGGGATGTGTAGTTTCATCGCTGAAGGTGGGGGTCGATCGGTGGGGGTGACAGTGGGCTTGCCTCTTGAGCTAGACGAAGCCCTCAACGTCGCATTCAGCAAATGTCGATTTCGTCTTCTCGTCCAGCTGACCTTCACCTGGTCGCACCGACATCGTGGTTGTAACGCCATGCACGTTGACCTCAGCAAACTTCGCCTTCTGTCTTTCTGTACTGAGGGCAGCCACTTTACACATGGGGAGGGACAGGATGCCAGGGCCGGTATCACCAAGATCATCGGCCCAACAGTCTGCTTCAAATGGCTTTCTCGAAGAGGACTTTTGGGATGGGTGTCAGGCTCATAGGAGGGGAAATTATGGGACAAGTCAACATCTTCAGACTTGTATGGAGGACATGCTTGTGGAGCAGGTTGGTAACTCTCCACATGCCAAAGCTCATCACCTTCGGCATCAGGCTGCGCATCAGGCTTCATTCGACTAGTCTCAGCGGACCAATCGTCTGTTGGGTCGAAACCTTTTCGACCACCCTCTGCCTGCAAGAGGGTCTCTGCTACGTCATCAGGTTTCGGTGGTTGTTCCCGATTATCACCAGGGCCTTTCTCACTGGTAGTGACCTTTAGAAAGACATCTGCAGGTTCCAAATCTCGCCGGTAGCTTCCATCATGCAAATGTTCTTTAACAGCTTCATCAGGTTTGTACTCGAAGTAGTCGCAGCAATCACCACATTTCTTCTCATTTGAGCTACTTTCGTACGGCTTGCTATTACAGTCACAGGAAACACCAACTTCTCTAGCAAGGCCACTGTAGCTGCGTATTTCGTGGCTCTGGGTTTCTACCACCTCGTTCAAAGTTTTCAGCTCGGGACTCGACACTTCTTTCACTGAGGTGTACATCTGTTCTACCCTGGCACAGGTCTCGTTCTGTGAGTCACCCTTCAACACATTCTGGAAGTCAGCCAACATCTGTTCTTTAAAGGTGATCAACAGCTTCACTACATCGGGTTCTAACTCGAACAGATAGGTGTCTGCATCTTCACCCTCTTCAGTCAGTTCTTCTCGGAGACGTGTCTGCAAGGTTTCTCTGTTTCCGACTGCCTTCAGCCCTCGCTCACGGAGTTCTCGTCTCAGTTCTTTCAATTCCAGTTCGCACAGCAGTTTCAGACGAGCCATAGTAGATGAGATCCCCACTTCGACACCAGTGTTACGTATCTCTCTCTCTCTACTATCCAGACTCTCTGCAAACTCAATACAGCGAACTTCAAAGAACCTCACAACTCAGGGCTCAAAAGTATCAGTCATTTTAATTTCAAATAAATCACAATTGGCAATAAGAAACACTGTACAAAAACATAGCCTTGCTCCAGACTTCACACACCGTGCTGGTTCTGACTTTGCCTCGTCCTTTTCACATTGCGAGGTATCGTGAAGTGCGTCGATTCTGACACACTCGCTCTTATATAGCCTCTACTGGCCTTCTCAAACATTCTTGACCACTCCAGTTGATCACTTTCGCCGTGACATTCGTGCGTTATCGTCCTTGCCAAACTGGCGTGTATTGTCACTGGTCACAGCTGACCGCTCGTACTGTGCTGAACTGGGGCGATTTGGGTAGGCTAAAACACACACACATAGCACTACCAATGTCTGTGTCAACAGGTTCGCAACAATATGATATGCAATATATGGGCCTGGTTGTATAGAAATGCCTGGGCCGATATTATTACACAGTCCGTCCATGGACAGAAACAAGTTTACTTTTGAAGTACAGAGTACCCCAAGGATCAGTTCTAGGCCCAGTGGCAGTACTGTTCACTATGTATACATACCCACTAAGCAGTGTCATACAGCCAAGCTACATATTATAATACTTCTTTGCCAAGTTATTTGATTCCTCAATACCATCTGGCAGAGAAAATCAGTTGTACTGTTGCAAAGGTGAGCAATTGGATGGTTGAGAATAAGACAGAAATAATTAAAATTGGCACTCGGAGTGTCTCAAAAGTCGAGAGCACAGATTCTTTTATTATCACGCACTGCCAGGTTCCTTATGTCCATGTAGTGCGGAATCTTGAAGTTTTCTTTGACTTAACACTATCTTTTGACCCACACATAAGTCAGCTCTGCAAGGGTCTTTATCTGAAGCAGCCACCATATAGATGTGGCAGTCATATTCTCCCGCCTTGACTACTGCATGGATGTGCTAGAAGATATACCAGATGACAAAATAGCTAAGCTGCAACATATTCAGAACGCCACCTGTATAGTCCTATCAAAGATAAGATGAGATTCTTCTTCTACGATCCTGCACATGCTCCATTGGCTTCCTGTGAAGCGAGAATTGACTTTGTCATTAGTGTATCTACAACTAAGAAATGATGTTATACCTTAGAGATTTGATCATTCCATATGTCCCGTAGAGAGCCATCCGCTCAATGGACTCAACGCTTTTAGTTGTGTCACACTTGTCCCTCAAGGGCTTTTTCAATGTACTGACCAAAAATTTGGAACTCACTTCCCATTGATATCAGACATACAATATGCTACACTACTTTCAAGAAGAACATTAAGACCTACATACATGTTAAAAACTTTTTTTTTAGATTACTTAGTCATTTTAGCTGTTGTCTTTGTGCTTGTAATGTTATTACAGAGCCTTGAGCCTACATTTTGTTTGTTATTATCTAGACTTTAGTGGATTAAGGATTATCTGATAGGGAAAGAACAAACTGTAATAATAAAAGGATTTGAAGCAACACCAATAACTATAAACTCAGGTGCACCTCAGGAACAGTCTTAGGTTCACTACTATTTTTTATTTAGATAAATGATTTACCAATTAACATTAGTTCAGGAACAAAAGAAAGGAAGAGGTCTATGTTATCAATTAGGATATAAAAAAAAACACTGCTGTTTAAGTTACAACTCCATTTTATTGACATGACAAGTAACTTTAAGTAAGTGAAAAAACTAACAGGAGACTATAAATTATAATACACACTAGATCTTTAGAATTACATACTTGAGCAAAACATGAGAGCAGTGAACAGAACAAGGTAGACAACAAGTTTACAAACAAACACACACACACACATAACATACATAATCTAGATAGATAGTATTATAATGATAATAATTTACTTTAAAGTAAATATTTAATAAGTTATAATTTAATAAGTTTATACTAGAGTATAAGTCGTATATAAGTATAAGACTAAGACTAAGACTTATATTTATAAGACTTAAACTCTAGTCTAGATTGACTCTAGATCTATACTCTATTTACTATACTTATGTCTTATTATGTCTTATACTATATTAAACTTAATAAACTTTATTAGATCAAATTATTATCATTGAAATTAGAATAGATGTAGTCTAGATTTAATTCTAGATCTAGACTATTTATTATAATTATTTATAGACCAGAAGTCAGAAGATCTGAAATAGTTAATTACCTGTTGTGGCTGTAGGCACTGTAGGCCTATTAGTATTTATGTCTAGACTGACTAGAGCATTAAAGGAATGTAGATCTATGCTACCACTGGCACTTCCACACTGACCACAACAACTCGAACAAGACTGTTGACTAGGAGCATGACTAGAGACAGAGTCACTAGATCTGGATCTAGGACTAGGTGATTCATCATAATGAGACATTTAGAATTTAGTCTTTAGTTTAGACTTAGTCTAATACTTACTAATAATAGTAATACAAATTGAAATATATATATATAGATAATATTAATAAGTAATATAGATCTATAAGTATAATTATTAATTAGTACAATCAAATTTCTAAATTTATAGATCTAGATCTATAACAGATACAATTTACTTTAGTTTAGACTTTAGTATTTACTTAGATAATAATTTAGATCTAGACTAGTAAAATTAAATTTTACACTGTCGCTATAGTCACTATAGATTCTAAAATATTAATGTAACTAGGTTACTGAGTAGTATGGTAACTAGATCTATTAATAGACATTCAAAAACAAGCATTTAAAAATATAGCAAAACAAACATATAATCTAGAATTCAGTGTTTCTCAAACTGTGTGCTAGTGTGCTGCGGGAATTTCTACAAATATTTGAAACGTATGCAGGTTACACAGGTCTTTCTAATATTTTTTTTTAAATTTTACATTGCGATGACATCCCCACTTGCAACGACCAGTAATAGTAGCCCACACTCTCCCCTTTTCTCTGCCCTGCTAAATCGGATCACTTCATTTAGCTTCTAAGGTTATGGGATTTCGCACTATACATATCTATATATATAATCCTCAAAGAATTAGGTCAGACAACAACAACAACAACAACGAGTAATCTATTTTTAGCTCCATTAATCATTTTTTTAACGCATTGGCTTTACTTATTTTATAATGCGAAAAATTAGAACCATATTTAAAACTCGAATTATTTATGTATTTAATAGTCAAAGAGACAGTTTTCTGGAGCGCAAATACTCTATAATTCTTTAGAAAAAAAAAAATCCATTGACTTGCAAAAGACCTTTAATACGAGTATTTGTGAACAATTGTGGTGGAAAAAAAAAGCATTATAAAGGTTAGAGAGACAAAATGACTATTTTTTAAAATGTTAAAAATGTGTTTGATTTCTTTTAAAGCAATAGCTTAACAGACAAATAATTATAGGGATGTTAAATCGACAGGATGGCGCAGGGAATCTGTTGTAAGTAATAAAATGGCTTAATTTAATAATTTTTTACACTTTAAATTAGAGCGGGTCCTATAAAATTGCGGGTCCTATGAAATGCGGGCCCCACTGCGGTCGATATAAAAGACTATATTTTGTTAAAAATGTGTTTGATTTCTTTTAAACCAATAGCTTAACAGACAAATAATTATAGGGATGTTAAATCGACAGGATGGCGCGGGTTACACTTTAAATTAGAGCGGGTCCTATAAAATTGCGTGTCCTATGAAATGCGGGCCCCACTGCGGGGAATCTGTTGTAAGTGATAAAATGGCTTAATTTAATAATTTTTACACTTTAAATTAGAGCGGGTCCTATGAAATGCGGGCCCCACTGCGGTCGTTATAAATGACTATATTTTGTTAAAAATGTGTTTGATTTCTTTTAAAGCAATAGCTTAACAGACAAATAATTGTAGGGATGTTAAATCGACAGGATGGCGCGGGGAATCTGTTGTAAGTAATAAAATGGCTTAATTTAATAATTTTTACACTTTAAATTAGAGCGGGTCCTATAAAATTGCGGGTCCTATGAAATGCGGGCCCCACTGCGGTCGCCGGCCCTGGTAAATAGCGGCGTATGCTATGCCGCCGGTCAACTAGTATTATTATAATGACCAAAATGTAGGCCTCCTTAGCAGATGCACAGAAGTTTTTGAATTGGTAACAATAAATATAAGCGATGTGTTTCATGTATTTTTTTAGGTGTATTCTAACAATAAAAAATTATCAATAAGCGTTAATTATTTGAATGAAACATCAAAAGCGTTAAATGAAAAGCTTTGCTGCATTCTAGTATTATAGTTTTAGTATTTCTGTTCACATATCATCTTGTCGTCTGGCCCGGTATAAAAGATATATATATATATAGACTATACTTATATACTATATTAATATACATCAGTATTAACATCTTTTTCTCTATTTGAATAGTGAATCCTGCATCTTAGGATCACTTTTCTGATATTTTCCTATTGTTAAAAATTATTTTTCTGCTGCAATAACATGCTAGTATGATTTAACAATACAATTTTGAGCTAACTTTTCACATATTTCGTAGAGTAAATGTTTAAGTGCTCTAGCTTAGCCACCACTTTGACACTAATTACCACTTTAATTTGAAAGTACTCTTGTGTTTAGTTGACTATTTTTTTAGTACATCTGCCAACAAGAAAGTCAGGCAATCAAAGTTATGTATGTATTCACAGACAGTTGGCAATCGTCTTTGCGCTGCACCTCAAGTGTTTGTATTTTCAGAGTGACGGCAAAGATTTTCGCCGTCACACTTTCGTAACCTTTTTTTTTTTATATGATAGTGACCAAGATATTTAGAGTGCACTTAGACTATGACCATAGACATAAATAAAAATAGACTGGAAAAAAGGAAGTAACTTCATGTAACTTGAAAATATGTATATCTATTGTATTCGGATTTCCGAATTATGAAAAATTTAAAAAGGGCATGATCTTCAGTCTTAGAGATTAAAAAAAAATTTATAGACATAAAATAAAGTACACTATATTTCCATGGCTCTAGTATACGCGTATTTCAATATTTTTCTCAGACGTTCGCGCCATGTTTTTATTTTAACGAGTTGGAAACTAATTAGTCTAGGGTAGGCCTATGTGGGGGGTGATAAAAAACCAATCGATGCAGGCACCTCAAGCTATACTCGAAGCATCGGACAATTATATATGGTCTTGCAAAACAATTCAGACCCAGATTTAAAAAAAAAAAATAAAAAAAATATATATGCAGCTCATCTTTAGTGTTGTCTGTCTTTTGTTGTATCTTTAGTCTATATTAACTCTTTATCTCCGTAATCTTTTTCCATATTTGTAACTTCAATAACATTTTTGTTTGGAATCAGAAAAAGTTACTTTGGGTCTAGAATTTATTTAAGAAATTACACGCTCTTTTTATAAAACACGAAATTAAAGTCGATAAAAATATTAAAATTGATTAAATTTAATGGGGTCAAATCAACAATATCATCAATTAGGAGAGAAAAAGTTAAGCTTAAAATCTGTTTTTTTTTTTAAACTTTGGTTCCGTCTCTTAGCTTAGAGCTGTTTGTTAAATTGTTGTTTGTATTAGTTTACAATTATTTGCTGTTTTTTTTTTGTCTTAGCTTAGAGCTGTTTGTTAAATTGTTTATCTTAATTTAGAATGGATTGTTGTTGTTTGTCTTAGCTTAGAACTGTTTGTTTGTTAAACTGTTGTTTGTCTTAGTTTAGAATGGATTGTTGTTGTTAGCTTAGAGCTGTTTGTTGTTGTTTGTTTTAGAGCTGTTAGTCACAATACCTAGTCCTACATCCAAACATTCCATCAACATAACTGTACTCGTAGCTCTTCACATGTTTGCATTTTTACAAAAACACTGCAACATTGTATACGTTCAATACAAAACATGCATCACAAATAGAGATGGACTAGGCTTTTTTTTTCTTTTAAAGTTTGGTTTAGAACTTTTTAGAAAATATTGATAAATGTGGTTAAGTTTCTATTCAGTTAAAGTATTTTTTTTTTAAACCCCATATTTTAAAACCCCAACCCCCGGCAAACCCTTCCCCCGGGGGGGGGGGAGAGTTGTGAATGTTTTTAATTCTTCAAATACACAAGGCTTTTACATTTTATTACATTTAGATAATAACTACTAAAAGTGAGATTTTTTAAATATAAAAAATTCATTTTATAAAATTTAGAAGGCTATGTCCAGCCATTAAAGTTATATAATCATATCCTCCTTAAATGCCCCTCCCTAATCCACCTTAGGTAGACCGTACTTCCACTACAGCCCAACATAACCAACACCCTGTATGGCAGTGCTGAACAACTGTAGAAGAAGAAATCAACACCATTTGTAAAACTAAATGTTTTATTTATTTCATCAGTTCAATTAGTTTGTGCTGACAGGAGCCATAATGAGTAGATTATACATGTCACACTTCTTAATAGACATTCACACAGTCACTAATATAATACTGTTACTGCTAACGAGTTAGGTGGTTAGACATCTCACTATCAACACAGTCTTGAACTCAAAAGATTCCATCTCTTAAATGTTAATGATGGATCTTAACAAGTATGTCTCCTTGAGGAGATGCTAAATGTTGGTTTAACAATGGATGAAGCCTAAAAACAATAGACAGAATTTCTCAGCAGCAAAAAAACAACAAAATGTAATACTTCTTGACTTGACAAATACAGTAAAAAAAATCATTCTCATTCAAGCCACTCACTACTCCGTTCCAGTGTTACATATATATACTGTTCATTCCGTTTCTGTTAGAATGTTAGGACACATTGGAAATAAATACATTTAAAAATTTTCATTGTTTGTTAGGAATAAATATCACACAACTCTCAGCCAGTGGGCTGCAGCCATTTGTCTAGTGATGGAGCAAAATGAAAAAGCACTGAACAAAAAAAAAAGTCAAATAATCAGCAATAAAAAAAAAGTCAAATAATCAGCAAGTAAAAAAAAAAGTCAAATAATCAGCAATTAAAAAAAATCAAATAATCAGCAATGACTTCATCTCTGATTAATGTATTTTTCCTCCTATACAATAGCCAGGAGAAGAAATCAACAGCATTGGATAGACTTCAAGTAATCTCTTGTAGTCAACTGCTATAAATACAGAACTCTTCAGAGAGTACTCAGCAAGGAAAGAAGTGGAACTTTTTTTTTAAAGCACACACAAGATAATGATTGAATTATGCACAACATGATTAGTTAAAATATATTAAAGTACTGCTATAGTTAGATAGAAATGAAATTAGGCCTACTAGAAATATATTAAACCACAATAGTGTAATTACATTCTATATTCTCTTACATTCTCATGCAAGAATAAAAAGACTCTTTATTTTTAAAGAGTTTAGAGAAGATGACTCTATAATGTGTCTTTACCAGTCATCAGCTTTCTTCTGATATTCAGTTACAAATATTTGTTGACACCAGAAGTCATCACTAGATAATAAGTCACTGCTTGCTGAAATAATAGAAAAAATGTTTTTCTCAGCAGTGACGCAGCAGTTATTCCCTGTGGCATGTTAACATTAGGTTCCCTAGCAATGGAAATAATTGGTACTTGAAGTGACAAGTAGTACTGAAGAACAAAATGAAAGTTCTGAATCTATGTGGTCTGGTGATGGCTTGGAAATGGAATCTATGTGGTCTGGTAATGGCTTGGAAACCGAATCTATGTGGTCTGGTGATGGCTGGGAAATGGAATCTGTGTGGTCTGGTGATGTCTGGGAAATGTGAGACTGGGAAATGGAATCTGTGTGGTCTGGTGATGGCTGGGAAATGGAATCTATGTGGTCTGGTGATGTCTGGGAAATGGAATCTATGTGGTCTGGTGATGTCTGGGAAATGGAATCTGTGTGGTCTGGTGATGGCTGGGAAATGGAATCTGTGTGGTCTGGTGATGTCTGGGAAATGTGAGACTGGGAAATGGAATCTGTGTGGTCTGGTGATGTCTGGGAAATGGAATCTATGTGACCTGGTGATGGCTGGGAAATGGAATCTGTGTGGTCTGGTGATGTCTGGGAAATAGAATCTGTGTGGTCTGGTGATGTCTGGGAAATAGAATCTGTGTGGTCTGGTGATGTCTGGGAAATGGAATCTATGTGGTCTGGTGATGTCTGGGAAACCGAATCTATGTGGTCTGGTGATGGCTGGGAAATGGAATCTATGTGGTCTGGTGATGGCTGGGAAATGAAGCCAAGAAAACAACAAAATAGAAGCAAACTCAAAACATAGTGAGGTAGACAAAATATACCACTCCTTAGTATTCAGGTGTTATACATGTACAGGACATCAGCTAGTAGAGAGATACAGTTGAACAATTACACAATTAACACAGCAACAACTTTAGTCTCCCTCTGGAAGAGATAATTTCCCCCAAAGAAAGTTGGAGCCCTAGCAAGATGTGAATGTATCCACCTCGGTAGCAATGTACCACAGTTGGTTGGTTACAGAGGATAAGAGGCTTGTTCTTTTTCATTCCAACAATGTGGTGTTTAAACTAGTTAAAAGTTACCCAAGTTGATACCTGCTAGTAGGTTAGTGAATAGCATAGCACACAGTTTAGAAGTGTAGCAAACTTGGATGGCAGAAATTGAATTTTATATCAAGATGTATTTCTAATAATGGCAAGTGCTATGTGTGCCCCTGGTATATATATATATATATATAAAAGGTTTAATTGTTTTAATAATAGATCAAAGCTTACAAGGGAGACAATTGAATTTGAAAAAAAAAAGTAATCCACAAATATAAAAAAAAATATAAACATAACCAAATGGTATGGAAATAAACAGAAATGATGTTATTATCTAATACGCTGGACAGCAGTAGAAAGTAACAAGTCTCACACTAAATACTTGCATTGATGTTCAATAAATAACACAGTAGCTAGGACTAGATTTATATATTCAGTTAATCATTTCCCCACACAGAATTTAACGACCATTAATGTGATTGTCCTAGCAAGAGTCTTAGATACAATATACAAAATCAGTTTACCTATCTGACTTCATAAAACCAAACACTTACACAAGAAATAGATATTGATATCTGTGCTCTGTAGCAATTCAAAAAACAATAAATCTAATAAAGTCATTACTTATAACTATACTGTCATGTAAGTTTCAAATGCATGCCCTAGCCCTGGTTTGAAAGCTGGGAGGGTTTGGATCACTAGAACAGACAAACATCTCAACCAAAAAAGATTGAATAACAATGAATCCTATGACTGGAAGTTCTACTGTTTTGATGTGATGAGTTCAACCAAAAATGGAGCTTTAACTCTTTCTCTCCTAATTAACAATACTATCATTGATTTGACCATTAATGTTTAATTTTATAAAATTTATTTTGTGTTACATTAAAAGAGCATGCATTTTCCTTTCACTCTATACCAAATAAAACATTTTCGATAACAAACCACAAAGCTGATGATGCTTAATCATAACAGGGTAGAGAAATAGTAATGAGCTAAATGAAGAATTTCTTCAAAAAGTGGAAAAAATAATTAAGAGAGAAAGAGTTAAGTAAAGGAACAAGATGAGATAATCCACACAAAATTAGCGAAACACATTTTTG
This sequence comes from Biomphalaria straminea, assembly GCA_021533235.1. Classification (NCBI taxonomy): domain Eukaryota; kingdom Metazoa; phylum Mollusca; class Gastropoda; family Planorbidae; genus Biomphalaria; species Biomphalaria straminea. Next base: position 10,093,341 of record JADKLZ010000130.1, read on the forward strand.
AATGATTTCAAGTGAATAAATAAATACTACATGAAATCACAGCCTGGTGTTTGTTATCTTCCCCTGACAGCCAAGGGTTGTCACTCTATACAATGTAAAGTTATGCTAGACTATTGAACGCAGACATACAATGAGCCTAGTCTAGAACTAACACTGGCTATGGTTGAAAAATCTCAAGACTTCTTTAGAATCAAATACATGAAATACCATCAATACAAGTGTGTTTGAAATCAAATCAATTTTCAGTTCATGAACAACTACAACCCTAATTGTTGGACTCTATTGCAACTAAAATGTTCCCCCCCCCACTAGGATAGTCTACAAGGAATGCAGGATGGGCATTATATAAAAAAATAAAACAGAGCTACAATAGTAGGAGCTTTAGGTCTGGTATCACAATGGAAGGGAAACATACAAACATGATGTATAGACATTATGAAACAGTAAGTATATATATGTACATTATATGTACAGAGACTGGACTTATCTAGGTAGATGTCACACTCACCAAGAATAAAGATAAGCAACTAGACAACAGATAATTGTTGGCATAGCTGACTTTTTAAAATTATTTAACAAGACTGTGGTAAAATAATGAGAAGGCCGGGGGGGGGGGATCAGCGCTCAATTGGAATTCCCCCCCACCAAGTCTTTGTGACCCCAAATGAGAGGTCACTTTGAGACATTGTGCCATCACTACAGGGAGGGAGTGGCTCCACATCTCCTCCCCTTCTGACATCTACCCTGCAATCTGGTGTAATATCATTAAGTTAGGAGATGGAACCAAATGTAGGCCTGCACTCAATGAGTGAAGTTGAAAATACTATTTACATGGATAATTTATAGGCCAGTGTCAATTCAACTCACAGAAGGCTTGAAAGAGTTAATGCAGAAATGGAGAGATCTAGAAACACAAGCCAGTCATCTGAATGCAAGGATCCACCCAGTTTGGAAAATGTTGGGTCTTCCTTAGATAACCACTGGCCTTCAGCCTTTCAGATGAAAGGCAAATTAAATTGTATTACTAATTATACTTGTACATACAGCAGTCCTACAGCAAATTAAATACTTTTTTAACAGCATCTCACATAGATACACATTAATGCTGGGTACACATTCCAACTGATTGACCCCAGACTGTCAATAATGTCAGCCATTGTTGTCAGTCAATGATGTCAGTCAATAATATCAGCCATTGTTGTCAGTCAATGATGTCAGTCAATGATGTAAGCTAGTGTCAGTCAATGATGTCCATCAATGATGTCAGCCATTGTTGTCAGTCAATGATGTCAGTCAATATTGTCAGCCAATGATGTCGGCTAGTGTCTGCCAATGATGTCCATCAATGATGTCCTTAACAAACCGCATACATTGAGGAATTTAATTAGTTTTTAAAATTTGCATTCTTATCACAAATGTGTTGTTCCAAGCAGACTCAAATATATACACACATGTACGTACACAAGTTAATTTTGAATCCTGTACAACATTTTCTATGCAATGTTTTTTCCATTTATATATATATATATATATATATATATATTATCTCATCTGATATATTTACATCAGTATGATTCAATTTTTATATCACAATGAAACATAGATAAAAACTATACATGTAGAAGATTTAGATACTTCAAAAACAATATAGTTATATACTTTAGAAAAATATATATAAATATATATTATTTAAACTAATATTGTAAAATATATTATTCTATCTTATTATACTTGGGAACAATTATGTTTACATTTAGCTAGTGAACAAATAAAACAAAAGTATTGATCATTCTAAGATGCAACTGAGTTACAAACATCTCTAGATTGAAATACGCAAACCTATATACCTACAAATATCAAAAATCCCAAAGTCTGTTAACATGAATATTTAGGCTAATAGATTAGCCCAAAGATAATTGTGTTGAATATCCACTGATGATATAACCAACTTTTTAAAACAAAGAACAACAATTATTTTTTGAGTAAAAAAAAAACCTCAACATTCTCAGTGTAAAACAAATGGTAGTTTTTCTACAAGTCTGGACACTTTGTGCTTTCTGAACTGTTTTTCTTTTCTTTACCTCACCCCCCTCCTCCCATTTTGTTAGTTTAAATTGGTTGTGCTTGTTAATCTCACAGCTAGGAGTGCCGCCCCAGAGTAATCAGTGGATGCAACAATTAAAACACTAATTCAATTGACACGAAATCTAAAACTCAGTTCACAGTAAGAGAGAATATCATTTTGTGGTTAATACATCATTTCTACAGTGTCAGTAAATACAAGGTTTGAGCAGTTAGAATAATGAGTTCAACTATCATAACAACTAGATAACAAACATTGTTGAATACGTGTGAGTCAGTTTTGAGTGATGAATAAATACAACTTGAGATCACTAATAAATGTTAAGTCATTTATATTAATCTACCATTGAATGTAAGCAAATTAAGTTCTTGCCAGAGCTAAAGATCCACTAAGAAGGTAGAATTACTAATACAGTTTTCTGAGCCACAATTTACATAAAGGCCTGGTGGATGTGTGGTAAAGCGCTTGGCTCATGAACCAGAGATCCTGGTTCGAATCTTGGTGAAGAGTGTGATTTTTTATTTTGAGATCTTTAGGGCGCTTCTGAATCCACCCAGCTCTAATGGGTACCTGACATTAGTAGGCAAAATAGTAAAGGTGGTTGGTCATTGTGCTGGCCACATGCCCTCGTTAACTTTGGCCCATAGAAAAGATGCTATTTACATCATCTGCCCTATAGATCACAAGGTCTAACAGGGGAACTTTACTTTTTTTTTTTATACATAGTCATTGCGGGTTTACAAAGATGTGAGGCCAGCACAAACATCTTCTGAATTCCTTTTTTTTTTAACAGTGGCCATTTAATTATCCATTTAAAAATAGAAACTTTCTTGAATACAGACATTGAGAAAGCATGTCAATGTCACATCAGAATAAAACAAGAACTAAACAATGGTTGAACACTCAACCACTTGATTAACCCACCTATGGTCAAGAATTGAAAAAAAAAATACAACAAAAACTAGGATAGTAGGCTTATATTTGTTTCCGACTCAATATTACCTAAGATGAACTCCTATTGAAAAACAGGGCAGGGAGACCTCAGGTCTCCCGTACTGCCCTGGAAATGAACTCTGCTGTGCGGCGTAGTGCCTCATAGCTTGATTCTTACCAAATTTTATTAGTAAAACTTAAATCGAAGATGTGTTTAATGAGACTAAAAATGTAGCTAGATAACATAAGACTTCATTCTTATAATGTCAGTTTACATTTGAGCAAATCATTTAGCATGGCAAGACAGCTGACTCATAAATGCTATCATTAAAATACTACTGCTTGAAAGGCAAGTGAAAATTCAGCATTGGTATCTGAGAACAGAGGGCTGATCCCAGTCATGGGCACAATAGATCCATCTCACTACAAGT
>JADKLZ010000130.1:10139276-10152066 GCA_021533235.1 Biomphalaria straminea
AAAGTATAAAGGGGGCTGCTTCAATGTATAACACAGCATCAGTCAAGTACAATTTCTTTCCCTTGTTCGAGATACCAAACAAAATAATTACTGAACAAAAGATAATTAATTAATTAGTTTGTTTTTTTAAATTCTTTTTTTTTAAATTGATTCTTGTTTTGTCAGGGGAGGCTGAGCGGTGAAGCGCTTGGCTTCTGAACCGGGGATCCCGGGTTCGAATCCTTGTGAAGACTGGGGGTTTTATTTCGGGATCCTTGGCCGCCTCTGAGTCCACCCAGCTCTAATGGGTACTAGTCATTAGTTGGGGAAAAGTAAAGGCGGTTGGTCGTTGTGCTGGCCACATGACACCCTCGTTAACTGTCGGCCATATAATCAGATGACCCTTTACATCATCTGCCCTACAGACCACAAGGTCTGAAAGGAGAACTTTACTTACTTTGTCAGGTAAAAGAAATAACTATGCAAAATTTCAGCTTAATCCGAGATTGGGTGTGGGAGAAATAAAGTGTACAGACTTTTTACTAGACAGACAGAGTGAGTTGATATAAGCTTTATAAAATGTCCCGCATTTGTTTGAGACCACCCTTTCAATGTTCTCGCTATCACAAGCTCACTTAAAGATAAATTATACCAAATAGTTCCCCGTCTTTCTAGTCCCCATCTTATTTCAAAGAAGATAACAGTTGAACTTTAACCAAAAAAACTCAGAATTCCGAGAAAATATAAAAAATTTCGCCTGTCGGCTCTATGTCAGTAAGTTTTTCAAAGTTGTTAATTATATAGTGCTCTTTGTATAATAGAAACATTCAATACTGACTAACTTAAAGGGAAACTCCGATGGTTTTGACAATTTTTGATAAAATATGCGTTTTGATTTACAGATAATGAATATATTATTATTTTTTTTTATTTGAAATAATAACTTAGTAATTGATGTTTTTCTGACGTTATTTTTCTGCGCATCCAAAACAGTCAGACTTTCACCGGGTTTCTATGTGACGTCACACTAACCTATTAATTTAATCTATTGACTTATTTTATAGCGTGAGACCATAGATACAAATTCTCATTAAAAAAATAAATCGCCGTCTATACGGTTAGATCTAGGATCTTGTAAGCAAAGAACAAAATGCGTATTAAAAGGAGATTTACATGCTTGACTAACCACGGCAGTGTATATTTTCTCGCCTGACCACTTAACACACAACAAACATTATCGCTTGGTTGTCTTGTCATGACCGACTACACGTAGTCTAGACTAGCCTTACACTGACCAGTTTGTTCGAATCAGTCAAACACACGATATATTTACTTCTTGGGATAGGGAGAGGTTTAGATGAAAATGTTTTTTTTTTCTCGAGTTGGTTATCCTAATGCTTTTACATCTCTCTCTATATATATAAAACTATTGCATAGCTCTGGACTATACCGTCACTAAGCCTAAGAGCTCGACAGCTACTGTAAGAAAGAAGCGATACGATTGGTTAAATCTAGTTTCCCTTTCAGTATTGTTGATGGAAGTGACGTATGTCTAAGATAAAAACAGAATTTCAAAGAACCCCGTTTTTTAGGAGGCGTGGCAAATTTACTGTCCAATATATTAAATATAAAAATTTCTAAGCATCTAAATAAAAAATGATATAATGTTTACTATTACAACTTTTTACGCAGAATTTAAATATGTCAATAACTAAAATTTGAAAAACTATGAGAGTTTCCCTTTAAAATACCAATAAGAAACAACAGCTCCAAATCATGATTCTTTCGTATATCTTAATCTAGTTAGACCTCCATTGTCACACACAGACATTTTAGAATAAGAAATAAAAACCGCTGGACAGGTTGTCGTAAAAAATGACAAAATCTGTTTCATGTTAGATCCATTAGGATTATAGTCTCAGCCCCAGTGCCGGATTTTAGTATGCGGAGGCCCCTGAGGCAGATTTTTTGTGTGGAAGCCCCAACACACTTCGAATTTTAATATAAATGCATTAAATATTAATGAATCTAAAAGCATGTTATGTTTGTGCAGAAAGAAAGAAAGTAGTTCTAAATTTAATCTCATCTCATTTCAAGTCCTTAATATTTTCATAAAAAATATTTTTTCAAATGTAGAAGTCGCCTTTAAGGGCGAGGACCTGGATCGACGCACAGTAGTAAAACCGGCCTTGTAACAGTCAATTTCTTTTTTTTTTTTTAATATAAAAAATTCACACACACACACATAGAGAGTATTAATTTGTGGTAGGATGACAAAAATAGACCTGTGAATGAAAGCCTAAACATTTTTGTTCTTGTTCCAGTGAAGATGATAGTGAATATATTCACTATTTACTTCAGGGCTGTGACATTGCTACTACCTGTACACTTGACATACATCTAGCCAGGGTTGTCTTTGTACCTTATAAATTAGCTCCCTGTCTAGGACAAAATCCATTTCCTGACAATCTTGGACAGCGGTTCTGACGCTAGAGGGTATCAGGAGGTAGTAGACTGTAAAAAGGAGTTTAAGCAGACGAATGGATTTTAAGAAGTAAAGAGATAAAGAAGGAACGCTACCAGGAAATGAAAATGTACAGAAATACCTTAGCTCCGTGAAAGACAAAGCTGTCTTCTTCCAGATAAAGATGGACAAACAATCAATTAAAGATGGCCTCTTGACACAAACCTTTTATTTTAATTGGATACAAAGACATTTCAAATAAAATGGTTTATCGATTTTAGGTAAGTGGAGATCTACCAAAGACAAAACTTCTCAATTGAAGATGTTTTGTCACGTTTAAATCTCAACACCTAAACGTACAACCGAAAATTCAAATTTCAACCACCAAGTCTTTTTCTAGATGCAACGTCCGTGTGTGTGTGTGTTGTGTGTGTGTGTACGCGCGCGTGCTCCCTAAGCGAAAGGTCTTGAGCTCGAAATTAAGTGTGCATATTGTTATGGACAGCATACGTGTTATGGTGTGTGTGTGTTTCTATGGTGATGTGGAAAGAGCTTAGCAATTGGTTGAGAATGATGCAAGGTGGCGTTGTCGTCATTTGATCTTAGTACAGACGACTACATATTATAAGTACAATGAACCACATTCACTAATCGTAAATAAACACATTTGGCCATGTCATAATATTGATAAAACAATGTATAATATGTATGTATCACCTGACAGCCTTTATGGATTACATAGCTAAATGTTGTTTGTTTACGATTGGTGAATGAGGTCCATTCTGCGTCAAACTCAAAACGTGCGTAAAAAAAGGTGCCACTTGTGGTCATGGAACCTATTCTGTTGGCTTTAAAAAACAAAATGCATTATTTGACACACACACATCAGATCTATGTTTAAACCATGTTAAGTGCAACTTTCTTTTTTTCTTCAGTTTTTAAATAGCGCATACATATTTTATGCATACATGCAGACACCGTTTTTGAAATAACGATCTCAACACGCCTTTCGTGTTGTGTTTATCGATAGTTGCGTGCGATGCTACAGGAGAGTCATATAGCCACTAATGCAATTAAGGTGTGTGAAGTGTGTGTAGATGGGGTATGAGCACAACTGGCCAGCAGGTGTGGCCTACGAGTTTGTGTGTCTCTATACTATCTGATCTAATTGCAAAAATCGCAGTAGAGATTTTTAAAGTGTTCATTTTCTATCAATTTAATCAAAATTGCAATAGAGAGTTACATCAACGTTAAAAAAAAAAAACAACTTGCAAACTATGAAAAATACTTTTTAAAAAATAAGATTCTCTGGGATTGTGAGGTACCCCACATTTACATGTCTCAATACTTTAAGAGTTATTTCCCTTTTCGATATGAAAAAAAATTAATTAAAGACCAATAATTAATTAATTAGGGGGCGTGGTGGTCGAACGGTTAAGCGCTTGGCTTCCGAACCTGAGGTACTGGTTCGAAGACTGAGATTTTGAATTTCGGGATTTTTAGGGCGCCTCTGAGTCCACCCAACTCTAATGGGTACCTGACTTTAGTTGGGGAAAGTAAAGGCGGTTGGTCATTATGCTGGCCACATAACACCCTGCTCGTATAACCGTTGGCCAAAGAGACAGATGACCTTAACATCATCTGCCCCATAGATCGCAAGGTCTGAAGGTGACACTTTACTTTACTTACTTTTAATTAATTTGTTGATATTTGTATTGATTCATAATTGTGAAAAATTTCAACTTGATCTGAGAATGGGAATTGGGAAACATAGCATTTTCAAAATTTGTACCAAAGTGATTTGATATAAACTTTGTAAAAAAAAAAAATTGCAAATGGCCAAGAATAGCCTGTTATTTTTCATCCATTCTAATTTTTAATAATGATAAAATGTGGGTCAGGTGGGCTCAAACCAAATGAATATATATATATATATATACAAATATCTAAAAGCTAAGTATATCAATACCAGGGGGTTAAGAAAATGAAAAATAAAACACAGTCTGTTACCACAAAAGTCTATGAGGAACAGATGTTTGGTTACATTATATACACCTTATGTATGTATATATATTTACACACAGTTTAACCAAATTTAAAACAAAATCTTTGAAAGTAATAATATCCAGTGATACTTTGCTCGTAGGCAAACAATATATCTAGAAACAAAATATTAGAATAACTATTAAAATAAATAATGGTTTATTGATTAATAATAAATAAAAAAATTATTACTTTAAAAAAGTGGGCTCTTTTTTTGTTGTTGTTATAGATTTTATTTTCAATTTATGTAAGAATGAATCTAAGCAAAAAGCTGTAGCAATTCATTTAAATAATGCTTTTTTTTTTTTTAATGTCTTTTTTATTTAAAATAATAGATATACAATGTCATTAAACTGTTAATAAAGAACCAAGGATTCTATCAGTTAACACAAAAGCAGACTGCTAAACTTCTGCCATTCTTAATTTCATTTTAAATGGAGGACAGTTTTGTCACTTACAAAAAAAAAACTGAGCCCAGAGCATGCAATGTGTGTCAGCTATTATTAAGTCACCTATGTCAACTGCTAATGTAATTGTCAGTTATTCCTGTCCAACTGCATTTTGATAGCCAGAAAAAGCTGCCCCTCCAACAGGTGATGGATGGGTGTACCTTGTACTAGGCATGGTGGGAAGTAATTTTATAAAAACATGCAGCAAGCAGCAATAAGCATGTAAACAATAATTTTACATTTCAGGACCTACAGGAGAGTTAAATTAAGTTTCTTGTAGCCCCAGTAGCCAGAAGGAGATTTTCTATTGTATAATTGCTATTGAAGCAATGATATCAAATTCCTTGATATTCTTTTTTATACCAAAAAATATATTTATATAAATATGCGTATAAATGTTGGTGTGCTTTAAGTAACCCTTTCTTAGCACTTTTTTTCCTCACAACTTTACTCGACATACTTTAAAAATACTTTTTCAAATATCCTCGGTCTATTATATACAGGGAGACTACAAAAACAAAATAAAGTTATTTAAATTGTTTAATTTTTTTTTTTAGAATTTCTATAATAATTATACTGATGTGGGCCTACAAAATTTATTTATGTAATATATATTGTCATATAATATAACCTAGCAACATTTAAATGAATTAAAATAAAAACAATAGTTTTGTACTACTTTCTTTTTCAAACAGTAATTCTTGAGTATCTAGGCCTACAGCTAGCTTTCAGAGGAAAGATCTATTTCAAAGTTAACAGATATTTTGGCTGATTTAGTAAATGCATATGAATATGAACAGTTATCACAGTAAATATTGCTGCAATTCCAAAAATAATAATAGCCTAATAATAATAATTTTTGGTGTTTAGTTATTAGTAAAGATAAAAAAAAAAGTTTAAAAAAATTATATAAAAGGCAATGCACTTTTAGAGTATGTTTAGTTTTTTTTTTTCTTTGATGTTGTTTTGTCTACCTTTATTTCCTTCTCAATTTATTTACAATTAAATTCTTGAGGAAATTAAAACAAACCCATTTTTAAACATTGAAAATTAAAGGTAGTTGACTTCTATAAAGAGAATGGCATCTAATCCAGTTTAAAAAAAGAAGAAAAAAATTCCTAGATATATCTAGATTCTAGATCTAGAGACTTAATTTACTGTGACACAGCACACAGAAGTCCTAACCACTAGCAATGTTTCTAAAAAAAATTTTTTTTTATAATAATTAATAATTAGAGCTACATTTAGATCTTTTGTAAACTCTTTTTTTTCCAAAGAATAATTGACCATGAGTTAAAGAATACTTTGCTTCCATATTTTTTGTGACATAGACTATATATAAATAAACTAATTTAAATAGTTTTGAATTAGGCATATGCCATATATCTATATGCCTATATGAGATATATAGGCCTATAAGATATACTAGTTTTATGAAGGTCTAAAAAAATACCTTGCTAAAAATAAAAAAGTATATTAGATATAATGTAGGCCTATATAGATATAGACTATGTAGTCTAGATCTAGGTGATAGGCATCTATATAATATAGTCTATATCTAGCCAATTTAGATTACCTCTAGTTACTCACTTTACTGTCTAGAAAAAATCTATGAAGACAAAATGTCTAGAATGATGGATGGTATAACAGTTACTGAATAATAAGTACAACAAATATATTTCTTGAAGTTGAACAAGATCTAGCATCTTATAAAAAAATGTATATCTAGATATAGAATTTAAGATCTAGCCTTTATACTGGAACTAGATTCTCGATCTAGAATATATTTATATATAATAGGCTAATTAATAATATTAATAATATCAATATAGACCATAGATTTATTTTATTAACTAAATTATTAACTATCTAGATCATATAGACTAGATCTATATCTTAAAACATCTAGTTTAATTTTGATAGCAACACTGTGACTGATCCATAGTCGCGTAAAGTAAGGGCGTTTATTTTCATCTCAGATCTAGATATATAGATCAAACAAATTCTAATAATCTAATTCTTTAATATAATAATAAACAATTAGGCCAACTGAATTAGTTTTTGACCTACAATTTTAACATTTAAAAACACCCGGCCCTATTCATATTGCCAGTAATGCTAGCATTATGTTGCGACCTATCAACTTTGAACTCTTGACACTTTCTCATTCAGTTATTGTTATTCCTCATTAAAGATTCCGTCGTCTGCTAGATAATAATTTGAAGTACCGTATATCCTCTAAGCCTGTATACTTAAATTTAACTTACTGTCTTACCTCTAGTCTTGGCTCCACAAAATAGGAAGAGCTTGAACAGAATGAAATACCAAAGCGTCTGTTGAGTGCACACTGTGGAATACTTATATCCAAAGCCAAACGATGGCACTGCCCTTCGGAATCCATTATTTTAATTATCATTTAGACTACACACCAAATGGTAAAACATGAACTATTCAACTAAAGATGACAAACCTGGCAAAACAACAACAGGAAGGATAATTAAGCCCTACACCGGAATTGACACAGCTCAAAACGAAGAGACTCCCGGTGTATGGTTAAAAAGTGGACCAAGCTTGATTATCCTAGCCATGTTTATTGAGTGAAAGACATTACAATTTGTAATTATTACATTGTAAAGTTTTTAGATCTAACTGATGTCCTGTCCTATACGACCTGTTAAAGGTTTGTCTCATTGTGACTGAGCACATACAAAAAAGAACAAAATGATGGTTATATATTAATATTGATTTAGACATCATCAATGGAAGTAATGAAAATATTGTCGCTGAGGACAAGACTATATCAGATCGAATGCTCATCAATCCAAAGAAAGAAAATTATTTCAGAATTTTGTTATGAAAACCAGTTTTAGTTGTGTGTTATTGTTTTTTCTTTCAGTGTATTAGTCGCGCCTGAATGAATTCTGAGCGCTGCAAATGCTTGACAGTTTTGACAATATCCCTTGAAAAGTGTTGATGATTTTTGCAGACATAGCCGATTCGGGACGAGAGCATAGAGTGAGCTCCCTTTTATGTCCCTTTGACCAAGGGAAGGATTTTACCCGTGGCCAGGATGAGAGGGCGGTTCTTCGCCAACCACTCTGTCAGAGGTCCCGCCTTATCCGAAGTGCAAATGTATCACACCCGGTATGTCGCTGCACCCGACCCCCTTGAGCCAAGTACAGGTTCCCTCCTCCTGTACGAGGCCGGAGGCCGAGCCGCGTGGGGGCCCCTCTTATACTTATGCTGTCCCAACGAACCCGTGCAAGGGCGCATCACAGAGCGTATGGCCCCCGTTAGGGAACGAATCACTGGGAGTTTTGGACGGTTTGGCGGGCCTTTAGTTGCATCCCTGCAATGAACAGTGTCTCCACCGTGTCTGTGGAAGCCCGCCGAGGGCTATAAGCGCTACCGTTCTTAGCCTATCCATTTCCCTACATGGCACGTTTCCACGGAGGTGCCACGCTGAGGCGACGGTAGCTGGAATTCCTCCATGCAGACATAGCCAACTTTTGAAGGCACTTTTGAGATGACAAAATGTATTCCGATTACAAATTTATGTTGTCTAGAAGATTAACCTTAGAAGCATAGACATAAAATATTTTATGACTGTCCTTAGAACACAATTATTGCCTCCCTTACTCTCCTTAACGTGCGTTTAAAGACTGAGAAATAACGTGATCTGGTGACATTGAAAACTATGTAAATGCAAAGAGAGGTTGTGTTTTTACATAAACTCTGAGCAGAACCCCTAAGGTGTTGGAAAGTTAGTCACGTTGATTCAACAGCAGGGATTGGCGGATTTTTAACATTCTTTAGGAGCTGTAGGAGCTCATGCTGCCCCCCCCCCCAGAACCCCCTAGCAGGTTAATGAAGGCACGGGCGTACCCTCTATACTATCGAAATGGGTGTCGTCATGAGCAAAGGGTTGAGAATGCATGTAGATAACTATGTTAGTGTTCGCCACTACCCTCTCCCCTTTCGCCCCGAGCAACTGTCGCTGGGCTGAGATAGTTTTTAGCTGTTTCAAGTTTACTTGGGCGGCAATCGATCTGTGATCCTTTTTTTTTTAGGGCGGCGTTATATCTTTGTGATTCTCTTTCATGGCGCCCTTCGATCTTTATGATTCTCTTCTAGGGAACCATTCGATCTGTGATTCTCTTTTAGGGAACCATTCGATCTGTGATTCTCTTTTCGGGAACCATTCGATCTGTAATTCTCTTCTAGGGAACCATTCGATCTGTGATTCTCTTCTAGGGAACCATTCGATCTGTGATTCTCTTTTAGGGCGGCATTTGATCTGTGATTCTATTTTAATGCAGCATTCGATCTATGTGATTCTATTTTAATGCAGATTTCCATCTAATAGGCCTATCTAGCCCTCACTCACAAGGAGTTTGATGATGAAGGTGTTAAATTCTACTCAATGGACCGCATTCACCAATTGTAAACAAACGACACCGAGCAACGTGCTTCCTCATCTCTTCTATACAAATTGCGATCTCATTTTAATCAACAATGGTTATCACGTGACCGTTTGTTTTTTTTACCCCCGTTGTATTATCAATATTATGTGGGAAGCGTGGTCGAGAGGCTAAGTGCGGCTTGAGCTTGGCTTGCTTGGCTACCTAGAAGGGGGCTCGAGGTTCGACACCCGACTCGGGCAGAGTTATGTTTACTGAGCGCCCAAATTCAGCACGGGAAACCAACTCCTAGATACCCCCTCCCCCCCCACTGGTCCACAAATGAGATTGGATCAAAACGCTCTGAGCATGCTGTAAGCATGAAAGTAGCGCTATATAAAAGCTATAATAATAATAATAATAATTATTATCAAGTGACCGTTCGTTTTTGGTGAATGAAGTCTATTATGATCGAAAAAAAAATAGATCTAGAAACGGCACTTATTAAACAGATCATATAATTCTTTTTTCTGTCATTGTTTATAAGAGGCATTTTCCTTATATGCGAATAAGACATGACTCTTATTTAGCTTTTATTCCCACATACCCACAACCGCCTTCCATCTGCTATATATTTACCACTCATGCTTTGTCCATGGATCACCATCGCCACCTATGACTTCTGCACTGGTTTCATTGTATAGGTCACTGACCTGAGGCTACGATTCTCGACTTGTAACTTGCAGTAAACATGTTTTATATCCGTCTAAGTTTCTATCACTTCCTGTTTGTATCTCTTTGACTCTGGAAGCTTATTACATAGCTTATATTTAACTCCATCTGACTGTATTTCATAGAAGCGTAGCTGGATTGGCTAAGTTGAAAAAGCGTCGTGCTAATGAAGTGAATGTCATAGGTTCGAACCCTCATTATGACCCTTTTTATATTACTTGTTTATTTTTACCTTTACCTATCCCTTAGACTGTTGGACCATTGGGGCACCACGTAAGATTCGTCGACCGTCTTTCTCCATTTCTCTCACTCCTTAGCCTTAGTTAGAGCCTCATTCAATGACATGCCTGTCAATTTTTTTTTATGTTGTCCTCCCATCGCTTTCTCTGCCTGCCTCTTCTTCTTTTTTTTCTGGTACTGTTCCCTGAAGGAAGGTCTTAGCGAGTCCCGAAGATCTTGTGAAATGGCCATAGATTTTTAGTTTGCATTTTTTTTTCGATATTTATCAGGTCATCATGGGGTCCAATCGCTGCAGTAAACGTGTCTCTAATCTTTTGCTTTGTGATGCGGTCTTTAAATGTGATACCTTTTTTACAAACCTTCTATCAACTTACTCCGTCTGTCTGTCTGTCTGTCTGATATAAATTTTGAACACCTTATTTCTCCCTTTACCCATTCTTGGATCAAGTTGAAACTATTCACACAATTATTTATTGATTCTAACAAAACACAAATTACTGAAAAAAATAACCAATTAATAAATTATGAAGTAGTAATTAATTAATTTTAATTGATATCAAAAAAGGAAATAGCTCTTACAGTATTGTGATAAATCATCGGAAATGTGGAGTTATCCACTTAGATAAACTTTTTTAAAAATATTTTTTCCCATCTTAGATTTATAGTTCCTCCTTTCATGAGGGCAGATGTTTCTATGGCCCCGGTTAACGAATGTGTCATGTGGTCAGTACAACGACCATTCGCTTTACTTTTCTCAACTAATGCCAGGTACCCATTTGAATTGGGTGGACTCAAGGGCGTCAGAAAAATACAAGTATTTACCCGGGTTCGGAGGCAAGCGCTTTATTCCTCAACCATCACGACCCTTCCCCCCCCCCCCCCCCATAGTAGACCTACTCAAGAAAGTTTCAGGATGGAGCCTATTTAGACAGCGTCTCTATGTTTGGGGCATCCCAAAACGGTGTATGAATTCAAAGCGTTTGCCTTGACATCTTTAGTGTTCAAATGCACAAACACTGACGTATAGATACATACATACAGTAAGTAAGTAAAGTGTCCCCTTCAGACCTTGCGATCTATGGGGCAGATGATGTTAAGGTCATCTGTTTCTTTAGCCAACGGTTAAACGAGCAGGGTGTCATGTGGCCAGCACAACGACCAACCGCCTTTACTTTCCTCAACACTCAAGTCAGGTACCCATTAGAGTTGGGTGGACTCAGGAGCGTCCTAAAAATCCCGAAATTCAAAATCCCAGTCTTCACTGGGATTCGAACCCAGAATCTCAGGTTCGGAAGCCAAGCGCTTAACCATTCGACCACCTCGTTCCCCAGATACATGCAATGCCCACCAATTTCCCCCGCATTTCAGCGGGAGGTTATCACTGGAGTAACCTTCAATTCTGAAGGAACATCGAAAACATGATAAACAGTGGCCCTGAGTCCACCTGACATTAGCTGGGGAAAAGTAAAGGCGGTTGGTCGTTGTGCTGGCCACATGACACGCTCACTCACTGTAGGCCACAGAAACATCTGCCCTATAGATCTGCCCACAAGGTTTGAAATGGGAACTTTTTTTACATACATACATACATACATATATAAATACATAAATACACTCATACGTACATACATATACATACATACTTACATACATACTTAGATAAGCTTTTTTTTGGTATACATACATAAATACATACATAGTAAATACATGCACAAAACCAGAAATATACGCACTATACATGCATACATGTTAACCCAGATCATATTAATTTGTCAGTAATAGAAAGGCCTTGGTTTAAAAAAAATTCCAATCAAGTTTAGACCTAAATAAATCTTTTTCTTTTTTTTTTTTTAAACCGAAAACTTGAAAATAAAATGATTGCTAAGATTATTGAACACCGTGTAAGGGATTTAAACACTGGCGTTTCCATGGCAACGACACACGCGTGTACACACACATATACATTATGAGATATTAAAAAAAGATAGTTCTGGCTCTGGTTTGACGTCATTTGCCGTCTGTATAATTAAGTGTAGTGAGACGGGCCGAGAGCACGTGGTCTAGATCCCCGTATGATTAATGCCCAGGCTCTCCACTATTGATGGGCCGGCCCCGCGATCTCATATTTGCACTTGACGGTGTTAAATTATTGACAGCCAACACCGTAAGGTGTAAACTGTCTCGACATTCGTTAAAAATGGCGCGAATATTTTTTTTTCCGTGTCGTCTGATAAAGATTGATAAAGAGTAATCATAATGATAAGAAAGAAGCTCTTCATAGTTCGTTCAGATGACATTGATAACAAACTTAAAAGAAAAACTTAAAAATTACTTAAAAAAACAAAACAAAACAAACAACAAAGCTTATATGATTTTGTGTTGGCATGTAAAAAAAATAATTGTTCAAAATTTCAGCTTTATCCGAGATTGGGTGGGACTAATAACGTGTACAGACTTTTTACCAGACAGACAGACAGACAGAC
>JADKLZ010000130.1:10205642-10219484 GCA_021533235.1 Biomphalaria straminea
TTATTTTGTAATCCTTTCGTTGAGGCTAATTCTTAAGTTATTACAATTGGTGTCAGATAGTGGGATCCTCAACGAAAGGGGAGAAGAAGGCCTATGTACAGGACATTGATTTAGTGAGCGATTCCGTTTTCGGGAAAATCCGGTGATTTCGTTTGATCAACGTTTTGAACTGGATGGCGTCTAAGAAAACACTTAGTCAACTGTCATTACAGGAGCTTAAACATGAGCTCAAAGGTAGAGATCAGAAGGTGGGAGGCACCAAGGAGGCACTTATGGAGCGTCTTAGGCAAAGCATCATAGAAGAAGAACATGACCCTGAGACCTATGTGTTTGAAATAGAACCGACTATGATGGAGTTTTGGAAAATGATACAAGAACAAGGTAAAATAAACACTGACTCAATGAAGGAAGACATGAAAACATTAAAGGATGAAATTAAAAAGGAAATAAGTAATGAACTGATCTCTATAAAATCATTCGTGTCTGAATTGAAGAAGGATATAGACGACTTCAAACAACAATTAAGAAACGAGGTAACTGAGCTGAAGTCCAAAATGGTAGAGGATTTCGATTCTAAAATGCAGCTACTACGTAGTGAAATGAAGGAGGAGCTTGAAAAGAAACAAGATGCGGGGGCCACTGTGAATGAAATGACTGGGAAGACTAAGCCGCCGGTGTTTGATGGTTCTATTTCTTGGTCGGTGTACCGATTGCAGTTTGAAGCGGCGGCCAAAGTCAACAGATGGAACACTAAGGCAGAGAAAGCAACTGGTCTGGTGTTGGCACTCAGAGGCAAGGCAGCCGAATTGTTACAGACAATGAAGGACCAGACGGACTTCGATGCCATGGTCAAAACAATGGAACTTCGATACGGCGACGAACACTTACAGGAAGTGTTTAGAATTCAATTGAAATGTCGACAGCAAAAGAATGGAGAGTCACTACAGGAATTAGCGGCAGACATTGAGCGTCTTGCCCGTCTGGCTTATCCATTGGCTGCACCAGAATTTTTGGATGTCATTGTTACAGATGCTTTCATAGATGGAGTGCGAGATGCGGAACTTAAAAAAGCCATCCGAATCAGCGGAAAAGGGAAAGTAAGTGAAGCCCTTATATATGCTCTGTCCTACGAAGCGGCTAGAGATTCAGCGAGGGTCACTCATTACAACCGGACGATAGATGCTCGAGAGGAGGATTCAGCGAGGGCCACTCATTACAGCCGGACGATAGATGCTCAGGAGGAGGATCTTGCACGGCTGGTCAGAAGGGTGGTGGAAGAGACTAGAGACGAACGGCGACCCTATAGAGACGAACGGCGACCTTATATCAGACAAAATAGAACACCATTTCGCTGCTGGAATTGCAACACACCTGGCCATATGCAAAGGGATTGTACCAGAGTGTTCTGGGGTCGTGGACGCCAATCAGAAGAAAGGCAGAATAGCAACCAGGAAAACTAATATCTGCCGGTTTCAAGGAGCGGAGACAGGCAGCACGGTATACAGAGGCTCCAAACATGGTTATTTCTGTCACAGTGTTGGGAAGAAATAGAAGTTTAAAGGTACAAGGAAAGATCGGCCGCGGGTGTTGTGCTTTTCTTTTGGATACTGGAGCATCTCGGTCAATAATTCGACCCGATTATATTGGTGATCAAGAAATGATACAAACGAACGGTTATACATTGAAAACAGCCAGCGGTGAACTAATACCAGTGTTAGGACAGGTTAGACTAAACTTCGAAATTCAAACCCAACCATTCAATCATGATTTCCTGGTCGCTAATGTGACCGACGAGTGTATTCTTGGTTTGGATTTTATGCAAGCATTCGGTTTGTCTTTAAACATGGCTAATGGCACTATACAATATGCTAACACGGAGATTCCACTACTCGAGGAAGATACCGGAGAAGATCTAGTGAGAAGAATTTTGTTGGTAGAAGATACGACCATACCAGCACAATCAGAATGTATAATATGGGGAAAGATTGAAGGAAATTGCGAAATGATCAGCACGAAACTCGTAGAAACAGCGAGAGGAACAGAGAATAGGCTGGCTGTTGGAAAAAGTTTGGTGGTCAGTGTTGATGATAGAAAGGTCCCAGTGAGAGTCATGAATCTTTACTCACAGGATAAAAAGTTACGCTCGGGTTGTGTCATAGCGGACTGTTACTCCGTGGATCTGATCACACAATGTCTGGACGCAGATGTATCGATAAACACGGCACCGAAGGAAAATTCACAGATACACAAACTTCTTATCAAGATGAAAGAAAGTCTTTCGATGGAAGAATATAACAAGGCTGAGAAATTAATATTTGAATTTACTGACATTATGCCCAATGACGACAATGACTGCGGGAGGACAAACCTTGTGCAACACAGTATTGATACAGGAAATGCCAGACCAATTCGACAACCACCGCGCCGTCTACCGCTGGCAAAACAGCAAGAAGCTCTCGATATGCTGGAACGTATGAAACAACAAGGGGTCATCGAGCCATCCAACAGTCCGTGGTGTTCACCGGTTGTGTTGGTTAAAAAGAAAGATGGGACTTTGAGATTTTGTGTAGATTATCGGTCATTGAATAATGTCACGCAGAAAGACAGTTATCCTCTTCCCCGTATTGATGACACATTGGACACACTTGCCGGATCAAGAATCTTTTCGACTCTAGATCTTAAAAGCGGATATTGGCAAGTAGAGATGCACCCAAAGGATAAAGAAAAGACGGCCTTTTCAGCTGGAAGCGGCCTGTGGCAATTTAAGGTGATGCCATTTGGACTATGCAATGCACCAGCCACCTTTGAGAGATTGATGGAACAAGTCTTAAGAGGTCTTAACTGGAATACTTGTCTGGTATATCTTGATGACATTATTGTACTTGGGAGTACATTTGATGAACATTTGAATAATTTGAGAGAAGTGTTTCAGAGGATTCGAAGTGCGGGCATGAAGATCAACCCTAAGAAGTGTGACCTATTCAAGAAGGAAGTAAAATATTTGGGTCATGTCGTATCAAGCGAAGGTATAAGCACGGATCCAGACAAAAGTGAAGCGATTCGGCAATGGCCTGTCCCTGAAAGTGTACAGCAACTAAAAAGTTTTCTGGGTCTTTGCACTTATTACCGACGCTTTGTTCCAGGCTTCTCGAGGATTGCTGGAGTTCTTCACCAACTAACAGAACAGAAAAAACGGTTCACATGGACAATAGAATGCCAGGAGGCATTTGAAAAGTTAAAAGAGGCTCTTCTTTCGTCGCCAATGTTGGCATACCCACTGTCAGGTACACCATTCATTCTGGATACAGACGCAAGCAGTACGGGGATCGGTGCTGTTCTATCGCAGAACATTGACGGAAACGAAAAGGTCATAGCTTATTTCAGTAGAAGGTTGTCGAAGTCGGAAATGAATTATTGTGTTACGAGACGAGAATTATTAGCTGTGGTCGATTCAATTAAACATTTTCATACATATCTCTATGGACAAAGGTTTAAACTAAGAACTGACCACGCAGCCTTGAAATGGTTACTATCTTTCAAGAATCCAGAGGGACAGGTGGCGAGATGGCTTGAAAGGTTACAGAGTTATGAATTTGAGACTGAACACAGGAAAGGACTGATTCACCAGAATGCCGATGCATTGTCTCGGAGACCATGCAAAACGGAGTGCAGCTCTTGTACAAAAGCAGAGGAAAAGGAAATTGACTGTTGTCGTCTGGGAGTTGATGTTACCGGGTCCTGGTCTGATGAAAAGATTCGAGAGGAGCAGTTGGAAGATGCTGATCTGGCCCCCATTCTGCTATGGAAGGAGAATGGACAACGGCCTGAATGGCAGCATATCTCTGAGAAGGGGGCAGCTACGAAGGCGTACTGGGCACAATGGGACTCAATAACCATCATAAATGGTGTCGTAAAAAGGGTCTGGGAATCCGTTGACGGCACATCAAGACGTCTTCAGCTTTTATTACCTAAAATCAGAGTGTCTGAGGTGCTGCAGGAAATCCACAATGGTACCAGTGGATCTCATCTGGGTGTTAATAAGACCCTCGATAAGGTTCGCCAAAGATTCTACTGGTTCAGATACAGAGAGGATGTAGAGGAATGGTGCCGGGGCTGCAACGTCTGTACGGCCGCAAAGGGCCCTCAACGCAAAACAAGGGGACATATGCAACAATACATGGTTGGAGTTCCATTTGAAAGAATTGCCATTGATGTGGCTGGGCCATTTCCGGAAACTAGACGAGGAAATAAGTACATATTGGTAGCTATGGATTACTTCAGTAAATGGCCTGAGGCATATGCGATGCCAAATCAAGAAGCAACAACGGTAGCAGAAACGCTTGTTGAGAACTGGATCAGTCGCTTTGGTGTCCCAATGGAGCTACACTCCGACCAGGGCAGGAACTTTGAGTCTAGGGTGTTCCAAGAAATGTGCCGGGTACTTGGCATAGATAAAACTCGGACAACCCCACTACGCCCTCAGTCGGATGGAATGGTGGAGCGGTTCAACCGCACCTTAGAACAATACTTGGCAAAGGTCACCGATGATCGACAAGATAACTGGGACACATACATTCCAGTGTTTCTGTTGTCATACAGGAGTTCTATTCATTGCACTACAACATATAGCCCTGCAAAGATGTTGTTCGGCCGGGAACTTCGTTTACCAAGTGATTTGCTATTTGGAGTTCCGAGGGATACACCGGTCACTGCTACTGAGTACGTCGCTGATCTCAGACGGCGTCTAGAGGAAACACATTTCCTGGCTCGTGGGGTGATGAAGAATAGCAGTGATATCATGAAGACTAGGTATGACAAACGTGCAAATGACTCGGGGTTTCAGGAAAACGACCTAGTATGGCTGTACAATCCTCGGAGAAGAAAAGGCCGATCCCCCAAACTCCAGAGAGACTGGGAAGGTCCTTATCGTGTGGTTAAAAGGATCAACGATGTGGTCTACAGAATTCAGAAGAGTCCACGGTCCAGCTTCAAGGTTGTTCATGTTGATCGGCTTTATCGTTATCATGCCGGAGCAAACCTTGTTCGAGACGAACAGTTTTAAGGAGGGGGCAGTGTTATGACTCTATGTTGCGCACCTTCATTAGGTGCGAAACTGTGCACCATGAGACACAGGAGAGAGACACAGAAGGAGAGCGGAAGTCAAGATGGCCGATGTTTAGAGATGAAAGCAAGGACGCTTGTGAATTTTGTGTTGTAGATCTACATAGTGTGTTTCTAGATCTAGTTTTATTATTTATTATTAAACATCCAATTTATTATTTTGTAATCCTTTCGTTGAGGCTAATTCTTAAGTTATTACAATATGCAAACAATATTTTTTTGACACTGAATAAGGGAAATAAAAACTACATTATTGAGAGATATAGTTGTAGGTGTGGAATACCTTCCCTTATATACGCTTTGTCTTTTTTTTTAAAATGATTTAGATATTGTTGGATCTCGTCTTCAATAATTGGATTCAATGTCTCTGATGGTATTATTCATACGATTGGGTCGTTTGGAATCACGGTGGATGTTTTAAAGACAATGCATGAAATGTTTCAAGTGTTTATTAAGTGTTAAACAAGTGTTTAACGAATACGAAATAATTGCTTTCTCTTTGTGGGTGTGTGTGTGTCTTTGTTTTTCGAAAATCTTGAACTTTCAATATTATTTACACACACACACACACATATATATATACCCTTCCAGCCCCCATATGTACACACATATATATTCCCCATACCACCTTCTGACACACACACATATACCCTCTTCCTAGACCCTCGATGTCCTGAAGAGTATAAATGCACACACATATACAGTTTCGTAGGGTTAAAACGGATGGGGGAGGTGTCCAGGCCAGTATTGCATGTGATAATGGGCCAAGATCTGACTTCTGATCAAACCTGGATGATGAGCAACACGTGCCGTGAACTGCTCACAGGGGAAGGTTAGAGTGGTATTCTATGCTGGGGTTGGGGGTGTCGAAGAACTTACTATTCGTTCTTGATGGTACGCTGTATGTACTAGTAATATTACAAAGGCTCTATTGTCTAGTGATGATTCTCGCTCTTGGTGCGTGTATTACTTTGTCTGCATGGTTATTATAGTATTTTAAAGCAATATTACTTTACAGTGTCTTAACTTATTCACAACAAAAAATGACAACAAATATATATATTAATAACTCGAGAAGTCAACTCCTAATTAAAACTAATATTTAATATTCTATTTAAGGCATCAATGGCCTTTAAAATAATGAAATAAATGTAATGATTGTTTGATGAAATGAATTACTAACTGCAAACATCAATTATATCATAAAATAATAAGACAAGTGGCTTCAATAATATATAACAATAAAACTATTACATAAGTTAATAAAATAACAAAAAAGACATTATCGACGAAACAGCAACTAACCACCCATGCCAATCAGACCACCACGGCTACTCCATCCTCCATGCACTGGACCCAGCGCCGCAGACTGCATCAGAGTTCAGTACCGCTGTCTTTGTCATCTGATGTCAATCGCTGCCTGTCTCATCGTCTTGCTGACTGGTCTACGCCACTGTCGCTAACATCTATTAGACCCTCACATATACAGACTGTCACTGCGACTCTCGACTAGGGCTGCCTGTCACTAAGACTCAGACTAGGACTCATCTAGGACTGTACTAAGACTGACTAAGACTCCGACCCACAGACTGTCACTCTAAAAAGAAATAATCGAAATATCGCTAACAACTATCTAAAACGCCATTCTATTTATTCTTAATCAACTAACATCTAAATCTAGATACAAAAACTTATAAAAATATTTCTTCTTACCCTGGTCCCTTAGAAATAATACACTACATGTTGTTTCTGGCAAACAACACATACCTCTTGAAGCCAAGATCGCGAGCCAGCCTCTGCGACTTGCTCCCAATGTTTATATGTGTCGTTCACCAGAAAACGCCTAGCACAGGACACACGCTTCTGCTAGCCTACATTGCGCTTGTGTGTCCCGGATACCCCACAATTCTACCCTATATAGGCAGGAGACCTAACCCCACGCTAAAACTAACGCTACTAAATCGTCAGGTGTCTGTCCACCTACGGGTATCAAGTCCCCCCTAGAAGCTATACATCTAAATGTCACGCTATTTCTACCCTTTGTCTCTACTCTGTCAAGTCTGTCTTTGAGCAGTGAAAACACCTACAAAATAATTCACTTGCTCACACACACACACACACATCTGTGACAGGGGGCAGGGACTGACATGTGGTACTCATGACTTTGATACTTGTTGCGAGTCAGCTCCTCTGGGATCCGACTCTGAGATGCGCTTTGCACTGTTGATGATACCGAGTTTAAACCCCGCACATCATCTCCTTGGAAAAAAAAATATATTCTAAAAAGACAATACCCCCGTTATTAAACTGCAATTACAATAAAACAATTTTTAAAATAATTAAACATTTTTTGGCTCAATTAGGGTATCTAACACTTGACTATGCCAACTGCTTGAAAAAAACGCATTCTCCGATTCGGCCAGGCCGCCAGGGGAGGAAGGTGTATTTGTGCATTCTTTATTGATATGTTTATTATACGGAAATTTAGATGTAACACTAGACCTAGAGCGCTTTTAGTAGATCTAGGATCTAGATGTAATCTATAAAAGCAACATTGAAGCAACTTTAAATGTACTGCTTTCGCATAAATACGGTTGACTACGCCATGTTGGATCTGGTCCTTAACATGGTTTTTAGTTGCATTTTCATTTGTTTCTTTTTTTTCTTTATATAAGGGTCCAACTACATAATCTTCCCCGTTTGGTCAACGAGCTGTTGAATTTCTAGGAAAGTCGTTAGAGCCGTTTTTGAGATCAGCTGTCCTCCCACCGCCCTGGTTCAACGAAGAAGAGACTTGACAGGACGTATTGTTAAAATAAAAGATTCTAAAGGATTCAGAATGTTTATTTATCAATTCAAATCCCCGGATGAAGAATGTAAAAGCTTTATGGCCTCCCTTTTTTTTATTGCTTACTACCAAGAAGTAATTGTCTCAGTAAGAAAGCTCTCGAAGAATTGATCTCTCTTTTCATGTGTATATAATGAGATTGCCAGGGATTAGATAAATACATTAATCGATCGAATTGATACGTAGGTCCCCGAGACGGACCGTGAAGCGGTCCTTTGTACACAGACTTTCTCTTCGAGGCTTGTACTATCTACTATGTGACTATTGATCTACCATACAGGCGCCCTCTCCTTGTTTCCCATTCCCTCCCCCCCCCCCTACTCCCCAACACGTTGCGGGTGCTCGCGGTAGAACTGAGGGAGAAGGGATGGAAACACAGAAATACCGGAGTGATTGAGAGAGAGAGAGAGAGAGAGAGAGAGAGAGGGAGAGAGAGAGAGAGGGAGAGAGAGAGAGAGAGAGAGAGGGAGAGAGAGGGAGAGAAGGTGAACCGTCCTCTTTGCTGATTAAGTTCTACCCATCTCCTTCCGGTCCCAGAAATCAAAGGCCGTCTGCTAGCAATCATGTCAATTGTTCCGAGCAGAGAAAGAGTCACAGATAGAACAGAATATCTACATATAGCACTGTCTTCTTCTTCTTTTTCTTCTCTCTCATTCTATCTTTCACTCTCTCTCTCTTTCTCTCTTTTCACACATATACACTTACACACACACTTAAGACTTATATTTCAGAGTTTATTATTCCAACCACCTCATACTATAATCAGTTTCTAGTCTAGTTGAAATATTTGAGTTATCTTCCCTGATCTAGTCTTATTGAAGAGAACAAGAAAAGGTTGTCTTTCTTTCTTTTTTTAAAATACTTTTTTTCCCCAATCTAATAAATCTCTTAGACACTGTCTCATGATGCTAAAATTACATAATTATCACTAAAACTTATCCTCCGGCTTCGCATAAAACTTTTATCTTGTTATAAAGTTAATGTCATTAATAAAATGAAATGATAATTGCGAATAGCAATTAAAAAAAAAAACAAGAAAGATATAGAACTACTTTCAAAAAATAATTTATAGGGAGTAATCATATTAATTTGCTTGGATCAAACGTGTGATTAAATTTATAATAGGTCTAGATTTACAATAATGAATATGAGCGATTATAAATATTTTTACGAATTACTTCAGGGAGAGGAGAAAGATGGGGGTATAAGGGTGATCGCTTTTTAGATGTATGTTATATGTATTTAACTTTGTAAAAAAAAGTAAAGTTCCACTTTCTATAGGTCTATAGGGTAGATGATGTAAAGGTCATCTGGTTCTTTGGCCTACGGTTAACGAGGGTGTCGTGTGGCCAGCACAACGACCAACCACCTTTACTTTTCCCCAACTAATGTCAGGTACCCATTAGAGCTGGGTGGACTCAGAGGCGCCCAAGGATCACGAAATAAAAATCCCAGTCTTCACCCAGGATTCGAACCCGGGACCCAAGCGCTTTACCGCTCAGCCACTGCGCCTCCATTTAACGTTGTGATCTAACTTTATCATTGTAAGAACATGAAACGTATTTATAGCACTTAGAGTCACCAACCAAACGAAATGTCCATGATTTTAAACACGGTAAGCGAAGAGAATAGACCCAGTCGGTGGTCAGTTCTGAAAGCATGTACTAAAGTCTCTGTGTTGGGCCCTGTACCCAAAGTCTAATTAAAATGGAGACCCATTCCAAGCTGCGGAATGTTAAGGAGGTGGTCATTGTGTTGGTTACGCAATACACTTGCACACATGAGAAAAGAGAACCAACTACAGAGTACATTGTGTTACACACTTCAAGGGGATATCATTCTATACCGGTTATTCTCAAAATATGACCCCCGGGCCAGATCCGGCCCGCGGCTTGGTTCCATCCGGCCACCGAAATGTCGACACAAAGTGTAGAAAATCACCCTCCAAAAAATAAAAAAAAGAAAATAAATGGTTTCAAAATGTATCTTACCAACGTTGGGGCCCTGACTTTTTCTCTGTTGGGTTGGTACAATGACCTTTAACATTGGTACCTATGAGAAATATGAGAGCTGGAGAAACTACAGGTGGACTCTGAATCTACCAAGAAAAATAAACAGATCTTTACCTTTTTGTTGTGGAATATGATAATAAGCCAACATATTTGTGTAATAATGAAAGTGTGGCTGTTTAACAACAATACAAAAACGACAAAAATGAAACAAATATTGTGGCCTTCTTGGTTTGAGCCGAGAATACGCAGAGAGATTGGTGGATTTATGAGAGGTCAAGAAAATGAATTGTTGGTAAAGCTAGCTACAATGTTGCCCTCATTTTATGTTCAGCATGAATCTATTTTGACGCCTACAAAAAGATAACTTACAGATATCCCATTAATGTAAGTACTGGATCTACAGGTTTCTAAAAAATTGTTTCAGGTCAATTTCATTTCGTTTATTGTACCTTTTCGGTCATGTAGCCCGCGACCCGACACAAGTGTCGGAAATTAAATTGGCCCATCGACCGAACTTGGTAGGGCATTTCTGTTGTAAACCATTTCATGACTTTCTTGAGATATATAAATGTCATATATTGTTCGCAATTAGTTTCAAAAGTTGTTTCTGGAGGAGAATCGCAGAAAGTGACGTCACACCGAGGTTTCCACAATCTCCATCCTTCTATTTCCACATCGCGATCGAAATGATATCGGCTTGGTTCTAATGCTACAATCTAAATAATGAGTTGCTTTTGTCTAAATATAAATCATGATCTTGGGAAAGACATTCAATCTATCCCTACCCCCCCCCCCCCGCTTTTCTTTCTCCACCCGTCTTGGGACAGGATTCCCTCCCCCTCCCCCCAACTCTACTCAATACCGGGTGGATGTCACAATATGTAGTTTGACATATGCAGCATCTATAAAGAATTGACCAAATCCCAAGCTAGGCTTCCCCCGTGACCTGGAGATACGTGACGATGGTAAGGATTGCCCTTCCAGAAATAGGAACATTCGAATTTATACAAACATCCTTTCTGCAAACAAAAATAAAGTCATTAAAAGGGGGACACCCCAATCATCTTCCAATTTCAGCTCTAATAATAGGCACCTAATAGGCGTCGTTCCCCAAAGATCTTCTATTTGTAGGAACCAAAAATAAACACAAAATAATAATTGACGTCACAAGGGTATTCATTTTTCTGGGGCAAGGGAAGCCTCTCGAGCCTTATAAGGCAATTTGACGTCACAGCGCATGCTACCAATTTTCGCGCTAAATGCGTACGTTATTGGCATGCTGGTAATCGTTAGCTTTTCAGCAGGTGCTTGCTTCATTCATAGCACCAGAAATAGATTCGGTGATGCCAATTGCGGACATGAAATTGCTCCAAAATTTGCCGGAAGCTTGGAAGATCGATAGCGCCACTCCAAGGGAGCTACAGTCCCGAAGAAGTTTGAAGTAGACGGTTTCCACTATTTACAATAATTGTTATTGGCTTTTTACATGTGGAAATAGAAGCCCGGGGGAGGGGGGAACAGAATTCTATGCATATTTGGTAGAGCGAATCTAAATTCTATAATTTCCTTTTTTTTTGTTTTCTTCTGGATTTCTAAATGCACAGGAGAGATCTACATATACCATGATCGGAATAAGTTATCTTTTAGGTCTTTGTGCTGGCCACACTCTACTCTTGGAGGTGGTAAAGCACTTGGCTTCCGTACAGGCGGGGCCCGGGTTCGAATCCTGGTAAAGACCTGATTTTCAATTTCTGGATCTTAAGGGCTCTAATGGGTACCTGACATCAGTTTGGGAAAAGTAAAGACGGTTGATCATTATGCTGGCCACATGACACCCTAGTTAACCTTGGGACATAAAATAGATCATCTGTTCTTTAAACCGCAAGATCTGGAAGGGGAGCTTTACTTTTACTCACTCCTTGACTCTTTACTTAGACTTAAGCGCATATAGGCAGCAAGCTGTCTCCACTGGTTTTAGGCGTTCAATGGAGGTCCGGTGCCGAGCTGTACGAGGGCGTCCATGTTTTTGTTGTCCTCGTTTCATCCTCCGTGTTATCACTGCCTGTTTGCAGCGTTACTCAGCAGTCTTAACAAATCTTATACAATATTCGGTCACAGCTTTGTAAGGGGGCGGCTCCCCGTTTGACAGAGTATTTCTCCGTTGCTGTGACTCTGTATACTGTACGTGAATCTTAGTTTTCGACTTAGCCATTGCCGCAAGGGGAAATTTTACATACTAAAAATACTATCGGCTAGGATAGTAACTATTGTCAGCCAAGTTATAACCATATCCTCTTTGAATGCCTCTCCCTAATCCACCTTAGGCAGACCCTACTACCACTACAGCCCAACGTAACCAACACCCTGTACGGCAGTGCTGAACAACTGAAGAAAACAGCACACTTTTTTTTCCTTGGCACAGTCTACAAAAGAGCTCACAGCTCAGCAGCAATAAAGCTGGCTAGAAGAAGAGGAAGAAGTCAGTCAATTTTTTTTTTAAAAAGGACTCTATCTTACATTACCTCCTATCTTTGTAGTATTAACTTCACTTTATCAGCAGGTCAAATCAATTAATTAATTATTCGCCCCCTTCCCTTGGCATTAACTGCCTTAAGTTGTTTTAAAAGTTTTTGATTTTATTGAAGAAGCCTTCGCGAAAAGGAACTTCCCGAATGTTCAGCGAATCTCCTTTCTGAAAGAAAAGAAATAGAAAAAAAAAGTTGCTTTGTCGGCCATATTGATTCACCCAGTCTTGTGTGTCTAATTGTTTAATAGTGGTGCCGACATCTTGAGTCGATACAGCATCACAGCCCCTTACCCTCTACACTAGCAGAAATCTCTGCCACAAGCTCGTACAATTTTTTTCTTTTATTACGTCATTCCGAAGATCACAACCATACATACAATCTCTCTCTTAGACACACACACACACACAAAGTCAAAAGAAGACGATGATGTGGTTTGACAGATAATCGGAAGCTGGAAGTATCGTGAAAGATGATTTCTCAATAGCGTTAAATGCCGTTCTGGCATTGGCTAACGTCTCGGTAGAATCGATCCCATCTTTATAGTGATAATTTTTTATGCATAAAGTAATCTACCGTTTTTGTAGCACGCAAGTAGCATGACATATTGGAGAAATGGGGTAGCACCGCAGTGCACCACCACATTTTTAAAAATAGGCACGATTTATCACCCAATCCAGAAGGTAGCACCCACTAGGAAAGATAAATCGTTCAATGTAGGCCGCTCAACGAAAGCATGAGGTCAATATCAATGAGTCACGAGGTAGCACCCAGTGATAGGCATAAGCATTCTATATAGATACAAGAGAGCACCTGATGTCAGCATTGGATAGCATCTAATTCAGTCAATATGTAGCCATCAATTCAGGCAAGAGGTAGCCACCACTTTAGGCAAGAGCTAGTCACCATTGTAAGCAAAAAAATTGTCATCGATGTAATCAGTCGAGACCAATCGTGATAGTAGACCTAAACACTGACCTGCTACGTCACAACCTGTGGGCAGCTTAAACCAATAACTTGTTGCCACGTCACAGGTCTAGACGGCGTGGCAACTAACAAATGGTCTCCACAGCCCTCAGGTTGTGACGTAGCAGATATGTGTTCAGGCCTACTATAACCAATGGTCACGTGTCAGTACGCAACATCAAACGTAGACAAAGAGTTAGATGGTAAGTTAGATGGTTAGTAGGTAGAATGTGGACAATGGTGTAGGCAAGAAGTAGACACCTTTCTAGGCCAGAAGTAGAAACTTGTGTATGCCCAAAGTAGACACCTATGTATGCCAAAGAAGACACCTATGTATGCCAAAGTAGACACCTATGTATGCCAAAGTAGA
>JADKLZ010000130.1:10242422-10252871 GCA_021533235.1 Biomphalaria straminea
AGGTGCTGAGACGACTGAATTCTTTTTGACAAATATTACATTTAAATAACTTTTTCCTAGAATGTATTACCTCATGTTGTTTTAAGGTGGAGGACTGACTGAACTCTTTATGACAAATTTTACATTTCAATGACTTTTTCTCCAGAAATTGATCAGATTTATCCTCTCCACAAATCAGCTGGTTGGTTCTATTGTTATTAGAAAATTCTTCATCATCATTTAAGTTTTGAGCATAACAATCTTTTTTTGTGTTTCTAGCATACATATCTTGGTTTAAAGTCCTTTCTTGTTTCTTCGTTACCTTTTTTTTCTGAAAGATAAAATAAATAAATTGTTAACTACAACAATATAATATAAATTTAATGTGATACTAAGGTTGTATTCATATATATTATTTCCTAAAAAAAAAGTCTTACATTATAATAACTCTGTATTAGATATCTTGTAGACATTAAGAAACATGGTTCATACAACTTTTGGGAAAATAAATTCCAGATATTTTCCAGACATTAATCAACAGGTTTTCCAGACTCACTAACAGTAAAGTGCAAGGCTACCTGAGCTTGTTTTATGCACTCTGGACTGTCATATTCATGTATTCATGGTCTCGGGTTCAAACCCTGCCTATAACTAACCCCTGCATCCTGCTATGGGAGGTGTTTCAACTAGGATGTAATAATAATCTTCAATTCTGAAGGAACATCCAAAACATGTTTTTAAAAAGTCACTTATCATGCAGTCTTGCATCACCAAGACTTAGGCAACTCAATAACAATTAGGTCTATAACATAAAGTCTAATAGATCTAACTTAGTTGTAAAATATATTTTTAAATGCCAAAGAATTTTTATTTACAGTGGCTTAAAACATATGATTAGATACTAGTTAAAATGCAAAAACGTAGTGTTAGATTTCAGGTCTATCAAGCCTAGGTAGGTTTCCTCTAGTATTATTCTTTTGGAAGAGATAAATATCTAGAAGCAAGCGAGTTACCCAGTTACTGTATTGAAATTTAATTTGTAATAGTGGTCTACTTATGTCTAGCTATATCTAGTTCCCAATCATAATGTGTCAATATTGATGTGATTGTTTTTTAAATGGATAAAAATTGATATCTAGTATCAATACCTGCCTACCTAAAAAAGTCCAAATGTGTATTCCTGAGGGTCAAAATGTGTATTTTGGGACCTCAATGTGTAACACAGACGCGAACGACTTTTTTTTTTAAAACCGTATAAACCGCAATGATATTAAAATTATATATATATATATATATAATATATAATTATATATTATTAATGATGTATTCTTAATATATAAAAGGAAAACAAAGGCGTATGTATGTATGTATGTATGTCCCCGTATAGAAATCAAAACCGTTTCACTGATCTTGACAAAACTTGACAGAAATGTTCCTTGGGTACTAACTTAGACCTGTGTGTATGTATTGTAGCCCTAAAACAAAATTAAGACCCTCAAAAAAAAATAAAGTTGACCAACTCTACTAAAGCTATACTATTTTATGGATCTAGGCTTTGTTTACAATGTCGTTGACATGAGAAAAGATCGAAAGGATTTAGATCTAGATCTAATTTTAAGAAATACACTTTGCACTTATAGAATTTACTTTGACGCATGAAAATACAAAATATAGTCTAATGATTTTATTATTTAACAAACTTAAGCTTCGAATTTGTATTTCAAAAGGATTTTTACATACATTCGTTCTTTGTATCTGCAAATATAAATATCCTGCTGAACATACATTCATGAGAAATTACCAAAAGGTTACACATCTCTCTATTCCTAGATCTAGAATCTAGGTCTAAACCTGTAAGATGATAGAACTTCTCTTCGCAAAGAAAGATTTAAGCTTTAACACATGAACATACTAATTATAGTCCATTCATTTCATATTTTAATCAAATTAACATTGAAATTTGTTTTCTAAAGCATTTTAACATGATTGCAACTAGATTAACTATCCTAATATCGCGTAAATTAAGGTCAATTAGCTATTTTTAGCTCCATTCATAATTTTTTTAACGTGAATTCACACATTCGCTTTACTTACAACATTATTATTTTCTTTAATTGTTTCTAATCAATGCACTATATCACTGACTACATCAGCAATATGCAAGTTAAGACATATATATATATATATATATATATATAATGATATATAATAATATATATATATATGATATATGTAATGATATATATATATATATATTAATATAGACTATAATTAATATAGACATATTGATAGATAGACAGATAATTTAATTCTCATATAATGTGAGAATAACTAGAAAATTTAGCTAGTCATAGTCTAGATCTAACTATTACTAAAGTACTCCTATATATTTACTACATTAAATTGTTACTTTATATTAATAAATTTCTAATAGTAGGCCTATGCCTGTAGATAGTAATATAGAGTTCTAGGTCTAGATCTACTGTATAATGAGAATTATAAGTATTAAGTAGATATAGTCTGATATATGATATAGATCTAAATCTCATATAGATATGATATAGACATAGATCTAAATCTAGAATATAAATCTGGATTATTCTAGATCTAGATCTATCTTAAATATGATGTTTTGAATCAATAGCGCTTCGATATTTTTTATTAAAATTAATACGGGAATTTTTTATTTTTTTGCATTCGACTTTTTAAAACTCCAAATTAATTAATTTCTAATGAAAATAAAGCCGCGTTGGTGAATGAATGATACCAACTCGCCTCCTCCCAATCGCTCTTGCGTGGTCAGACCCCTCTAATTCCACCACTCTCGCGTTCTTCATTTGTAGACTAGATTCCAAGCAACGTAATTCTAGATCTGGACTCAATGTGTCCACCCCCCTTTTCTATTTCTTTTTTCCCCCACAGGACGGCTTAGCGTGTGACCTCTAGGTCAAAGTTGCCGCTTAGCGTGACCTCCGTGGCCGCTTGTAGGCTAGTTCAGAGAGGGAAAAAAAATGTACGAAATGCATAACGCGACGGGTTTAATTCGTATTTGCGTACTCGCTGTCATTTTTGGGCGATTTTGCGTAACGAATAGGCATTTTGCGTAACGGTAGGCAGGTATGCTACTAGTATCTAATCAATATCAAAATCTGTATCATACTAGATTATCTACTATATCCTTAAGAATGCTAGATATAATTCTAAATCTAGACCTAGACTAGATCGAGACTAAATCTAGTAGTATACTTAGTAATCTTGTCATTCTTGAGGCCTAGTCTTTTAGTTTTTAGGTTTGGACTCAAGATCTATATGCTTAATATAAATAAATAAAGTCAACTAAAGGAGAAATCTACCTATTTATAAAAGTCACATTTCCGTGTAAAAAAGAAATGAAATAAAAAAAAAAATTGTAATGCAGTATAATATCTCACCTGTTTCTCTTCTGCTGAAAATTGTTCTAAAACTTGACCAGTTGAATTATTTTCTGGTGTTTCTAAATGTAAAATGGTTTCTGTCTTCTCAATTTTCATGGCATTTTGGAGATCATTTGTAAAGTCTTGTTTTATGTCATCCAACACTGAGTGACTTTTTTCTTCATATGACTTGAAAAAAAATAGAATTTTGTGCTTTCATTAGAGATATCTATAAACTAGAATTTTTTTCAGTGACAGTGATAAAAAAAGTAACGTAAAAAAATAACCTGGGGAAATTGAGAAGTGCTTAGGATACAGAGGGTAATTTTGATGCTTTCATCTCCCATTTATCTTCAAAGAGAGTTAAGCCAATAGCCCTTTGATCAAAGATAAATACTTATTCCAGAGAAAAGAAATGATGAATTGGCTTTTTTATCAGATCCTCTGTCTGATGGTCCTATCTACCAAATAGCTGATCATTTAATCCATTTTTTATTGTAGGGAAGGGGTCAAGGCTACTAGCCATTTACCCACTTCTTATTTTGTGGTGAGGTCAAAGGCTAAGTTTCATGGCATTGATAATGGGACAAAAGTTCTTCATATGTCTATTGCAGGCAATGTTTATTTTTCTTCTATTCCTCCAGTCTTTACCTTTAATAAATATTTCCATGAGAAGATCACAATGAGCACTAGGAAAGATTGCCTACACTAAAAGTGCCCATCTATATAATCATTTCTTTGTTCTACTATGTTGACAGTTTGTAGTTTATAGCTAATGGTATTTATGCTAAAAATATCAAAAGATATCTTTTAACAACCAAAACTTATCTATCAGTGGGCACCTTAAGTGCTGAGCCGAAGCTCTTCAAGAATTAAGTTTGAAAAAAAACCTGTCTGACTCTCATCCGAGAACAAAAGATCAAACAGTAAAAAAAAACCTGCGGACCACAGGCCTGTCTGGGAGGGACCAGAGTCAATGACTATAGGGCATTGCTATTTCCAATACTAATGACAATCTGACGCATGGACTAGAAATCATGGCCGAAGGCCAAGTAGTACCGGGGCCACCACCATGTTCCTTCATTATACCAAGCTGACTGTGCAGGATTCGCCATTAATGAGACAGTCCCTTGAGGAACAGCGCATGGATTAGGTGACGGTTTGTAGGAGCTGTCTTACAACCCCGCTCAGTGCAATGGGCTGACTCTTGTCTGCCCGTAGGCACCCCACGGGGGTCCGATTTGTTACTTTTTCGCTTTGCTCACGTCCCCTAGTGAGCCATTTCCACGCCGGCGCCACGGTGAGGCAAAGTAACTTGCCGGCACCACCTCTAGCCTACATGACTGAATGGCAACATCAATGCATACTCCTTGGTCCACCATGGAGAGCTAACACCTTCATCATATTCAGGCAAAAATTCAAAAAGAAATTGGAAAAATGGTTTCAATGTGAAACAGCTCCCAAAAAGCCTAGAGTTTGGAAGCAGACTCTATGGTGAAGGCTGCCCAGGCCTAACTTCAATATATATATATATGCAATATACGCCATTGTGCTGTAAGGAGGAAGAGGAAATAGTGTCCTACAGCCCCAGACTTGTTGCCCACATGCACTATGCAAAACAGCAGGATTTCAGTCTACGCTTTGCAAGAGAGCATTTAAATCTCTCCACTATATTTGATTTTGATGACATACAATTTAACGAAAAAACAACTGTATTCAAATGTGTTACATTTGTCTTACCTTTCTCTCTTCTTCTAACAGTTCTTCAACAATAGAGGTAATTTCTGGCATCTCTGAATGTAAAGAGGATTCTATCTTCTCAATTTTCATGACATTTTTGAGATCATTAGTGAAGTTTTGTTTTATGTCATCCAACATTGGGTGTATGAGTTCTTCAAATGTCTTTATAAATAGAATGTTGGTACTATATGTAAATCATGTTGTTCATTATAGATATTAACAGACAATATTTTTTAAAGTGGCAAATTGATACAAAGTTTATTAAAAAGTTAGATATCAAAAAGGTTTCACAATAAAAAAAACATATTATATGTCATCTATTCTACCACATCTATATCTTTAAAAAATATGAAACCTTAACCTTATAATTTTAATTTCGACCCTTATATTAAATATTTTACCTGTGCCTCTTCCTCTACAATAACTTTGAAATTGTGACCAGTTAAACTGTTTTCCAGTGTCTCTAAAGGCAGAGACTTTTCTATCTTCTCAGTTTTAATGACAGTTTTGAGGTCATTCAAGTTTTGCTTCATGTCATCCATAATGGAATTAAGTGAATTAGTTCTTCACTTTGAACACAATTTGAGATCTATTTCAAAATCTTGAAAGTCATTTTACATTGATTTTCCCAATATTTTGATAAGATATCATGACAAAATATCTTGATGAGACTCTTTAAAAGAGGGTGTCTATGCAACTCTACAAGTTGCTCCTGTGAAAACTAAAAGAAAGGAAAAAGAACATTTTTTTTATTAAATGTTTCTTAAAAATGTATTACAAATTAAATGTTTTCTGGTGTACATTTAACTAAAAGCATACACATCGTAAAAATATTATTATTTTTTATACCGGTACATTAAAAAAAAAATTTAATAAGCAGGAGGGCTAGCGTGAGAAGGGCAGTAGAAGCAATGGCCCCCCTCCCCATCTCACAGAATCGGATAAGATAACAGAAGTGTAGAGACATAATATATAAAAATGACATAGTTATTCAACTAATTTTGTTCATTAACTATGATTTGTACATAAAAGTAGCACCGCCTCCCCCTCCCACTCAAAGGGTTTAGGTGGGAAGGGCAGTAGATGTATTCGCCCCTCCCCCTAATCGGTCAACATGGGAACGATGTAATATAAAGATCAAATAAAATATCAATAACAAGTTTTAATTATAAATATTAGATTTTGTTAAGCTGTGATTTCTGTGATTTGACCACCCCCCTCCCGATCCCACCAAATCGGTCAACATACTAGAGGGGGGGGGGAATCTAAAAATAGGTTGAAATATAAATAATTAATATATATACATTATTAACATGACTAATAAATTTGTATATAAAATTGTGCAATTTCATTACTAAAATTCATCTGGGGGATTGGGCGGACAAGTGGGAGGGGGGTCAATCGCAGATAATGCTCCACCTGGATCTGCCAGTGATTTGAAATCAAATAACTGTGAAAAATCTTTCTGGATTTAATAATGACACATGGCCTCTTTGACCTTAAACTTAAATATAATAACAAATATACACTAGTTAGGGGTACAAAAATAAGTAGTCATCCTTTTCTTCTTTAACTAAAGAACATTTTGGTACTTCATTTTCTTTTCTATGTCAAACCATCATCAAAAAATTATATGCTCTGTCAAAGTCAAACTTTTAATTTTAGCCTATTGTCACACTCATTAGTTCTAGATGTCACAACTTGTATTCTTCTAAGTTGAATGATGAGTGTGGTGCCGGGGAGTCTAACTTGAACTAGATACAATTATGAACACAGACGATCTAGGAATCAAATTGGATAACTTCCTCATAGAAATAAAACACTAGAAACTTTTATTCAAATACAACTTAAGTACAGCTTATGTACAAGATACATATTAAAAATGAAAATACAATACTAAGGCTCTTTCTTCAATACTATTATAGAACACACTCGAGACATAAACCTCTCGCTTCCAAAGCAAAACTTAGACTGGCCTTTTGCGCGTCCTATATCAGCTGACCTAACTCTTTTAAAAAAAGAATATTTATTTTCAAATCAACCAATAGACTTGCGACATCATTGTGACGTCATTGAGTTAAACTTGCGGCTCTATTAAGGGACTAGACCTTTTGTGTAATTCTTGAGGCTCTGTTAGGGTTTTCTAATACTAATTTACACACAAGCTTTTAAATATAAATAAATCTATAATAGCATCTGTGACACCTATATACAGAACCTGTAATACTAGACCACTATATATATATATATATATATGGCTCCTTCTGTCTCGGAAGACAATGGATGTGCCGAGATGAGTCACTGGCTTAGGTTACGTCTTGAGACGGGGCAGAATCTGGAGTGGCTGATCAAGCCGATTCTGGATCTGCAGTTTGCCACAGTTCATGCATTTATATTCCTCAGTTTTAGGGCTGGCTGACAGCAGGGAAGCTTTCTTTTTCATTCTCTTGGCCGATGCAGCTTCATTTCTTTTGCATTCAGCAAAGTTCGTGCCAGCACGTCTGTCTCCATGCTGTTCGGTCTTGGGCTATCTCCTCCCACATGCTTTGGTCGATGCCCGTTGCCTTCATGTCTCACTTGCAGACATCTCTGTAAGTTAATCTTGGGCGGCCCTTAGTTCTGGCTCCCTCTGCTAGCTCAGCGTATAGGATGTCTTTCGGGATTCTTCTATCTGGCATGCGCGTGACATGACCCAGCCAGCGTAGTCTTCTCTGTTGAAGGAGAGCATAGATGCTGTGCATGTTGGCTCGTGTCAAAACGTCCTGGTTGGTGACACGATCCCTCCAGGAGATGCACATTATGCGTTGCAGGCAACGTAGGTGGAAGCCATTTAATCTGTGTTCTTGACGCATGTAGGTTGCCCAACTCTCACTGCCATAGAGGAGTGTGCTTAGGACGCAGGCATTGTAGACAAGGATTTTTGTTGCCGTGGTCAATTTGGTGTTTTCCCACACACGCTTAGAGAGTTTTGCCATTGCTGCAGATGCCTTCCCTATTCTTTTTGTAAGCTCATTGTCTAAGTCAAGGTTGCTGGCTATCGTTGGACCCAAGTATGTGAACTCTTGCACCACCGTAAGTGTGTGATTTCCGATGTAAATCACTGGTGTTTCTGAAACATCTTGTGCCAGGATTTCAGTCTTGGAGAGACTAATTGTAAGTCCAAACTCCTGACAAGCAACTGCCAGTGCATTCACAAGCCTCTGCAATCCTTCTTGTGAATGAGATATGAGTGCAGCATCGTCGGCAAACAGCAGTTCTCTAATCAAGATACGCCGTCTCTTCGGTTTGGCTTTAAGGCGTGCTAGGTTAAAAAGCTTTCCATCAGATCTACTGTGGATATATACTCCATCTTCCAGGGATTTGAAAGCGCTGGTGAGTACAACCGAAAAGAAGATGCCGAATAGTGTTGGAGCCAGAACACATCCTTGTTTTACTCCGCTCTTGATGGAGAATGGCCTAGAGGCGGAACTGTCAAATTGTACGGTGTCCTGCATATTTTCATGGAAAGCTGACACTAGTTTCCGTAGCTTGTTTGGACAGCTGATTCTCTCTAATACAGCAAACAAGCCGGTTCTGCTGACAAGATCAAACGCCTTGGTCAAGTCAATAAAGGCTATAAAGAGGGGCTGCCTTTGTTCTCTGCTTTTCTCCTGTAGCTGCCGCAGGGAGAAGATCATATCTGTTGTGGATCTACCAGCTCTGAAGCCACACTGCGATTCTGGGTAAACTCGTTCTGCCAAGATCTGCAGCCGCTTCAGTATTACTCTGGCATAAGCCTTCCCAACTATGCTAAGGAGTGAGATGCCTCTATTAGGTATTTTGATAAAAATTTCAAACTCAATACATTGTAATGATACTAATATAGTTAGATAGGTCTTTTAAAACCGAGTTTATTGGTACCTCATTTATGTTTATAGGTTAATTAGAACAGAAGTTATAGCAAATTTAGTGTCGAAAATTTTGCCTATATTTTAAAAAAAAATTTGTGACCGAAAAAGGAAAAAAGGCTCTATAACTATATAATAACAAATATACACTAGTTAGGGGTACAAAAATAAGTAGTCATCCTTTTCTTCTTTAACTAAAGAACATTTTGGTACTTCATTTTCTTTTCTATGTCAAACCATCATCAAATAATTATAATGCTCTGTCAAATAGGGACCTGCGAATCAGGAAATTTTTTTCGAATCGAATATCAGAAAATATTCGAATTTTGAATCGAATTCGAATCGAATATTCTTGAAAAAATTTGACAACCAACAAGTGTAAAATGAAACTTCAAATTCAAAATTTTATTATATTATATTTATTTAATACTGAAACACAAAAAGTTAGCAATAATTAAATTGCAAAGCAGGTCTTTTAAAAAAGTAGAGCTTTATTTATTTTGGCCCAAATCAAAGTTTCAGCATTATTTTCCGAGAGATTGTGACGATGGTCAGTAATAATTTGTCATCCAACTGAATTAATTATTTCTGAAGAATAATTTGTTGCCTGAATTGCAAGCAAATTCCTAGCTGCTCTGGCCAAAAGTGGAAAAATATTAATACTTTCTTTCCAAAACTGAAGAGGATCACTGTTTCGATCTACAACTGCCTGCTTTGAATACAAACTGACTTCATCCTTAATTTGCTCAGAAATGGTGGAAATTTTGTTGATTCTGGTATCTCCTTGAGCAATCTGCACTTTCTTGAACATTGAATCCATAAGGCTTCCTCTATTCCTGTCTTGAACAAGACTTTCACGTGGCAATTCATCAGAATTCATCAGATTGTTCAATGAATAAAATATTCAGACAATTTGTTTAAGAACTAATATAAAGTATTTTCGTAAATTCCTAATCGAAAGCAAGAAAAGTCTTGTTTGAGTAACTGTAGAACTTTCAGCTGATACTGGTTTCAGAAGCTGCTTTATAATCCAGCTAAGTAACATTTTACACACCAAAGTACACACCGAAACCGAGCTTGAATTATCCACAAAAAGCATTCCTTTTTTTATGGAAAATATTCGAAGATTTGAAAATTTAGAAATAATTTCGAATCGAATTCGAATATTCTTTTTATATTCGAATTCGAATCGAATATCGAATTTTCGCAGGTCCCTACTGTCAAAGTCAAACTTTTAATTTTAGCCTATATACAGAACCTGTATTACTAGACCACTATACAATATACTATACTAGTATAGCCCATACTGGCCATAGCCCCCATAGGCAGGCAGTATAGCCATTGATGATAGGCGATAAGTTGGCATTTAATAAGTTATAAGTATAAGGCATAGGTTACAAAAGCCGAAATAATAATAGGTCTAGTAGGCC
>JADKLZ010000130.1:10252971-10263302 GCA_021533235.1 Biomphalaria straminea
TTTTTCAGATCCACGGGTCAGTGAATGGCCTTTCATGAACAACTTGACCGGTGTCCTGTCCATTGTTTTTCTCTACCTCCTGATGGTCAAACAAGGTCCAGCGTTCATGGCCAAACGAGCCCCCATG
This sequence comes from Biomphalaria straminea, assembly GCA_021533235.1. Classification (NCBI taxonomy): domain Eukaryota; kingdom Metazoa; phylum Mollusca; class Gastropoda; family Planorbidae; genus Biomphalaria; species Biomphalaria straminea. The sequence goes on from JADKLZ010000130.1 coordinate 10,253,099, forward strand.
AATGTCTCCAATCTGCTAGTATTCTACAACTTAGCTTTGGTCATTTTATCATTGTACATGTTCATAGAGGTCAGAGTTCACTTTGTTAAGAGTTGTTGGTTTTGGAGATGTTTTTTTTTGGAATCATGCACTCTATGCATGTCATTTATTTTTATTCTTAAACAATCATTATATCTTTCGTACACAATGCGCCAAATCTGGTTATTTTGACAGATGGTTATTCTCGCAGTCAAAAGTAATCAATCCATACTTTGTCATCCCGTCAACACTGAAAACACAGATACTGGATTAAGGGTAATTATGTGTACTTTTAGCTGTAGTCTTTTTTTTTCTGCCAATAGTCGTTAAGACATTTCCCATTCATATTTGCCTTGATTTAGGTCAAGTTATTTACAGAAAAAAATAAAAGTTATATTAAGTTTAATCTTTATAAATTAGTTTGGATCAGCCATACCCGGGCATGCTACCTTGCCTCATAGCGGCTCCCGGGTAGAAACGATCGTAGGAGGAAATGATTAGGCAAAAGTGTAGCGAATCAAGGCTGCCTAAGGGAGTGCCTAATGTGGTGCGAGAGCATCCTCATTGCACTGTGCGGAGTTGTAAAAATTATAATAATATTTATAATGTAGTTGAAATCTTCGACACTGATATCATTACATTACATTGTCAAAAACTGAAGGGAAATAGCTGAAGCAACAGCATCCAAGAGAGATACCTTACATATACATACTACGATATTTAAAAAACAAATAATGTATATGTTTTAATGTTTTTTTACCAATGTAAGCTAACTTGTAATCTCTCTTTGCATCTCTTTTGTAGGAAGCTAAAATTGCTTGGTGGTACTTCTTTTCAAAGATTGTGGAACTTCTAGACACAGTTGAGTCACTAGAAAAATATTTGTAAATATTACATAAACAAATTGTGGATTACTATTATTGTATTTAGAGGTGCGGTGGCTGAGCGATTGGCTTCTGAACCAGGGATCTCGGGCTCAAATCCTGGTGAAGACTGTGATTTTACTTTAGGGATTTTTAGGGCGCCTCTGAGTCCTACCAGCCAAAACGTAAGCTTTCGCTAAAGACATAAAAAAGGGCGTAAAGAGAACTTAGATAAATACCCAAGCATGCAACGTTGCATGTGGCGAAATATGTAGGTCACAAATGGGTCTGTGTATCCATATAATAAAATAAAGTCATTTCTTATTTTCTAAAGATCTTACTTTTATCAAGGAAATCAACCAGATTTAAGATACCTCTAATAATCTCTTTACTTTTTTACTTACGAAAACTGTTAGCAGTCAAGATGTGCGTATTACTGTATATTTGCGAACGCCTAACAATAGTTACAAATGGAGACTCATGTTATAATTTAAGAAACTCGCTATGTGGCTCGTATACTTAATGAGCACTCGACTACTTTAATCAGTTCGTGACTGAGCGTTGCATGAATGTTTGGGTGACCCGGGTACTCTACCCTGCCTTAATGCGGCATTCGGGTGGAAACAAACGCTAGAGGAAGCGATGAGGCTACGGTCAAACAAGACTCTCGCGGGAGTGTGGAATTGTAAGAGAACTTTCACAACCTAGTAAAAGTGCCGGCTCCGTTCCTCAAGGGACCGTGCTATCAATGGCGAGTCCTGCACTGTTAGTTTGGTTAACTATAGGAAAATGGTGAGGGTTCCCGATGTGCTCGGCCTCAGACCAAGTATGTTAGGACATGCGTCCGAGCCATTGGATGTAACAGTGTTAAATATAGATATATAGAGCTATTTGTTCAATCAGGCTTATAAGCCTAGAATTGACAGTAATATATATATATATATATATTAACATCTTTCTACAGGTATTTTTTATTGCCCGTAAGAAGAACAACCAGTTGTCATTTCTGCACTTATATCATCACAGTTCTATGGTGGTTGTGTGCTGGTATGTCGCCAAGTACCTTCCAGGTGGTGAAAGTAAGTGTACAGTATACTATCAATAGTTACTCAATGGTAAATGACTAAGTGCAATTCTATATGAAATAAAAATATATCCAGGAGCTCTACATAAAGTACAATTTCACTTTCACATGGACGGCGTGGTGTGGGGGTTTGTGTGGTAGGCAGAGTTCGAATTAGGTACTATCAAGAGGACACTCCAGAACGCATGACCAAACGACCACTCGACCAATCAGCTTTTTTTAACGATTTTATCACCATTTACATTATTTATTTAGCAATTAATAAATATCTTATCTTGATTGGAATAATTTATAATTCCCGCTTTATTATTTCCACCAGAGTTGTACAGTGGTAGCTTCAACTGCTTAGTTCACGTGTTCATGTACACATATTATGGGTTATCGGCCATGGGGCCACACCTGCACAAGTACATTTGGTGGAAGCGTTACCTTACGCAATTTCAAATAGTGAGTACACCAGTTTCTATCACGGGATGATTCTGCTATGCTTAAATACGTGTATGCTTTGACCTATGTCTGTATGCTATGTCTGTTCTGAATGGTATAGGTCGTATTTTAAAGACTGTTATATCTATTATGTCCTACGTCTTATTTTAATATATGTTATGTCTGCTATGTTCTATGTCTGATATTTTTATATATGTTATGTCAGTTATGTTTTATCTCTGGTACTTTTGCTATGTTCTATGTCAGAATCTGTTACTGTAATGTTATGTGTCTTTTTCCTGTTATGTCTATGTTTTTAGTCTGTTTTATTCTTAGTCTATAATGTTCTATATCTATTATTCTTATTTTAAAATGGGATTAAGCTTGCCAAGTGTCTACTATCGTTGTATACACTATATGAAATATTCTTATTGGGAGACAACGGAAACAAAGTCAGATAAAACAAAATTACAAAGAGGGTTTGTGTTATCACACAAACTCAAATTCACCCATGGACCAGGAATATTCAAGCCATGGACTTGTTTTGATCGTTTAAAAGTAATACAATTTCCTAAAATCATTAGGAGTTTTTTTCACTTAAAAGTAAATAGGACAACACGTCATCAGTAATATGATTCTTCTAACTCCTCTGGTAAAAAAATTGAGCTAGAGCTCTCTTGAAAGCAGAGCTGCGTAAAATGATTACATAAAAAAAACACCGAAACCTCAAATATAAGTACCTCTCCCAAAAGTTTACCCCTACCTTAGAGTACAGTGCACTGAGCATGCATAAGAATAGATTTTAATAACTACTTGATCGTGAATCAAATAAATCACACTTTTAAATGCGAACATACAAATGTATTTATAGTTGGTGATTTCTATTTCTATTTTCACAAAGCACTGAATTTTTATTCATTTAAAAGTGGTGTATTTTTGAAAATCTGTTGCAAAGTTAATTTTTACAAATTAAATGGCTCACGTGCAGAAAAGAAAAATTGTAGCCTTTGCATCAGAAATATCATGATATCCTATTTTCATTTTATTTTTATTTTTCTAAGATCTAAACGGGACGGACGGACGGACAGACAGACCTCACAAAACTAATAGCAGCTTTCCCCTTTTCGGCGTACGATAAGAATAGCCATTTTAAAGCATACTACGGTTACAAAATGGTAAAAAATGACACTTTTTCGATGTTATTATAGTTGAATAGTCCGTTTACTTTTCCATGTGAAAGTATGCTCCAATAATTAAATATAAATATTGTTATCTATTTTTGTGTTTCAGATTCAGTTTATATGCATTTGCATACGTAGCATTGGGACATTTTTCACTGGTCCTTGCGGATATCCTAAATGGGTCAACGTTTTTACACTGTTCTACGTCTCCAGTCATCTGTTTCTGTTTCTCAATTTTTATCTCAAGTCATACAAGTCAAAGAGCCTTCAGTCAAGTCACTCAGCGTCCAAGTCATCATCTAAAAAATCTGAATAAAATAGCATTGAAAGAACTATAAGTTGTGCTCTCTTTTTTTCTAATCTTGAAAATGCAATATTACATTGAGTACTTAAGCATGATTTACAATTATTAGATGATGTTGACATATTTAGCTAATTTTCTTAATGTTATGTAATGAAAATCTGGATGGCTGCATGGTCGTGCGATTTGCGCGCTGGACTGTCGTTCAGATTTATGTATGGTCCCAGGTTCAAACCCTGCCCGCTCCCATCCCCCGTCATCCTAGGAAGTAAATTATTCTCAACCCTGAAGAACATCCGAAAAATGTAAAACATTTCGCAAAACAAACATAAAACATTTTACTAAGTCTCAAGGTTGCCTATACAAAATGCAATGGTTTAGTTACAGTATAGTCAACTTAAAGAGCTAAAAATAACATATGAAGGCCAGGGGGACAATAATTAAACTTGGATTGAGTAGAAACAATAATCTAGAAAGTACTAGAAATAATCTAAGATTGAGATGCATGAAAAAGGGGCTAAAGTTAAATCTCTGTATCTCCTTTTTTAGCGGCTCCCGTAAGGGGAAAAGCCGCTATTAGGTTTGTGCAAAATGTCCGTCCGTCCGTCTGTCACACTCAGGGCGCCAAAACTAGAAGAGATACGAAAAATATTTTTTCACCATTAAATGCGGCTTGAAAAGTTTAGGTGCAACGGCTACTTTTAGTTTTCTAAAAGCAAATCGTTTAATTTATAAAATTAATTATGCAAGCGATTTTTTAATAATAAAACACCAATTCTAAACAATTACGTAAATGTAAGGGAGGAAATGTTACTAGAAAAAATGCTCTTGGCATGTAGATATCACGCACATTTTTAAAAATGAATTTCTGTCTGTCTGTACGTCTGTCCGTCTGTCAGACTCAGAGCGCCAAAACTAGAAGAGATACGAAAAATATTATTTCACCATTAAATGCGACTTGAGATGTTTAGGTGCAACGGCTACTTTTAGTTTTCTAAAAGCAAACCGTTTAATTTAAAACATTAATTATGATAGCGATTTTTTAATAACAAAACACCAATTCTAAAACAATTACGTAAATGTAAGGGAGGAAATGTTACTATAAGAAATGCTTTGGGCATATAGATATCACGCATATTTTTGAAAATGAACTCTTAACAGCGGCTTTCGTGTACTAGCCCGGATATTGTTTAGTGCCCCCATTAGAATGAAAGAAGCATATTTTTGTGCGTTTTGTCTGTTGGTTGGTCTGTCCGTCACGGTTAGAAAAAAAAACACTAAAGGCTTTTGAAAATATGATTTAACCTTTACTGTTCCTTCAGAAATTTTGCGATAGTTTAAGGATGGGAGCATACAGGAATTGAGCCAGGGACCAACGATAAATCCGAACTTAAGTCTAGTGCGCAAACATCAAGATAAGGCAGGTTTATACCCTTCTCGCCATCCTCCGTCGTCCAGCGAGAAGTTAATTATTTTCAACTTAGAAGGAACATCCGAAACATCTTGCGAATATGCGGATCTGACTGGGATCCGACTCCGACGGGGGCCGCCTCTGAGTTTGTGTATCACACAAACTCTCTTTGTAATCTTGTGTTTATTGAATTGCGTGTCAACATTAAAAAATATATAATGATTTTTAAACAGATGTATAGTGTGTATTTATTGTATTTCTCAATATGAAGAAATTCCTCCAACTCCAAGAGAATCTTTCCCATGTTTTTATTGATTTCAAGAGAGCAATACAGAGAGTATGGCTTGGGGCACTCTGGACGACAATCCAAAAGTATGACATTAATATAAACATAATAAAGGTAATCCATATCCTCTACAATAGGGCCACTAGTGCGGTGCACTTCATAATAATATTGGGGACTACTTTAAAACCTTTCCTCTTTCCTTGGGGGTTCCAGGTTAGTGCTTGCCTTGTTATGTTAGATGCAGGCTTGCGAAGTGTGCGCCCTATCCATCTCGAGCGTCTCTGAAGGATATCTACTTCAATGGGCTGCGGAGGAAGAGTGGACGGCACAGGAATACATGGCGCCGTGATCTGGAATCAGATGCCAAGCAGATCGGCAAGACGTGGTGGCAGTTGGAGAGACTCGCCCAGAACCGAGATGCCTGGAGACTGGAGAAAGCTGGTTGGTGGCCTATGCCCCAGAAGGGACCACAGGAAGAAATAAGATGAGTTTAAAACCACAGTTGGAGTAAGACAAAATGTTTTACATGTTTCGGAAATTCCTTCAGAGCTGAAGATAGTTATTTCCTAGTCCAAACCTCCCGCAGGACGACGGGGGATGGGAGCGGGCAGGGTTTGAACCCGGGACCATCGGTAAATCGATACAACAGTCCAGCGTGCAAACCGCTCGACCAGGCAGCCATCCTAAGACAAGGCTGCCTACTCTCACCAACAATTTTCAATATCTTCCTTGAAAGGTAACGGCTGTCTTGAGGGCTATGAAGGTACTGTAAGCATTGGAGGAAGAGGAATTTACTGGCTTGTGCTTCGTGGATAGCATGAATGATGTAGCTGTGACAGAAGAAGAACTTGCTGACTTTGTGATCCGAATAGAGACAAGACACTATATTTATGTCTATGATATAGGCTTAGAATATTTGTAACGTCTCTGGCCTGGCCTATTCGCGATATATAAGAAGTACAATAATAACAATTTAATAATCTAATGAGTCGAACTTGCAAAACTAAAATAAAAAAGAATCAAGATTTTAGCTTCTTTTTTTCCCCCCTACATCCATCCATGCAGGGGCGGACTGGCTATATGGGCATTTGGGCAAATGCCCGGTGGGCCGGTACCCAAATGGGCCGGTAGTGCGACCGAAATGGCCGCAAAGATACCACTATGACACGTATTGAATTGTTAAAGGTTTTATAAATTCTCTTATAAAAGTGACCATTTAAGCGTCGTGTTTAAAAAATCTAGTAAAACTCTATAATGTATTACTTAATTTAATCGAACACATTTCCCATTTAATGAAGAGCTTACACCAAAAGACTAGAACTGGGATGGCTGAGTGGAAAAGCTTAGCTCAAGAACCGAGGGGTCCCGTGTTCAAATCCTTGTAACGACTGAGATTTTTAATATTGAAATCCCTCTAAACTCAGTGCATTTGGGGCTACATTGGTACAGATCTAAACTATCACAGCTAATGGGTAACTGACATTAGTTGGGGAAAAGTGAAGGTGATTGTCGTTGTGCTGGCCACAGGACACCCTCCTAAAGCGTAGGCCACAAAAATATATGACATTTTCAGAAACAGATGACCTTTACAGGAACATGTGTCCTGCACCGTAGATCGAAAGTTCTGAAAGGGCTACTTTATCAAACTTAACATAATGATTTCGTACATATGTACATATCATGGGCCGGGTGGTATAGAAATGCCCGGGCCGATTTTGACACTCAGTCCGCCCCTGCATCCATGCATTTAAGAAATTCCTAACAACAAATATTGTCTTTTTGATTGCAATGATGTGCAATGATATTATGGAGCTTTAATGTTTTTTATAATCTATATTAATTGGAAAATGTACTGAAAAAAATGATTTTTAGAAATCAGTCGCTTCAGCTTTACCTATCACTTAGTCTGTTGGATCGTTGGGGCACCATGCAAGATTTGTCGGCCGTCTTTCTACACATCTCTCCGTCTTTTTCCTTAGTTAGAAACTATTTCAATAGCATGTCCGTCCATTCTTTTATGTTGTCTTCCCATCGCTTTCTCTGCCTTTTCTTCCCTTTTCCTGGTTCTGTTCCCTGAAGGAAGGTCTTTGCAAGCCCCAAATTCTTACTTTCTGTGCAGGTGACGTTTGTTAGCCCAATACTCCATAATCCAGCATGCTCACTCATTTTTTAGACCCATGTTATCTTGTTCTTCTAATGTCTATGTTACACTCTCCAATTCTAAGAGAGTAGCCTACCTTATTTGTAATATGTTTACAAGGGCCTTGATTCACTCATCACTAATTATCCCCCTTTTCTGCGAACGAACATTTTTTTTACTTGTTATATAATGCGTTGTCACGAAGCACGAGCTTATATGCAGAATTTCAACAGCTCGATTGGATAATGAAAAAAGTGTTACAACTTCAAACATTCAGCTGAACAAAAACTGTATGTCAATTTAAAAGTGTCAGTTACACAAATCGGGTCTCAAACAAGGAAATCCAATGCCGAATTGGGAGTCGAACACTTAGTGAGGTTGTGACAGAGCGTTGCGTGAGGTTTGCGGGGCATGCTCTATGACAAAATGAACTACGCATACCAAGAATTGCGATGACATGGAGGCCAATACGAGGAAAGCGCGAACAGGGAAGTCCTCGTATAACTTGGCGTCATACCTTCATGGAGGACCTTAGAACAGTGCCCACCAGGAGGAGGCTTCAGGTATTGCCAAGGGCCGATCTTTATAGAGACCAAACGGCGTGGGAGGGCATAAGTCAAAGTAAGAAAACTATTCACACCTTTTTCACTGAGTCTATAGGAGATTCTCATACATGTCGAGAAAACCTCGGAATAGCTCTAAATTTCGAACAAAGCTCGTTCTTCGTTCTACAATCCTTACATTCATTTCCATTTTTTTAAAGTAATTCAGATGCTAAAGAGATAATACAGATATCTACACGATTTTAAAAAAAAAGAGGTAAATGCGCAGAATTAAAACAATGCCTTTAAGGTGACGCGAGTAGTAAGTCAAAGTTGTTTCGCTATTTTAAACAAGGAAGCAAAATGTGTCATTTAATATCTTCATTACACAGAAGCATATTGGGTCTGAATTGGCAATAAAAAATCTTAGTGGTTATGGTCAATTTAACCGCTGTGGATAAAAATATCTTACTTGCCCTAGACATAAAAATTACCTCAACTTTTTTTAAGAAAATCGTTAGAGCCGTTTTCGAGATTCTATAATTTCAGGTTCCATAATTTGTCTTCATGTTGTTGTTTTTTTTTTACTCGATGAAGAGATTGCAAGCTGAAAAGAGGAATTGTAAAAATGCTTGTTGTCTGATAGTTTAAAGAAGAAATCGATTTTTTTTCTACAATCCGCTGTTTACTACTTGTGACGATATTAAATTGGGATTGGGATTAGTTATCCAAACTTCCACACCTAACTCCAGTAGTAAATCCCTAAACCTACACTCCAGGTCAGAGAAATAAAAAGTAAAGAGGCTTTAATACATAAAAACACTCAACCTTAGTGAGATAGACTGTGTATGCATATTGTATGCGCAGACGTGTTCACTCTTTTTAAAACACGATTTAATAGACAGTTTGTATTAATCCGCAATGGCTTTATTTGGTAAGACATAGTGCGCATGTTAAGTAATACGTGAACAAGGCTGGCGTGCTGAGGCTAATTATGAGTTTGTGTTACGCACTACTTTTGTTGGTGCGCTGAGGCTACTTACAAGCTCGTGTTTTGCACTACTTTTTTGGTTCTTTTTTTTCTTTCTATAAACAATGTAATCAGCACGTCTTTTTGGAAAACAAAAAAAAATATTATAAAATACTTTTAAAGTTTTTAGTTTCTAAGTTTTTTTTAAATTTTATTTCATTGTTTAAATTAGCAGACGTAGCCAATCAGATCCTTTAAAAATGGAAACATCCACGCTTCGATTTAGAGTGGAGAATCTCGTTGGCTATATAAATGAGAAGTATAATTTAACACCTCCGGGTGTATTCTATGGAGGTAAGATACTTAAATATTCTCTTTCTATTCTTCATCATCAGCATTTTTCTTTTCTTTTTTTTTTCTTTTCAAATTATTCATTCTTTACCCATGATAAAACTCTTCCTTCCTCTCCTAAGACGTCACCAAAGTAAGTGATCACACTTTCATAATGAGCAATCATCCTTCTCCTAGTTAAACTAAAAGGTCACGGTAATTAATAATTATAACGAAAGTATGCGAACCTAGGCTTGGAGATAAAGCGTTTATGGAAGTTATCTAAAATAACTATATACCACATTGTCATATCAACCAAGGGGATAATAACAACTGACCTCACAGATACCTTCAAGGCTCTAGGCATTCCTAGGAACATTCTCGTTGCCTGTCAGAGGGCGGTACTGCTGCAGACCTGCCACATCACCAGAAAATTCCTCAGTGGAAACTGATGAAGGGAATACGATGAATTTCGTCTCCATTTAACGAAACTCGACCCTGGCTGCGTCAGAGAATGAATACTCGTTCTTTTCTAACATAATAATAATAATAATAATAATCTTTATTTCCGTAAGGAAATGTGTCTTACAATTTGTGCATTATACCAAACAAAACATTATAACTAATTATATTTATTATATTCTTTTCTCCA